>OY987316.1:29245998-29845998 GCA_963920655.1 Geranium rotundifolium | reverse complement strand
TATTTTTGCGGATACGATTTCGGTGTGTCACATCCCTACCAGATACTTCTTGGAAGACAGGGGGAATCTGGTCTCCATTTCAGCATGTCTTTTCCCTTTCTCTAAGAAGTATTTTGAAGACTGGTCACTTACTCATTCATTGTCATTGGGATATAGTTGCCTGGAACACCTGATTCTGATAGTGGGGAGTCATAGTTACGCTTCCGAGAGGGATACCTGATTTCCAAGAGATCTGGCATGCGATGATTCTATCCCGTCAGCACATAAAATTGTGGAGGCCATTTTTCGGTTGGATATATGGCTAGCTCAGAACACCTTGATCTTTGAAGAAGTTTGTGCTTCTACTAGGGTCACTTTCCTCAAAAATCAAGCATTTGGCTATCTCACTTCATCTCACAGGCTCCTTTGACGCAGAAGCAACCCGACTCTCTCTTTTGGCTTGACTACCTCTCCTCTTCACCACGATCCCAAAACTCAGCTCTTGCGAGATCTTTTTTAGGCTTCCTTCTTTTTATAGGCTTATTTGCATGGCAGACTAGGTTTTATTTTTCTAGTTTATTCTCTATTTTGTTTTTGACTTTTTTGTTTCATTTTTCTTTTATTATTGTATCTCTCTTTCACGCAATAATTCATGACAAGAAAGTTCATGACCAACAAGATTAATCATCTCTCTCGATTCCTCTGCCTTTTAATGGAAAGCAGCACGGGCAATCGCTCAAGGGCACGATGCTTCACAATTTTGAAGTTTACGAGAAAAGGCCACCCAAACAGACTGATTGAAAAATGTCGAACTAGTAGCAATTCAGGAGGAGCAACGACAAGACTACAAGCAAAGAGAGGAAGAGCGTTGGTGAAATGCTAACCAGTTCTACTGGTTATACGACATTATGAAGATGCATAGTTTCAATATGACCGAGTAGCCTCCAAGCCCCTTATGTAATTAAACTTTTTATTATTATAACAATAACAATTTATAAAATTTTATAATGTTCTACATCTTTTAAAATTATAGATAGTTTTTTATTCTAACAATGGCGTACCAATTTTGTACGCTGCTATTATATCAACAAAACATGGGGCTACATTTTGGCGGCTCACCAACATTGATACGTTGATACAATGGCAGCGTATCAGAATTACAGCTATTCATCGGGTCGGGTGGTGGAACCCAGACCTAATACTCGACTCGGTACTATAGTCGCGTTCGGGTAGACTCGGGTCTCGGGTGAGTCGGGTACAACCCAACAACCCGATGCCAATCTTAATTTCAAATTGAAATCCCCAAATCTGAAATTGAAACAAAAAACCCTAACCCCTAACCCCTAATTTGAATTTGAAAACAAAATTCCCAAATTTTATATTCAAATCGGAAACCCTAACTTCCAGTTTGAATTTGAAATCAAAATCCCCAAATTTAAAATCCAAATTAGAAAACTCTAACACCAAATTTTAATTTAAAATCATAAAACCCTAACCTAACAGACCCGATTCAAAATCCAATCTCAGTAATTTGTAAAATCAATCTCAAAAGAACAAAAAAAAACCATCATTTGGTATCAAATCCTCAGAAAAAATGAAAAATTCATGCATTTGTTTGAGACCCTCGTACCCCAAAATCGAAAATCTAAAGAGCCAAATCTCCAAAGTCGTAACCCTTATACACCAAAATTGAAACTTAAAAACGAATAAGAAGAGAGAATTTAAGAACAAGGGTTTAAAGCCCTAAAATTGAAAATTGAAACCTATAAACGAAGAAGAAAAGAGAATTTCATAACAAGAGTTAAAAGCCCTAAAATTGAAGCCCTAAAATTAAACGTACCTTGAAGTATTTGGAAGCAAAGCCGGTACAGAGAGAGGAGGAATAAAAACGGGAGGAGCTTGAGAAAGAAGGAGCCGGATGAAGGCGGAGATGGGAGAAGGCGGCAGAGAGTGGACAATGGAGGAGAAGGCCGAAAGAGGGAAAAGCAATTCGTGTCTGGAGGAGTGATTTTGAGTGAGGAGTGATTTTGTGTGAGAGGGATGGTAGTTTTAAGTTATAATCGGTTTTGGCTGAGAGAGTAGAGTTAAAAAAATCCTCACAAAGTCCCACATCGGAAATGTAGGAAACTCTGTGAGAGTTTATAAAGTCTCGAACTCTCAGATTATAGCCAAAGCAAGCATGGGTGGGCTGGGCTACAAAGTTGAATGGACTTCGATTTGGGTTGAGCGGTCTCTTGTGTTGGCTGGGGGCAGTCAACAAATTATATAATTTTATATATACTGTCGGGTAGTCGAGTATCCGGCGGGTTATAGAATTGTACCCAATACTCGACTCGGTTGGCTTGTCAGGTAGTCGAGTGTCGGTCGGGTCGTCGGGTAAGTCGAGTTACGGGGTAAAATGAACAGCCTTAATCAGAATGATATGCCTCTTTCAAAGGACCACCAATCACATTCAAATTCATATGTATAACAAAAAAATGGCATTTCTCATCCCAATTAATCTGTACATAATATAACCAAAGGATATGAAATGTTAATTGACTTGTCCCGAATGAGGGAAGGGAAATGAGTAGAAATGATCGACGAGAAGAATATAGAAAACACGAGATAATGGGGATAGAAGAAATCGAACGAGGGCCATACCGATACAAAATATCTACTGATCATTGATGCGCAGAGAAGGAAACGGACACATCTAACCTCCTGCTGTTCTTTAGCCAGAGATCACATGTAGAAGCTATTCCCATTAATAGTTATCATCACTCTTGTGCTGCAGCGAGACCTCAATTCATTATCAGAAGGTGGTTTCTTATGTCAATCGAGTGAGGATTTGTACATGTCCTATGCCGGTATCTTTACTTTCATGCATCTTCTGTCATATATTCTCAGGTTACAGTTGAACCTCCTCTCAGAATGCTACCTTGCACATATTTCTTACCTGCAGTTTTAAAATCAATAAGTGGGTTATAATAACAACAGCAAGTAGCCTCCACTCTGATCTTCATTTTGTAGAATAAAACTGCGTACAATGACAGTAGGTATACACATGGGATTACCAACTGTTGTTTATTTTTTACGGGTATCCAATTAAGGACTAAAGTACCGTGATATTTTTCCAAAAATCCTTGAAACGTATTCCATGGTTGGGGAAGTAGGACAATATCCCAACAAGGTAATTATGTCATGGCAAATTGCAGATATGCTAATGCTAACACCAATTATGATTAGCAAAGTGTGGACCAGGCAATCTTTAGTGTTGCTTCAAGGAAGATGAATAATAAGTTATATCCTTAGACAGAGTTGCCTTCCCTAAAGAATGAATTAGTTGTGCACTGCTAATGTTGTCGTTTGGTTAGAAGCTTTGTATGCCATTCCCATTGAAAATGAAGAAAAAGTAACCCTCCAAGGACAAGAAACTCCATAGCTAGGGATCTTGCTAAGAATGAAGGGAAAATGATATTTTTGTACACCTAATCATACCACTTTTGCTATTTTTTTTTCCTTTTTTCAGTACTTTAACTATCATTTTGTTACAACTTACTCCTAAAATATCAAAAATACCTAAACTACCCCTAGAATTGAAATGGTTTAAAAAATTGAACCGGTTCAATTTTGAAATAAAAAAATTGACTCATCTTCTTCTTCGTGGTCTTGGAAAAAAATGGAGGTGAGCTCGAAAAAATGGAGCTCACTCGCCGGAAAAAATGGAGAGGTCACTCTCTGGAAAAAATGGAGCTCACTGACTGGAAAAAATGAAGTTTACTCACTCGCCGGAAAAAATGGAGGAGGTTAGCTCAAAAAAATGGAGCTCATTTGCCAAAAAAAATGGAGTTCGCTCACTCATCCGAAAAAATGAAAGAGTTGAGCTCGAAAAAATGGAGCTCACTCACCGGAAAAAATGGAAGAGGTGAGATCGAAAAAATGGAGCTCACTCGCCGGAAGCGAGGTGGCTGGCGGCAAATTGACCAGAGTACAACAGAGATGAACTAGAGACTGTTGAAATTAAACCAGTTCAATTCCAGAGGTAATTTAGGTATTTTTGGTATTTTAGGGGTAGGTTGTTCGAAAATGATAGTAGGATAGTGAAAAAAAATGGAAAAATAGTTAGGGTATGAAAGTGAAAAGGTGGTATATTTAGGTGTACAAAAATGTCATTTTCCTAAAAATGAAACAACACCGGATAAGGAAGTGCATCAAAAACAGCATCTTCAGCAATAGGCTCGGATTTCCTATATCTCTCTCTGCTCTTGTTCCCCACCCAATTACTCCTTACATTCCAAAATAAGTCTTTGTTGTATCATTTGTAACCCTCATAATTCACTTCATCAAAATGAAAGTGAACACTTAATTTAGAGCATCCTAAATTCGTGACACTTATATTTTGGAATAGGAGTATCTTTCATCTTCTATCAGATGGGTTTCAATTTCTTATAGCACAACAAACTAATAAATCTTGCCGGTTACAATGAAGATAGGCTCGAAGATTCAGGAGGAAAAACTTAGGATTGAGGATTGAGATAAGTGAAAAAAACAATGGATAAAAATACTATAACAATACCTTTTTGGAACCAACCCTTCCGAACAGCATGGCGAATTTGGCGTTCATGTCTTTCTAAGAGTTCATCAATTCTATGTGGTTGAGATAATAGAGGTCCTGAGAATTCCACCTTGTCTCCTTGATCTTTATAACCCTGTTTTAACCAACAGGAAGAAGGTTAAACCGTAAAGAAGCTAATTAATCAAAGAATAAAGGAATGTAGCTGATATACATGAATATTTTTAACACATACACGAAATAACTTTTCGTGCAGGGAGTGTATGGCGCTGATATCAGAATCAACAACGTTTTGAGACATCACTATTTTATTTTAAAAACCAACTAATATGTCAAAAAATTGAGCATGATTCATCAATTAAAAACACGTGTCCAAAATCCTTTTCTCTTGTTTTATGTAGAATCATCGAGATACCAGTCTCAGAAGACATAGAAATCCTTCCATAATCCGGCTTAGTTTACAGTTCAAACCTATTAAAAAGTACTAAATAGTAATCTGCTCCATCTGTGCAAACTGTAGCATTGAGACCATAAATTCACTTTAATTCGCAAAGGATGAACTCAAAACTAATTTGTTGCAATTTCTGTGAGATGAACCAACTTACCAAGCCATTTCTCTTTGCTGCCAATTCCTCTCTTTGATATAATGCCAATGACAATTCCTGAGAGTGGTAACCATCAGAAGCATCAAAGGAATCTGGACGTTCGAAATGAGGCCATTTCTTCTCCATTCCATGATTGGCAGCCTCATGAGAGTCATAAACTCTAGAATTGGTACTGCCTCCACCTCCAGACTTGCCATCCTCATCCTCGTGGTTTTTAGTGTCAGAAGTGTTCTTTGCATCTGATGCTACTGAAGGTTCCAAGGCATAAGGAACATGACCTTTTGAAATAGATCTAGCGAAGGATCTTGATGGTCCATCATCTATCCGCCTTCTTGCCCAAGAAAAGCCACTTGATGTTGAAACTTGTAATGGACCAGAAAAGGGAATATCACCTAGTGATACATTCTTTACATGGGAAGCCTCTTGAAGTTTGTCAATTGACACCTTAAGTCCCTCCCCACCTAGAATGTCATCACCTTCCTTCACAATATGCACATTGACATCAACTTTATGAGCATTTTCAATTTGAGCTACCAAAATCTGCAAGACATAATTGATTGATGACAATAAACTTGTCTCAGTTGTTGGAACACACAGTATACTTCAATAGGCATCTGAATATAATCACGCATGCATACCTCCGATGGAGCAAGTTTACTAGTTCCATAGGATTTCCTTGGAGGCTTTCTTGTTTCAGGTCCACGAATTCTCCTACCATTTGTTTTCCTGCATGCACAGAGGCAAAACAGTTATTCTTTTTAAACGGAGAACATTGTACAGAGATTTTTCATCCGAGTTGCCAGTCGTTTCATGTTACATGGAATTAATATGCTCATTCATATTTCATTTCCAAAAAACATGCTCAGTCATTCTGTTATCTAATTTTCCAACACGTATTTCAAAAGTAACAGCATTTAAGAATCTCAGCAAAGTTAGTTACGTTTTCTCGGAAGCCAAGGATCAACCAAAAACCATTTGGGCATTCCAGTGCTATATAGTTCCTGCTAAGAGTGTCTTAAATTTTATTTCTAGGATTTTGGCATTAACAATCACTTCAGACACATTATTAAACAAGGAAATGAGAATCCTCACCTCTTTCCCTCCTCGCGATGTTTGGCATCAATCTCTTTGTTAGGTGGGTATCTCGGCAAGCTTGAAGGGTCACATGCATGTGGCTTCGTTTTGAAATACTGAAAATTCAAGAATATAAGTTAATAATGCCATAGGTAACAGAAATGTATATAGAAGAGTCACCTAGCACACACATGCAGCATTTATGTAGCTTAGTAGAGGGGAGAAAAAGATGTAAATCAGATGAAACGTCAAAATTTGACCGATCGAAATTTCCAAAGTAGAACAAAAGATCACATTGATAGTTTAGGGGAAAGTCAGAGGCAGCTATACCCATAAGAACCAGAGATGAATATGAGTAATGACAATCATTGTTCTTCTCAAGTCATAACTACCTCGGATGCAAGAGCAGAGGAAGCAGTCCCACGCTTATTAGGCTCCACAGATAAAAGATTTTCTATGAGGCTCACTGCAGTTGTTGGCAAATCTTTAAAGATTTTCTGAAGACAACTATCATATGGTTGGTGTGGTTTGAATAGAGTTGCATGGGGAAGTTTTGTTTCTTTCCAGTATTCTTCCGCTGGGGACCCACAAAGCTTGAAAATTTTATGCAACTGCTCAACCTACACAAGGGTCAAACTAATTTCTTTTAGACCTAGGACAGAAATAGAAATCAAAGTATAGGAGTAGCACAGTGTAAATACCCAACAAATATTGCCATAAGAAGCTTTCATCTTGTTCTGAAGTGCTTACCAATTGCAGAATGATGCCTTGCTATGTGCTATCATAATAAAAATGGAATTTGCATTACTACACAATTCTATATGTATTTTGTGGAATTCATTGTAGGAATAAAAAAAATAGTAGTTAATATATGCCAATATTAATATTTATTTTGGGTTGACAAAAAGATACGAAATGGAAGCTGCACATCTACATCTTTTCTAGGAAACTCAAGATACAGTTCTTTATCTTCTCCTCACTTGGGTGAAGAAAATTCAGAAGAGGGTTGAAAGTGGTAGTTCAAAAGTCTCCCTTCCACTTGGTCTTTGTTCTATTTTCCATGCTTTGAACAATCAATTATTCGATACTATTATAGCTCTATTAAACTATTCTCATTACCTTCTGCAAATGCACTACGCTGATTAGAACAATCAAATCGTAAAGGAAAACATTATAACAATGGATGAAACTGCGCTTCAATAAAGCATATACCTCTGTTCTCCCTTGAAGAATGGGTTTGCCTAGGAGTAGTTCCGCAAATACACAGCCAACACTCCATAGATCCACCGATGCCCCATAATCTGTTGAACCGAGCAGAAGTTCAGGCGGACGGTACCACAAAGTCACAACACGGCTAGTCAGGGGTTGCCTGCATCCAGAACTACATAAATTTGCCAATCCAAAATCAGCCAGCTTCAGAACTCCTTCATTATTTACCAATAGATTGGATCCTTTAATGTCCCGATGCATTATCCCCCTCGAGTGACAATGCTCAAGTCCAGAAAGTAACTGCTTCATGTAGCATTTAATCTACATAATAAAATCAGTTCAACCTTCATTGTTTAAGTAAAAAATGAGGAACGAAGAACATCTACTCAGTTTGATCCTCCAAAACCCTCATCAGCACCTCTAGAAAGCCAATCCAAAAGACAAGAAGAACTAACCTGCGCCTCACTAAATGTGATGTCAGGACAGGACAAGAGACCAGTAATATCGTGTTCCATGTACTCGAAGACGAGGTATATGCTACATGACAATCGAGAAGTTATTATCCCATCCAATTTCATAATATTGGGATGATCAAGCCTACGAAGAATCATAATTTCTCGTGCCATGAACCTGACGCTCTCGGGTTCGAAATTGTCAAAACGGACTTTCTTCAAAGCAACTATCCTTCCTGTATTAATCTCCTGAGCTCGGAATACACTGCTGTATGTTCCTTGCCCAATCTATTAAACCAGTTGAAACTATGTAAGAAGAAGATGAAATTGATAATGATGTAACAAAGGCACTGCAAAATTCAAGAAATATGTAATGAATCAAATCAATCAACCTCAAGTTATCAAATATATATATATCCATAAATATCAAGTAAATAGACTCAAAGAAACAACATTGTTTAATTCAGAGAGTACCTCCATCTAGTAAGAAATCTAGGTGAGAGAATAATTAGTAATTACAGAAACCCAGAAATTAATTGTAATTCCTCAGAATAAGGTGAATCAAAATCTCCGGCAAGTGAAAATGCAAAGAAAGAATTACCTTTTCCAATTTCTCGAAAGCATCGGAGCGAAGAGGGACCCAGCCGTGAATGGCGTCGGCGGCAACGGCGGTGAGCCAGGCGGGCCAGCCAGCGGCCACCTGCTCCCTCTCGCCATACTTGCGCAGCCTGAAGCTGAGGGAGTCGCCCAGCTCGGTGGAGGAGTACTTAAGCCTCCCCTTCTTGGGACTGAGACCGCCGGAGTGGTCGGCGGCGGGAGTGACCGTCACCGTCTGCTTCGAGCTGACGCAGCCCATATCAGATCGGAAACCAGAATCAAAAGAGTTGGGTTGTGTAGTGCTGTGCTGTGTGATGGATCTTCGTTATCTGAATTATTTCAACACAGAAACAACGGAGAGAGAAGAATTTATGTTGTGGGTATGGATTATATTGTGCTCTGTTTTTGGCAAATTTAGTAATTACATTTTGGTATGTGAATACAGTGTGTGTAGATGTGACTGTTGTGCATGAGACGACCTCTCTTTAATTACAAATCGACCCCACACAAACACCATTGTCTCCTTTCCTCGCTCTTCTACTTTTTTTTTCTCTCAAGGAAAAAAGTTACCAACTATACATACACCAGTATATTCCGTTTTCACAGGGTTATAGCTCACTTTAAATGTGGTTAACATTCACTAAATTATGTTTGATTATGTTGATGTCTATTTTGAAAAGACACGAGTATCTTTTAAAATTCTTTACGATTCTAAAGTATTGCCAATTTCCAATTAAAAATACATTTACAAATTTAGGTTACTAACTGATTTTTTTTACTTTCTTATATTGTTATTGAGTGAAATCAATTTTTGGGGAAAAATTATCATTTATGTGCACTCGGGGAATCAAACTTGGGTTACTTGCATGGTAGTGTTTTACCAGTTCAACTAGCTAATGAGGAAAGACATGTTTCGGAAAAAGGAATCCTAGGCAGCTGTGGTAAAGGTAGACTTCGACAAATTTTTTGACAGAGTCGACTATTACGTCAAGAGTGTTAAGGTAGATGGATTTGTACCTAAGTAGATGCATTGGATCAGCTCATGCCTTGCATCACGGCCTCGATGTTGATTAATTATTCACCCACAGACCAGTTCGACATCCATAGGTAGAATGATGTCCTCTATCCACATTCATATTCCTTATGGTCGTGAAGGGACTCCACCTACTGTTGGAGAAGGAGGTGGAAGGGTATCATATGGAGGTATTCGAGTTGGAACAAATGAGAGAGTCTCACACTTGTAGGTCGCATATGATACACTGCTATTTGTGGATGTTGATCGTTCCCAACTTTTTCAGTTGAGACTTCTACTCCAGTACTTTGAGTAGGCTTCAGACTTAATGATCAATTTCGACAAATTTGTCTTGTTCAGATTGAACATAGAGGTGGGAGGTGAGCAGGGTTTGACTTAGGCATTCAGGTGCTTAATTGGACAGTTACCTCTGCCCTATATGGGTTTCATTATTAAGGTCAATCGGAGACG
Organism: Geranium rotundifolium; assembly: GCA_963920655.1. NCBI lineage: Eukaryota > Viridiplantae > Streptophyta > Magnoliopsida > Geraniales > Geraniaceae > Geranium > Geranium rotundifolium. Next base: position 29,836,044 of record OY987316.1, on the reverse strand, counting down.
GATAGTGACTTGGGAGCCAGTGATGGCTAAATTTAAAGAAAAGTTTGCGATATGGCATGCATGTTCCTTATCTTTTGGAGGACGGATCACACTCATTGAAGCAACCCTCTCAAGTATGCATATCTTCTAAATATTTGTAAGCCAAAAATGATGTGCTATTGTAGGCCAAAAAAGAGATGTGACTTGAGCATTCGGTGTTCGGAAGTGGTCAACAATGCGCTACTGTTGAAGTGGTGATGATGACGTTAGATACCACATTCTTTTTAGTAACCCATTCTCAAAAAATTGCACAAAATAATGTTTAATCTCAAACAGACATCTTATATCAAAGTATATATGTGTGTGTATATATATGTACATGTATGTACATATACACGTGTGTGTGTATACACATGTACACACATGTGTATACATGTACATGTACATGTGTATATATATGTGTGCGTGCGTGTGTGTTCCACTACAAACTAGTGACATTTTACAAATCAATCACTAACCAATCACAAGTGTTGTTTTATGAAAATCTGTACGTGCGCTTTTCTAGTGTGTTCATAAAAGGTAGCACGCAATGACTTTTGGAGTCGCAAAAAGTCTCATTTTACAAATCAATCACTAACCAATCACAAGCGTTGTGTGTGTGTGTCTTCCACTACAAACTAGTGGCATTTTACAAATCAATCACTAACCAATCACAAGCGTTGTTTTATGGAAATCTGTGCGTACGCTTTTCTAGTGTGTCCATAAAAGGTAGCACGCAATGACTTTTGAAGTCGCAAAAAGTTCCACATGCACCCAAAAGTTCCACCAGTGCAGACAGTTCCACCTCCAGCGCAAACAGTTCCACACAGCCAAAAGCTCATGTATAACTTTTTGCGCTGAGGGTGGAAATTTTTGCAACTCCAAAAGTCATTGCGTGCCAACTTTCATGCACGCGCATTGACACGTGTCGCGCGATGGGAAAGTGTGCGCGCAGATTTCCATAAACCAATATTTGTGATTGGTTGGTTATTGGTTTGTACGATTTGTAAAAACCACAAAGTTTGTATGTTATTTAAACTATATATAGGGGCACACTCAGCTACAAATCTATATAAAACGTCCAAACGTCCAAACCATATAAAACCGTCGGATCTGAGACGCGCGTTAACTCAGATTGCTACACGTGGCAAGGTTCAACTTGTTATAAAACATTGCACTACATGTTATACATTACTTCAATTTTGCACAGATCCAACATGTTATACAACATTACACTACATGTTCTACGTGGTTATACAACATTACACTGCATGTCATACAGTTCTGACGTTTTGACATTTTTAATTGGTTTGTAGCTGATATCTTCTATATAAACGTGTGTGTGACTAAGAAATACATTTTAATATGTAAACTAAAAGATCATCTCTTTAGTTAGATTTATAAAATAAATTTTTTAAATCAAAACTCATCATCAATGGTAAATAAATTTAATTAAATTCAAATTTATCAAAATTACATATTTATTCGAAATAGAGAATATTATTGATTTTTGTTATATGAATACATAAGTCTCTATTTATAGAGGCAGTAGCGAACCTTTATATATAATTGAATAGAAAACCCTAATAGTTAAGTAAATAAAACATAGAAAATATAAGAATATTTTAACACTCCCAAGTAAGTTTAATCTTATAAATGTTTATTTTATTTTATGTTAATTTAATAATTTATATTAATTTTATTTTGCACTATAAAAATAATTTTCACCAGTAATCCCATTTTTTGTAAATATTTTTTGATATAAAATATATAAATTACATTTGTTCTTTGGTACGAGAGAAGAGGGGAAGTAACAAAATAGTGAAGTTTTTAAGGGGGGATGTAAGCAAAACTGCAAAAAGGCTCTACAAGGATTGAGGTGGGGAAAATAAAATTATTAAAAGTACTTTTTATTCACTTTTCTCTTCTTTACTTTTCTTTTATCGCAATTGTTTTTTTTTCTCACTGTTCCTTTGAGATGTGAGTGGGCCTCAGGAACGATAGTGAAGAAAAATCTCCATAGTGGTAAATCTGTAATTATTTTCTCATTCTCTACTGTGAATGTAATTAAATACTTGCTGACATTAATTACTATAACAGAGAGACATTTACATGGAGGCCTTGTGAATAATTTCAGTTGTTATAATTGCATAAGAGATATTTTTTAACTACACATTCAATTGTTTACAAGAAAACAACATTTAGAATAATTAATGAGATAGCTACTAAGCTATGAATAAATATCTTAATGCAATAAGCATACAACAATATATTAGTATTTTCAATTCATTTTTATAAGAAATATCAACTGTTCCATATTGAATTGCACTCAAATCTAGATGCACAGTTAATGTTGAAATTGCTCATTAAGGTTTATCCAGTAGTTAAGTAAGCATTGAATCTTTTAGGAAGATAGACATTTAAATTCTTGTGAATGCTGGGGACATATGTGGTTAAGGGAGTTTTTATTAGAAAATTTGAAAAACATGCCTAGTTTGAATTTCTTTTTGATATAATAAATTTTGAAGTCAAATTAAAGACTAAATTAGAGCCTACTTAGAAACAAAAATAAAACGTTTCAGAAAAATACTTTATTTGGTAGAAAATAAGAATGGCCAAAGGGTCATTTATAAATGGAACTGCTTGACCATTTTCAAAACGACTTATAACTTCTCCCTTATTATTTTGTTTTTTTAGTTCTATTATATACAATTGTCGAGCTATGTTATATAATCTTTCTTTTGTAAATATCGTTTTGTCTCGTTGATACATGTAATTTATTGCGGAGAAAAAAATAAGATAGTGTTTCAAAATAATGGAACATTTTAAAAGTAGAAAGAAAGGGTTAATTTTGGATTAGAAATAGATGCATAGATGGGTATTGAATTTAAATTTTGAAAGAGAAAAGTTGAATGGAGAGCAGGCTGACCATCTCCACTTGGAGTTGAAGATGGAAAAGTATGAAGTCACCCCATAAATGAGCTTCAATGCTACAGTTGTAAGAAAGCTTCTCTCAAATTGAAACTCCAAATAAATGCAAAATTGAAAAGTATGTATCTATAAATGTGAAATGGAAAATGAAGTGGGGAGAGAATTGGAGTAGGTGAAGCAATGTTACCATTTCTCCAACTAATTCATTTTCATCATACCCAATCAGCATGCTAGGTGGGTCCATATTCAAATTGATTTTAGATGTGTACATCTATAATAATAAAAAAAATAGGCATATAGCTATAGGGATGTTTTTCAAATTTGCATTATCATAATTGATGAACCACTCCACAAAAATATCATCTACCATCCCACTCATTCATATAATTTTTTAATTCACCTATATTGAAAATTTGAAACATGATATGTGAATTTAGGATTAAAAAGAGGGTAAAGCTACATGAAACTCCTAAAACAAGAAGGTCCTACTTTGTTGAAAGCATATAAAAAAGAGAGATTGTTGACTATATTTTATTTTTATCATTATAATTAATGATGCAGTCTCTTCATCAAAAATATTTTTTGTAAAAGCTATACCTTAAATTAAGGTGGATCAGATTCTCCAACCTTATGAATTATATAAAGATCAAATTCATTATTCTGGTCAATGTCAAATGATGGTTTGCCAGCTTGCTGCTTCTTATTGTCTTTATTTTTATCTCTATTTGTTTCTTATAGCTAAATGCTTTACTCTCAAAAAAATCATGGTAATGCTTACCCAATTAATAAATCACCAAATTTTGATCATCTTATTAATTAAATTAAATAATTGAACTTGTAGTCACGGGACTAGTGTTGGAACATTTACAAAATTATATCTTGACGTCGTATCAGATTGAATAGTGAATAATGATATGTTATAATAATGGAATCCATCTAAATCTTTAAATTAGCAAATGAAAGTACTTAACAAGTATAAATGTATTAAATACAATTAGGTGATATTAAATGAAGTTATAAGGGCTGATAATGCATGAGAACAATAACAAATTGAGACAAGTCACCAAACAAGTTGACTTTGTTCTTCTTATGTATGTAGGCTAGGCTTTGGCTTTGTCCAGAATGAATCATTAACAAACACAATGCCCAATTTTGTGTTATGTAAATAGAATTTAGGTAATTTAGTTAGCAGTGTTTCAGGTAAAGTATAGTGTATTTATGAGGTAGGCAGCTTGCAAGCAGCCATGTTGTCTTTTGACTTGAACTTGCCAAGCCTTTCCGCCACTGTTCTGCAACGGCATTGATTTCCAGGTCGCATCACATCCCCATATACTGCCATTTCGATTACGTCTAGCTCCTTCTCTGCAACCAACAAATACTAATTTTCAGATAAATGCTTAGTGCAGCAGAATCTTGATATCACTACTCAAGACACGCACAAATAAATCAAATTAAGTTCTAATAAATCAGTAAAGCGTGAAATAAAATCAAATGCGTAAAAGCCTACTTCCTTTAACCCCTAAGCACCATTGAACTCCAAAATAGCTTCATGAACATCCTCCCATTTTTTGTGCTATTAGGCTTGGCAGGGATATCACTAACACAGAAGATCGTGATGCATCCGAAGCATCACATGTCGTTTGGGGTTATTGGAATCGAGATACTGGTGGAGGAATGGTGCGCTTTCATTGTGTTGAGCATGGACAAACCAAACATACATATCTTATTTTGACAAGCTATCCTCCAAAAGAAGTTGCAGGTGCATCTCCCAGCCCTTCTTCTGCCCGACTGGTCATGTTATCTACCAAGAACTATACTCAATTTCAACAATACAATGAATTTCTAACGAAGAGCAAGTCATTGACAAATCAGCCCAAAAAAATTAAGAGACATGTGTTTGAAATAAGAGTGCTCTGTATGTGACCAACACAAAGCAGTGCAAGACGCAAGTGATTTGACCGACATACATTGTTAAAGGTAAGATCAAGTAAGCGCGAGACACGTGGCAATAAAAATGATAGAGTGAGAGGAACAGTTCTCGAGCCATTAACAGCAGATTTTGAACCATGATCTAAAGTGATATGTGAGGGGAGGAGCACGAAACATAAATGTATCTAAGACATACAATGGAATTACGTGTCATATGTTCATGGTACATGGAAGTTGATTCCATTGCATGCCGAAAAAGGCTGTTGGAAGTAAATGGGGTATTTGCTATTAAGTGTAAAGCGAATGGTTTTGTGGAGCGTCTTACTTGTTGCTAAAGGCTATGCTCAGATATATGGTATGGAATATATGGACAAGTACTTTCCTTTTCCCACAATTAAATTGACACCCGCTCAGTTGTTTATCTCTCTGACGGGTACTTATGATTTGTCGTTTATTAAGAATGTTTTCTTACATGTCGGAGGTATATAGTTTTATGGAAAAGTAAGAAAAAAAATACAGTTTCCCGCTCCAGTGCGGAATCCGATAGTATAAAGATTTTGTCTATAAATGTAACTATTGAATCACGTTAATAATATAAGAAAGTATCCATTTAACATGACATTTTTAAGCTTGTTGAAAATTATGACCAATATCTAATGAGGGGTGGTATTAGACTCTTTGTTGAGGGATTTAGTTCTGAGACATGTAAGGGATTAATGAATAAGTATATGAGTAATGCTCTGACAAACTACTGCAAGGAACAAGCAACAAACTCTCAATTTTACCTAGCATTCCATTGAACATTTTATGATGCGATATTAAGAGATTTGATCTCTATGTATAGTGCTAATCACCCCATAAATATGGTACATGACAGCCTATGATTGGCTATTACAAAGGTATACTTAACTACTAAGCATGCAAAGGAAGGATGACAACTTCTATTTGCTTTTCCATCTCATGCTTATGCCTTTACTCGCCTTGTTGGATTCTTCATATCCAAGGAATTATATTGCAATCTAAGGAAACTCTTTGCTGATACCTCCTACTTGATTTTCACACCATATGGAAAGAATGGATTGAGGAAATATCTCCATCCCCCACACATAAATTGTGGACTTACGTAAACGTAGTAAGGGAAATTTGACGAGTACGTCACATGAATTTGGTAGGGAAGAGTGTAATGATCCGGATGAAACTACCGACGCACCATTCTTCACAATGTAATAAAAGAAGAAAGTGTGAAGGGGCTAGGAACTCGGGCGTCATGTACTATATTTAGGGAGGTGTTAGCTCTACAAATAGGACCTTAAGTCTCTCAAAGTAGCATCTATCAAAAGAGATTTAGTGTTGGTTAAAACCAAGAGTTTGTCACTTTTTTTCTTGAAATAGTTTGTCCAAACACTACTCACATCTTTATCTTGAATCTCTTACATGCCCCGAAATTAAATCCCTCCACAAATAGTCCAATATCACTCCCTATGACCTGCGGGTCAATTTCCAGCAAGCTTGAAAACACCTAAAACACTGTTAGAAGTAATTTTGGCAAAGTAATAATACTAGTTTTACTCGATTAATTTGTGGATTATTAATCGAGTGTCTTATGTTCCATAACCAATTTATTCAGAGGGTGACATAAGCCTCAGCACCCATATAAGCCTACATTCAGTCATTATCCTCCCAATAACGACTATAAGTATTGCCACATACACTCTAGAAATATACCTAATGTCTTAGTATTTTTGAAAACATTGTGTAAGACACACCAAGTTTGCAGATCAAATGATTTTCACATTTGATTTCGGTGAATCACAAGGGATGGATGATAATCTTATGAATATTATTGACCCTGGGAGGGCTAGGATTATGTGGTAAATTATAGAGGACAGTGGTGGTAGATTTTGGACTGTGATATTTGGTTGATTTGAAAGGAAATAATATTAAAGCAGGTAGAAGGCATAGAAAAGATGATAAAGAGAGTTTATGCCATCATATCAAGAACTCTTAGGCAAAAAGAGAAAAAGAAGCATCAAGATACATGTAAATTCATACAGAAAGTGTCCCGTTAAATTCTGTACGAGAAATGCACATTCTTCTGGCCCTCCTCGAATAACTTGGATGAAAACATCTATGTCCATGTACAAGCTCAAGTGCATGGGCATTGTTTTTTGGAGACTAGATCAATAGCCAGTACTAGTTCCAATTCCTAGATGAAAAAACTAACAGAAAGTGTATTAGACATGCGGGTATGGGTATCTAGTCAATATAGATTGGACGATTGAAGAAAAGGGTGTATTAATGATTTACTAAGATACATAGGCAAGGCAAGCATTGTGGGTATTGTAGCAAGCAATCACATATAGCTGACACTAATGACAGCAATTGAAGAAGGGAGCAAAAATACCAGTAAAGTTGATGTCACAAGAGTAAGATTTCAAGTGAGTAGGATCCACCCCCTCCTTGTTTGACTTGAACCTGTTGACCCTTGTTTGGAGGATCTGACAGTTGTCTGCTACTGATTCACCACCTGAGGTACAATTTCATATTGAATGTCAAGTAAATACTGGAGTACTGGGTTTGATGAAGTTGAAATTGAAGCAATAAGGAAATACCCTTGGAGAAGGGGACGATGTGGTCGTACTCGAAGCAGAGACAACCCTGACAGTTGCCGAAGCGCTTGCAGACGATGTTACCGGCGGCGTCTTTACGCCACCTCTCGGGGTGGCGACCAGGCACCGTGGCGGCGTTGGCCCAGCACATGCTCTTCATCATCTTGTCGAAGAACCTTGCTCTCTCCTCCGACGAGGAAGTGGAAGATGAAGAGGACGAGGACGAGCTCATCTCTCTCTTCTCTACCTGTTGTTGCCTTGCAGGTGTTGTTTGTGTCCGCGGGTGAGCTGAGCCCTTTTCAGAAGACAAAAGAGGTTGGGCTGGGCCTTTCCTTGTCAGGTCCAGCCCACTTCTCAGACTCAAACTCAATAGCTCGTCGGATCTGTACCCCGTCAGTTTCCATCCATCGGCCATGACGATGCTATGTTTTTGTGCCTGTGATTCATAATTAAATCATGCTCCTATGCATTCAAATTTCAGTTTGTTTATCTGTGATTGTGTCAGTATGTTGAATGACTCGTGTAATATGAGTGTTGGGTTCATTAGACGATATACAAATCGTGATATTCAATTTTAGCGAGAGGCATGAGATAGGCCAGAGACTGAAAGCCTTCACGGTCTGACCAAATGGACTGAAATTGTTGGTGGAGTGAGACCCACATTCCGTATTTTCCTTGAGAACCCTGAGCATGTTCGATCGAAGTTAATCCATTTCTTGCCGCCCGAGGGATATTGTAGTGTATCATTGTCCATCCCATCTTGCTACTCATGCCATCTCATCCATTCAGTTGTCTCAATGTCATAAAAAATCGTTGCAACGATGTATCAATGAGAAGTATCACATGCTCTTTCTTGCCACCTTTGAATCCCCTTGTTTTTTGTACTGACGCTCTCCACAATGCGGACACTCTTCCACTAGCGTGTCATCCCAGTTGTACAAAATACAAACATGGTAACATACATTGTACTTCACGCACGACATCTCGATCTCCTTCAATTTGTGTTTTGTTGCAGTGTAATTTGTCACGTAAGCGTTCAACTAGGGCAATATACTGGAAACTCCCCAGCGACGTGGTCGAATGTCGTGTCAGTCAATATACTGCAAACATTGTCGTCGTACAATGGGGTCTACATCTCTGCCACCAACCGCTGGTATTCCACTATAATTGCTCTAGCAACCTCCTCATCGACTTTGTTAACATATTCACCTCGTCGTTTCTTTCAACACGGACATCTCGAGATGAGTCTACACCATATATGAACTGACGCGCATAATTCACGTCAAGACTCGGAGGTGAAAAATATTATGTACTAGAGTCGACATACCGTTCCTTGTTGTAACTCTCCCCGACGTCTCAGATTTCCTCGTGTGAGGTCCACACCGTATAATCTCTCATGAACCCAGTCTACAGAATATGATTGCAAATGATCTTCATCTCTTAGGTACGAAGATTGCAGCATCGTACGCACGGGCACTTGAATTGATTAAGGCCATATTCTCTGGCATTTTCCATCACAAATTTCATGAAGCTAGTTACCCCTCTCTATAAACGCTAATGACCTTCTTGACTCTCTCATCCACCTTCGATTCATTTCTTGTATATGTATGTCAAAAACGATATCAAAATAAATTGAAATATATTCGAAATATTTACACCGAAGTATGACAAAATACACCAACAATTACATATATACATTGTATTTAGCGATTAGTTCGATTGCTTACAATTTCCAATAACACAAACTTTCTCTACTTCTAAATTCTCTCATTTTCATTCAAATTTTCAGATGGACCCAAACCCATCTTCTCTACGAATTCTATGAGAATTCTCTACGAATTCTATGAGAATTTTGTTGATTTAAAGGCAGTGTATATACTATGTATGCATCCGCTATTTAATTCACACTAGGGTTGTCCATTTCTATTCGGGACCCGACCCACCCGACGACCCAACCCGACTCAAACCCGTTTGACCCGAGACCCGACAAAACCAAGTGAAACTCGGGTCAGATGGACCCAAATCCGACCTCAACTGAGTCTGGTCTCGGGTGGGGTTTTGAAAACCACTGAATAACCCGACTCATCCGACCCCTTCTTCACAAAATGGGCCAATCAAGAATTATTACACAAGCCCAAACCAGCTCACATATAAGAGCATGACACAACCCAGCCCAGCCCGACTTTCTTTTTGCCAACTCATGGAACATGGAAGTATATAAACGTTACAAAACGTTTATACACTTCCGATGTGGGATGTTAATCGCAAAGAGAGAAGAGAAGGGCTCGGCAGAAGACGTGGAACCTCCTTCACCGTCCATCGTGATCGCACGAAATGATCCGAGCCGTTCGTTTATTGAGACGTGGCCTCTTCTCCTCCACCCACGAGATCACGAGTTGGTGAGTCTGTCATTAATGCTTCCCTAATCTCTCTTCCCATTCTCCTCGTTTCGTGTCTGAAAACCCTACCATGATGTGTCTCTCTCTCTCTCCGTCGACTCGTCCTCGCCTTCCTCTCCTCCTCCTCCCCGTCACGTCATGTCCATCCATCCCCAACTGCTCGATTAGGTGGCTTGCCGATTCAATTGAGCCGTTGGTTGGAGCTTCTTCTTCACCACCACAATACTATAAATCAAGCGATGGTGAGGAGAAGCTACACACCAACATCTCGATTCTCCAGTGGAGATTAAATGAACCTACCTTCACATCCAACGGCGAGGCGACGACATGTCTTCAAATCAGGTTAGTTTTATTTTAGGGGTTCGAATTAGGTTTTTTTTAGGGTTAGGTTAGGGTTTTGGAATCTGGATTCATTTGAGTCTCGATTTGAATTCAGTAATTTCAGTTTAGGGTTTCAATCCGGGTTCACTGAATTTGGGATTAAAAATCGGGGATTGGTTTTGATTTGGGGGTTAGGGTTCGGTTTGGGTTTAAAATTGGGGATTGAAATTGGGAAAATTGATTTGGGGGTTAGGGTTTAATTCAAAGTTCGAATTAAATGTTAATTTTGGTTTGAAGTTGTAATTTTGGGTTTTATTTTAATTTTCATTTCCGAATTAATTCAATTTCAATTTGGGATTTTAAATTAGAGCTTTTGATTTGTGGGTTAAGGTTCGGTTTGGGGATTGAAATTGGGGATTGTAATTTGGGGGTTTTTTATTACTGCATGCTATATTTGTCACTATTACTTAGTAAATTAATTATCAAGTTCAAAAACTCTAATTAACTTAGAAATTGTTGTTCAATTAATTGGGGTAAATTTCAAAACTGATTTGGGTATCTAGGGTTTCGAATTGGGGTTAATTTTTTGAGTAAGTTACTACATTATTATTTATTTATATGTTACATTGTCATCAATTAGTATATTTGTTTGGGCTTTATTACTAAATTTACAATATGTTATTAGTTATTAGTATATTTGTTAGTAAATTTAGAATCTGTTATTTAATACAAGTAGTATATGTATATTTATTAGTTATTTATAAACTGTTATTGTTGTTATTGTTAGCCTAGTGTTTAGAAACTGTTATGGATTTGGATTTGGGTTTGGGTCTATAGTATATTTATTAGTAATTTAGAAACTGTTACTTAGTAAATTAATTTGCAAGTTCAGAAACTCTAATTAACTTAGAAATTGTTGTTCAACTAATTGGGGTAAATTTCAAAACTGATTTGGGTATCTAGGGTTTCGAATTGGGGTTAATTTTTTTGAGTAAGTTACTACATTATTATTTATTTATCTATTAGTTACATTGTCATCAATTAGTATATTTTTTTGGGCTTTATTACTAAATTTACGATATGTTATTAATTATTAGTATATTTGTTAGTAAATTTAGAATCTGTTATTTAATACAAGTAGTAAAGATTGTGGGACTACCAATTTGAATAACCATATAAAATTTTGTCTTGGTCATCCAGATAGAAAGTCCAATACTCAATCCATACTTTCTTTTATGACGACTTCTGATGGTAGTACACAATTTCTGGTTCATGGACTTTTGATCAAGTAGGAACTAGGCATGAGTTAGTTCGGATGCTCATTATGCATGAGTTTCCCCTTAGTTTTGTACAACATGAGGGTTTCCAACGATATTCGGAAAAAAAAAATCCAGCCCCTTTTCCACATGTCTTGCAGGAGCACCATCACGAGAGATCTCTACGAGATGCATTCTAGTGAGAGGAAGAAATTTAGAGAATTCTTGAGAGTGAAGGCCCCTAGATTATCCCTCACTACAGATACGTGGACTAGCAACCAACTGATTAATTATATGTGCATTATTGTTCACTATGTAGATGATGATTGGAAGCTGCATTCCAAGATAATCGTGTTTTGTCAGATCAACAGTCACAAGGGAGAGGATATCGGGAAGGCTATTGAACAATGTCTTCAAGAGTGGGGGATTGATCAACTCATGTGCATTACCTTAGATAATGCCAAGAGCAATGATGTAGCAGTTCAGTTCTTGAGGAAAAAAATGAACGTGTTGGGGAAAAGCATATTAGGGGGAAGTTCTTGCACATGAGGTGTTGTGCTCACGTCATCAATCTCATAGTGAAGAGAGGTTTGACCTTGCTAGGTGACCCGATTGAGAAAATTAGGGTATCGGTGAGGTTTTTTAAACAATTAGCCGTTAGGATGAACAAATTCAAGGAGTGTGTAACTGTTGCTGGGATTGACTGCAAGAATTCACTGATCCTTGATGTGTCTACTAGGTGGAACTCCACCTACTTGATGTTGAAATCTGCAGTAGCCTTGGAGGATACTTTTGAAAGATATGACAGCGAGAACGCCCTTCTTCGCCAAGAGCTAGAGTCAAAATTCAAGAAAGGTACTACAGAGCCTTTGGGTATGTTTGTGGAAGAAGATTGGGTTTACATAAGGAAGTTCATGGACTTTTTCGAGCATTTCTTTGTTGTTACCAAGAGGGTATCGGGTTGCAAATATGTCACAACTCATCTACTGTTGGATAAAGTTAGTGAAATATTGTCTATCATCAAAAAGGGGGAAGTGGTAGAGCATGACCTCAACATCATAGCCATAGCGGGCAGAATGAGAGAAAAATTTAACAAGTATTGGGCTAATGCCAATACAATTAACTTGATGGTTTTTATTGCTTCTATTTTCGATCCAAGGAACAAGTTAGTTCTTGTTGAATATGATGTGAATGCCATGTACCCTACTGATATTGCTGCTGCCTTACAAGCTAACATAAAGAATGCTTTGCATGAATTGTTCGATGCATATGTTACCAATGCAGCTTCAAGTAGTAGTAGTACACCTCCTGAAGGTACTAGCACAACCGTCAAAATGTTGTTGTGGTTAACAAGAAACTTACAAGGAGAACAAATAGTGGAGCGTTCGATAAATCTCAAGCTACACAAGAAAGTGGCCCAAAGAGCGATCTCGACAAATACTTGAAGGAAGAAGTAGAGGGTAATGACAAGAAATTTGATATCTTGGTATGGTGGAAGTGCAATTCCGCAAGATTTCCGATACTCTCTACCCTAGCCAAGGATATTCTGGGGATACCTATCACATCCGTGTCATCCGAGTCAGTTTTCTCAACGGGTGGTAGGATTCTCAATGACTTTCAAAGTGTCTTACTACCGCTTACAGTTGAGGCATTGGTGTGCACTCAGAGTTGGATTCGAGGTACTGCAGAGGTTAGTGGCTTTGAGGAGATACTGAAAGAGAATGAAGATGTCGAGCAAGTATTGGGTTGGGACGTTTTATTATGTTTGTTTGAGCAAAAATTATGAAATTGACAATGCTGTTTTTTATGTTTCTGAACAGTTTATGCCCATGGTAGTGGCTATTTTTTGTGTTTATGGAATCTGTGCAGTTTATAACAAATTGGCAGTGGCTGTTTTTTGTGTTATGGTCATGATATTGATATGTTATTGAGCTGAAATTTCTCTTTAATGGGCTGCTATTTTGGGCCCATCGGGTCTGTCGGGTTGGACCCGACTCACCCGACCACCCGAGCCTGACTACCCGAGTGCCTTACCGAGTCGAGTTTCGACTCTGAGTCCCTGGACCCAACATGAGCCGAGTCAGGTCCAAAACCGGTCATCCGACCCGATGAACATCCCTAATTCACACTATGAATTGTACGCATCCAAACACTCCCGCTGCGTATACTTTGCACACAACCTGAATGTCAAAGATAGCACACAACCTGAATGTCAAAGATGATCCAGTGTTGCGAGGCTTTGGGAGCTCTCTCTAGGTTTAGAGTTGATCTATTTGCCTCAGAAGCAAAATTTCAGATTTTCATCAATAAAATTCCCAACTTTAGCCCATCATCTCTGAAACCGTTGTTACATTAAAGAAGCATTTTGTATTTCTCCATGTGCCTGTATGTATGCATGTTTGTTGGAGCTATAAATATTAAACAACGAACTCCCTGCAACCGTGTCAGGTTGGCTCGTGAAACTTAGGAAGCAATGATCAACTAACTTTTTTGTGTGATAAAATATCGTAAACATCACTCACATTCTATAGAAAGTTGAACAAAACCTTATATGAATACTGTCAACGTGTCAGACGTTACATACATAGCCGATGATGGGCTACAACAAAACTCTACTCATTCTTCTGCACAATTGTAAATGAATGGGACTTGCATTACAGCACTATTAAAATAAACCTTCACCTTTCACACGAGATAATTGTCAATCTCATTTTTTACTAGACTAAGAAATCTGTGTCAGAAACTTCAAGAACCTTGTGGATACCAATTGGGTTTACACCCGCTCGGAATCCATTTCCATCGATGTACCTACAAAGAGGAGACTAAAGTAAGAACCGGCAACATCAACCTTCATGCAGGCTGTTTTCTGCATAGTTTCATGATGAAAGTAACTCACATTTCTTTCAAGAAGGAATGCTTGTAAAGTGCATCTGGAATTCGGCCAGAGAACTGGTTATGATCCAAGTACCTGACATAAATTCAGGATTAAGATATTAAGTTATAATAGAATTGCCAACGTATCCTATATTGAACAAAGAGCAGAGAGATCCCTGGTTACACTTCCATGAGGAAACAATAATTCTATTTCAAGAGAGAAACTCACAGGTATGTCAGTCTGGGAATATGTGCAAGAGCTGAAGGTATTGCCCCTGACATCTTGTTGTATGACAAATACCTAATAGACCAAAGCAAAACGCTAAAATGTTGAGAGCAGAGGAATAACTAAATAGTAGTGAACTTTGCAAGTGTAAACCAAAAACTTACAAAATTTCCAAATTTGTCAAGTTTGCAAGCTGTGCTGGAATTCCGCCGGTCAGATAATTATCATTCAAGTACCTAATATCAAAATCAATGTAAGGTATAACTGTGGTATCAAATTCAATGTACGAAATACTTGATGAAAAAATAATCTGATGTACGATCAGATTCAACTTACAGGTTACGCAGAGCTGGAAAGCTTCCTTCAAAACGAATGAGTTCCCTAATGGTACCCACCAAATGATTGTTACCAACATCCCTGAGAATATACATATATCTTTAATCATTTTGTCGAATAGTTGGAAAAGGCTGCAAAATAATTTTGCATTGATATTTCGATAAAGAAAAGAGAAATTTACAAGTGCTGAAGGTTCTGTAAGGTTCCCAATTCAGCTGGAATGCGACCACTAAAACGGTTTTCATGAAGGTAGAGATAGCGAAGCTCTGGCAGAGTTGCAAGTTCTTTAGGAATTTCGCCCTTGAAACCATTGAAGCTCAAATGCCTGCATCAATATTCATAAATTATTTCAGTATTCTGACAAGAATATAGTGGACGCATGAAAAGAACTGGTAAATAATATCTGGTAATCCTTGAAGTTTTAATGCCACTTACAGATGGGTTAGTTTCTTTAGGTCGCCAATTTCAGGAGGAATGACATCCTGTAGTTTATTCCACCTCAAATTTCTGTAGGGGCAAGCCAAAGTCAGTGAACAAATAAAACACAAATGTTTACAACAATGCAACAACGACACATGCTCATGGAATGACGCGTGCTCAGGCATTTTTCCGTTAAACTTTACAGACTTCCCCACCAAGAAGTCATCCCCCCTCTGTTTCTAAATAACTGCACCCATTTGACTATTTATAATAAATTAAGAATTCATTTTCAGTGCTATTTTCCAACTCTTTCCCCTGATGTCGTCCCATTCCCTCACTGCTCAAGTTCTTATAACTAAAGGGGATATATAGCATAGACAATCCATGACTAATTGGGACACTTATTTTAGGACATCAATTCTAGGAAAATGATACACTTATTTCAGGACGGATGTAGTATATTTTATGAGATCATCTTATTTCAGAACTGATAACCATAGGATTCTTTTTTCAAAATGTTACCAAACATCAATAAAAAAATTTACAGATGCTCACCACTCTACCAAATAGTCTACATAACTTTTCACAACTAATTTTATTGAAGCATTTTTAATTGACTTAAAAGAAACTAGCCCAACCAAACTGGACATGTAGTCAATAGTGAAATTCATAGATGAGTTGCACGTGTATAGGACAAGGAATTAAAAAGTACGAAAATCTTAACAATAATAGTTGGCTAAAAAGTAAGGGAATATACAATATTCTAAGCCGCCTTAGCCGTCCTATTTGTGGAGGAATTGGCCCAGTCAACTTGTTGTTATGGAAATCCCTGCCACATCATCAACCCAAAATGATCAGAATTTTTCTATGAGAAAAAAATTCAAAATATCCTCTGCATATATAAGAGTTTTAAAGCAGTGAAAATTCATTGCAGTTCTTTGAGTAGCCAGATATTGTTGTAAACTAAAACCATAAACTTAATTCCGGATTGAGTTGCTTAGGACAAGCATAGAAAGAAGGCCGAGAATGAAGCAAACATTATTCTCATTCTCCAACGCATTCATGAAGAACCCTCCCATGATCTTCTTCAAGCCTCCGCAATGGACATTCCTTAACTCTGATGTGGCCAATCTCATTTTCCTAGACTGTTTTTTCTTGTTTCATATTCACTCTCTGTTTTTTCTTGGTTCATAATCACTCTCGTATCATTCTCTTGTTTCCCCTAGTTGACCCCATTGTATTGCCGTTTTGGCCAAGAGTGTCTTGATCCCAATTCGGGATCTCACTTTCTTTTAATATATTGTCTCTTTACTGAAAATAATTCCAGAATTGACCATGCAACCCTCAGGTTAAGCCCCAAGAATAAATGTGAAAGATGTTCGTGAGAGGGCATAATCAAATTTAGATCTCTTATAAGAGCACTACAGAAATCATAAACAAACTTGGAATAACTAAAAAATACAGTTATAACAAGATGAGATGGAGAGGGATAACAGTTCAAAAAGTCAAGGAGAAAAAGAAAACTTACAGCCTTGTTAAATCCAACAAATTGGTCACAGCAATGGGAAAAGGCCCGACAATAGATACTGCATATACTTCCCTGCAAGTGGATAAGATCATGACCAGGATTAAAGTTCTTCACTGTTGCATAAGCATAACTATGGATTAAATTGAGCATGTCTGTTTGTGTGTGCACACTCACTAGGTACTGATTACAATTTTTTATCGTGTCTTGAACCCATACATACACAATTCACAAGAAAAAAACTCTCGGATTAAGGATGAAGTGGGTAAAGATCAGATCATAGGTTCAACTACTATTTAGCATTGATGTGCACTGTCAATGCTGCCATCTAACTCAAAACCTCAAGCTATAAGGTGAAAGGCCCAACTTATATCAAGGGATCACTTTATTCACATTCTCCCGACGTAGGACACATGAACATGCACATTTATTTTCCAGCAAAAATAAGATTCATAAATGAAAACAATGGTTCAACCTCGAAAGAGGAGACCGTACAAAGAAAGAGGAATAATGAAATACATAAGCCCCAAAAACAACACTAAAGCCTCCCCGGCACCTCAATCGGCCTAGAGCAACATGCACATATGAAATGTATAAAGGAACAAGATTTCAATGTTAAAAATATATGTTATGTTAACACTCAGCAAACACGAACATAGATAAATTATACTCACAATGCTGTTACAACTCTATAATCTCCTTGATTAGAGCACGTGACGCCAGACCAAGGTGGTAGATCACCATCTCCACATGGATCGTCACCAACCCATGAATAGACTACCCTCCATCCTAGTGATGCCTTAATTTCATTTAAAGCTTTCACTGCAACAAAAATGCAATCGATTAACTTCATCATGATGCAAAAGGCAAATCTATGTAGTTTTTCCAACCAATTATGATTCCACTAAAAACCCCATGTGTAGTTACTTACTATTTCATTAGTAAAGCTGCTAAGAAGCAACCAATAATTAGTGTTCTTCTCTATAATTGGTTTTCTGTCACGCAATCATTTCCGTGTAAGGCTGATAAATTCTAGATCGAGAAAAGGACCCCCTGAGCTGTTATTTTCAGTGGGTAAACTGATTTAAATAGAGCCAACACAAGTCTGGTTTATACTTAAATGCCTTGAGTTCAAGCACAGTGGTTTAAGAAGTAAACCACGAACTCGGAGCACATATATGACTGAAAAATCTCAACTACTAACTTACTCACGAACTTGGAACACATATACTTAAATATTCCTTCACCTTTTGAGTTTGATTACCGAGATAGAAACCATAGAAAAATCAAATCAAATCAAAGTAAACAAAATCCGTAGCAGTTGAAGTTGAATCCAGCTGCAAATGAAGTTAAACAGGAAAGGGTGTGGTTTTGCAGGCAGCGAAAGGAGGGGAAATCTGAAAAGCAGTAGCAGAGAAGAAGGTGAATCGTAGCATACCGTCCCTCTTGAGGGTTTTGGAGTGAGCGAGAGCGAGGAGGAGGAGCCAAAGTGAGAAAATCAGAGAGAGTGCCGAGGAGGAAGAAGCCATTGGTGAGAAGAGGAAGATGAAAGATCATAGATCCATCTCCATTCTCACTCATCTTTATATATCAGATCTTGACTCTCTGCGACTATGCTGTCTTTGACTCTTTTCTAGTTACTAACACATTTTTACTCTATTTCTTCAAAAATATTTGTGTCGGTTAATAAATAAATAGGAGGAATCAAATATTGTGAGGTTGAGGCATTCTTTTCTTCTTTGTGTCGGTGTCCTCTTTGGACCTCCAAGACTTCAATTCGGATTTCGACATTTTCTCTTGGTAGTGTGTCACAAATGCTTTAGAACAATAGAATTAGAAAAGTTAACTTGATGTAATTGTGACAATTCGTGTGCTACATTGTTTTCACTTCCCTTCCTGTACTCGGTCGTGTAGATAGCTCCATCTATTTTTTCAACCATTTTTTTCTAGAATGAACAGATAAGCTTCTATTTGCGTAAGAACTTGAGATTTTGGTGATCTGTTTTGATTATGAATTGGTAATGTTATAAATATTGATACCACATTTTTAATGGTCATGAAAATGGTTATTAATTCTTTGTCGTGCGTTGATGACTCACTGTTTTTCGGCCTAGGGCTTTGATTAAAAGAAATAGTTTGTCTTGTACAAGTACGACTCCTACTACCATTTTATATGTATTCGTATTCAATATGAATTTCTTCGTGAATTCTAGCAACCTCAATATTGAGGCTTCCGATAAATTTACTTTTAGTTTCTCGAAGTTGTTGGGTGCTTCTAATGATTGTAAGAAAGTGTCTTTCTTAAAGATTACCCTATCAATCCTTTTATAGTGATAACTCTAAATGTGTAGTGAAGCATTTATAGTACCCGGTCAATCCCAATAATCTCCCCGGTGCCTCAATCATGGTTGGCCTCAACCATTTCCGCATTACTTTAACTTTTTCGGATCAGGTTATAGTTCATGAGTCATCTTTAAGTGGTTGACACGCTTCTCGCATGATAAGTTGTAAATTAACATATTGTTGAAGAATAATATAACTAAACTCCTCCAATGATACGAGAATAAGGGGCTCATTAGCGATTGAAAACTTGTTGGTGTTTTCATGAGGCCGAAAGGCATTCATTGGAATTTTAGTGCTTGCAATTGGTTCAAAATGTCATCTTGAGCTCTCCTCCCTTCTTTAGTTGAATATGATGGTAACCCAGCCTCAAATCGGTTTTCGAAAAATAGCAGCTCCTATGTAGCTCGTCGAGCAAATCCCTAATTACCGAAATTGAGAACTTATTCTTAAATGTCAATTCATTAAGGCGCCAATAGTTCACGCAAAAAATACACATTTCATTCATTCTTCTCTTCTTCTTCACTTTTAACACTGGGAATGTGAATGGGCTTGAATTGGGAACTTTTGGTGATTTTACTCTTGCCTTGAGTTGTATTGCATGGTCATGTGTTGGCTAGGTTGAAGGTGTTAGATAAGTTGTTATTCTACAAACGCAAATTCATAAATAAGGGCATACATTCAATCACGCGATAATAAAGAAGATCGAACCAGACAAAAAAATGAAATAGAATATCTTTATTTATTCAACACTTCAACACAAATACAAATACATATTACTTGACCTATGATTCGGTATTCGACGGATGAAGAAAGAAGAGATTATCGTCGAGACACGGTAATCCGCTTTCCTCAAGACAATATTGACCTCGTATGAGCAAATTGCTTCAAGGATACAACACGATTGTAGGCGAACTCTGAACCGTGATCTAGAGAGAATCATGGATGAACGAACTAGAGAGAGATGGTCGGCTAGGGTATTTTTCGTTGTGTCTTTCGTCCCTACAGAAATTACGTATTTATAGGCTCGGGGAAAGTCAAAACCTAAACGGGAAAAAGGAAAGAAATAATTACAAATTTCTTTTTTGGGGAGAAAAGCTCAATATCTCGAAATATTCTCTTATTTTTCAATTAAGAGATTTTTCCTTTTAAACTAAGTTTATACTCGTTTTCTTGTCAAACCCGACTTAAATTTGTTATACATTAACGCTTGTACTAATAGGTTCACATTTCCTGGGGGATCGATATTAGAGGGTCGTAGTTGCACTTCCCTCTGATTTTTCAACATTCTGTCATCTACTTAAGTATGCAGTGGGATTTTCCTCTAATAATAATTGTCACAAACGTTCCGATAAAACAATATAATTAAGAGATAAATGGAAAAGTCTATTAAAACTTAAAATTTTGCATCTAAATGGTGAGACTTAGAATACAAAATAAAACATCAATATCGATTGCCTAAACCCTAAACTAACAACTATGCACTTATAAATATGTGGCAACGCGTATTTGCCTCGACCCAACCTGCGACTTGCGGGTGATCCCTTGTACGAGCTCAAGGCTCCACTCATCGAATGAAGGCAAAACTCAAAACCTACTGAAGCAACTAGCTACTATCTCAAAATGACTCATAACAATTCTAAACGACTACTTAACCTCCATTTCAATCGACATCGTCTTCGTCCATCATTAAGTTGTCACATCTTCTTTTTTCATTGTTGTGTAACCACTCATTCATGCTACTTGACTTGCCACGCATTCTAACTACTTATCCAAATTATTTTCAACTCAAAATCAAATTCCAACGATATTATATTTTAGATCAAATTTGTAAAACTGGGTTGCACATATCGGGTCGGGCTCCACAACTAAAAGCTCAAGCTTATTAGTTGGGTTTGCTCCAACTTTTTATGTACACCCATTTTAATTCACTTCTTTTCAATGTGGGATTAACTTAAATTCTCCCTCTCATGCTTCATGTACGCGTGTGGCTTATTTCCCTTTCACGCTCGTGTACGCATATGCCTCTACTTCAACACTCCCCCTCACGTATAGCCTTGTCTACACGTGGGCCACAGCAGGACTGGACTTCTGCATATGGGCTGGAGTCCACAGGGGGGCTTAGGCACGGGGAACCAACCAACACAGACCCATATCAGCCCGCTCTGATACCATGTAAAACTGGGATGTACATATCGGATATGGTATCAGAGGGGCCCGATTTGGGTCTATGTTGGTATGTCTTGCCTCCCTGTGGCTCCGCTCCCCTGTAATACCGATATTGTGGTCCCCATAAGGGGGGAAATAAGTCCACGTGCAAAAAGACACGTCCTACTAAGGGCTCACGTGAGAAGGAGTGAGTTGATAAAGACAGACGTGTGGAATACACCTGGGGAGAGTGTTGAGAATATAAAGTCTCACATTAAAAGAATATGAGATCAAATGGTTGTATATAAAAGAAAATGTCAAACTCAACTAATAGTTTGAGTTTTTAGTTGTGGAGTCCGGCCCGATATGGACAGCCCAGTTTTACAAAATTTAATCAAAATCCAAACAACTAATTTAAGATTTGTTATATTTTATTCTTGAATTGGATCAAATCAAGTAAAAATGCAATCTTGTAAATGGCGGTCGTCATGGCCCCAAAAACCACGCGGACGCCATGCCGTGATGTCGTGACGTTTTGAGCCAGTTTTGTACTAGTTTTAGCTGATTTTGTACTAATTTGGGATGATTATGTCCAATCTAATTATTTTTTTAAAATAAAAGTTAAAAATATTATAACTTGTAGCATATTTTTTATTAAATATGTAAATTGATTTATATCAAAACAATTAAAAATGCAAAAATGAAAATCCACCGTGACGCTACCATGGCCCCGAAAGTCCCTGTCATCATCACAGCGTCGTGCGACATCTAAAACCTTGAAAGAATGTATGCAAGAGTTTAGAGGAAATGCATATTAATTTATCAGTTTTGATTTTTTTTCAGTTTTGAATCCGATTGGATTGAAATAAAAAATGAATAAGCACCAAAAATCTAACCAAATGTGAATAAGGACAAAAATCTAACCAAATGTGATAGATCTTAAATTAGATTTACACGTCACATGACTTGAACATCTGACCATCATGTGAAACACTTGCCATTTGGCAAATAATAAGTTAAGATGCCAAACAAAAGATTTTCTAACCTCAAAATGAAGAATGCCATTACGAAACTACATTTATACCCACTTAAAACAAGTCACATTCAGTCAGATACATCAAACTTTCTGCAGAAGCAATATCAAACGTCCTAATAAGAATACAGAATCTAGCCAGCACAGCATTTCCCAGAATGCAAATCTGATGAACTCAACACAGTTCATGTTGTACCAGCAAAAATAAAATGCATGATCCTTTACTGTGATAAGAATCAGAGTATTCAACATATCTCCAATCCATACAACACCCCGATCTGAAGTAAGACTCTACTTGCGCAGCAGATGGCGAGTGCGCTGATTAGCACCTTTCACTCGGAAATTTAACTCATCCACATCATCATACAGATTATCCAGTGCACCGTTTTGCCTGCACCGATTACAAGAGTAACTTTCCCGTTAATAAGAGAATATAGGAAAAATGGTTCTGACTGACAGAAAAGATATACTAAATACAGACACAAACATTTTTAACCCAATGAAGAAGCTAACTAGTCGGGAAAACGATAGCAATCATGAACAATATAAGCTATGACTTGCTGTAGTGAAACTACCTTCCAATTTCGGAGCCCATGTCAACAGCCATGTCCTTTAACTCTCCCAATAGATTACTTAAATCTGACAGCGCATCATCTTGCTTTGCATTTTCTCTCTGTTTAGGAAAGATCACAAGTCAATACCAGAGGAAGTATCAGCCTACTCGGTTATGTAATACAAACCTCAACTTTCTGCAGCGCATTTGTGGGTTCAGAGGGTGGATTGGCTGTGCTCGATCGTCCCTTGTGTGCAGACCCCAACCCCAACTTCTCCCTTTGCTCTAACTGCCCAACCCTTTTAGCAGATGGATCATCTGCAAAATCAACACCAGTAAATATATAGATTTAGTTTTATGAAACAATTAGCAAACAAGACGACAATAACCTCTTGTCACAACAGGCCCTGATATCGCACGAGTCTTCTTTGGCTTCCATGTCTTAGAAAAAATGCCCCCAAGACTCCCGAGAAGCTTCTCACCCTGTAATTCAACATCAACAGCCATGTAAGCACCACCTTTTGTACACCTTACTTCAGAAAACTAACCGCAGCGTAACCAGAGGAATTAGTAACTAATGATGGAAAAATCATTACCACAAACCAAAAAACATAGCATATATTCCTAACACATTATGATTCTTCCCATATTCATTTCTTCTATCTCATAAGTTTAGTAAAATAAGATAGAACAGCCATTGTAGATTAGCTTCACCAAATAAGGTAATAGTTATTCAGAAGCTTAATGACGCATGGCATAGGAGCATAAAATGATTATATTTGTGCAATATATTCGTGATGTTCGAAATCAGTTATTTGATACATGCAACATACACATAATCCAAGGAAATAACATAAATTTAGCAATATAATCATATCATATTTTCAACTCCATGAGATAGAATCATAAAAAGTTTCGGATGCCACGCCTATCATTAATCAAAGGAGTGAAATAGTGTTAAGATTGTAGAACGTCATTGACTACCAAATCCTAGTAACTATGATGTCATACATCCATATGCAGCATAATAATTTAGTTTCATGGCAGATAAATTGAGTATAGCACACAAAAACCATACCCGGCTGAGATCATGATCAATATCGGCAGCAACAGTATGTGTTTTGGTAATCTGCTCGCCCTGATGATGCAGAGTGACCAGAGTCTTTGTAGCATCCTCTCTTATGTCCTCTGCAATCTTCAGGCAATTATAGACTGACTTTGTATTCTCCTCGGCCTTGTACACAGCATAGTTCTCCAATTCTTGCACGGATTGACTCTCAACTCCCCCACTATCACGGAAATCATTCTTGTACTTGTTTCTCGCTGATGAGGTAAGTGAGTAAGACGAAGACGAGCTCCCCCTTTCCTCGTCATCATCAAAAGGGTTGCTGCCTAAATTAGGCGTAGTCAACACAGGTTCAGAAGAAGCCCTTTTGGTATCACCTTTTTTCTTTACATCCCATTCGTCATCAGAATCAAAAGGGTTAGCCCCAGAAGAAGCGGGATTATGCTTGCCAGGCTTCAAGGGAGAATTCTTCGATCCAAACATTTTCTTGCGATGGGTTAAGCTACTCCTAAATACCCAACAGTATTAAATCAGTTTGCAGTTCAGTAGCGTATTAACAATAATAAATGAGAAAACTAAATGATATGTTGACATGATATTTTGAAGATGCAAGTATGGCCTAAGAGAAAGACAACAGAAATGCCCATAAACACAACACAAGGATAAAATCCAAAACAGAAAAAAGTGGGAATCAAAGACGGTGACCCATTACAAGGGACTCCAAATACATAGATGCAAGGATAATCAAACAAAGTCATCTTGTTTCCCCCTTTTATTATTTGGTAATTTGAAAACTGGTACATTAGAATGGAAAACAGCTGAAAGCAACACGAACAACATCTCATCCAGTGAAACACAAAATCCTTATATATCTACACAAACATTTGTCCAATATTACTATTTTGACTGGATTGACTTTATATTTTCAATCTAATTGTTATTCCAAGGCACAAACTCCAGTTTTCTGGTTTCTTACATTTTCTGAGACCAAACAGTACTCCCAAGGAACCACAGAGATAAACCCAACTTAGAAATGAATAAAAAGCAACTGAAATATCAAAGTTCCAATTCAATAAACAACATAAAAGAATGGATCGCGGACCCATAAACCCAAAAATAATCGAACGCGTGATTGTCAGTTTAGATGGGCAGAAAGTAGCAGACAGAGATTGACTCGTACAACGATAACAAGAAGAGGAAAATTGAAGAAACCCAGATGGAGATACAGAAATTGAAACAAAACCCAGAAACGTAATCGAAAAGCGGAGATAGAATATGGGTATACCTGAGAAAGAATCGGATTGGAAGAGACGAAGGATGAGATTGTTGAGAGGAGAGCGAGACAAGGGTTCGGTGGAGAAACGCGTAAATGGAGAAAGAAAGTGGAGTAGGCTGGCCCTGGCGAAGAGGAAGAAGAAACTTGCTTGCTCCACAACGAACACGAACGAGGATGGGTCTCTCTCTCTCTCTCTCTTAACTAAGCTTTGTTTTTTCAACTTTTTAGTTTGAATCAGTCCAACCAAATGCCCTATATTATACAACTACCAACACAAGAAAATTTGGGGCATGTAACCATTGTTCCACGTTACCAGACTATTCAAAACAAAATATCACATTTCTCACCTTTTCTTTTATTGATTGATTTCTCATTTTCCTCCAAAATATAAACCAAGATCAATGTGAGTTGAGGTATTGAAATTATCATTTTTAGGTTCGTGTTTTCTTATTGGAGAGTTGGTAGGAGAAAAAGTAAAGTGAGATAAAGTGGGATAAAAGATGATAAAGTAATAACATAGAGAATGTAGAGGTCTCTTCACATGTAAGGAGCGAGAGAAAATGTGGGAACTCTTTATTGTAGAAAGTCTCATAGTAGTGTATTTTTTTGTTCATTTCACTATTTATAATAACTTTTTAGCTATTATATTATAGGAGCCCCATTAAAGACCCGGAAGATATTCAAGAAGTTCTCTCAGATATCCTTATGTGACAAGTAAAGATAACTTGCTAAGAAGACTAAAAAGCACATAAAATTTCAAGACATATTCGAACATTTATTTGTGACAATGAGAGTCTGATAAGTAAAAGGCTACATCTTTCTAAAAGGTTTCTGGCTCCAAATAGGAAAGTATGTGTAGGACATATTCTACCATAACACTTTCTAAAATAAACTTGTCTATTTCCGTATTGGAAAAAGAGATTCTTGTTGGAGCCAACTAGAGATACATACTTTAGATTTGAATTGGAGACTTATCCAAGTTTGGAATTCTGATTTGTTGAGTTAGACAAGATGTCACAATAATGTCAAGACAATTTTCTTAACAACTTGTAAGTAAGCAGATACGTGCAATAACAATACAAAAGCAGTAAACAACGGCACACAAAATGTTTATCCAGTTCAGTGCAATCTCACGTACGTTTGGGGGCACTCTGCTAGTGGAACAGTTTCACTATATCGTAATTAGTCACAACATACAAGTATCAATAATTATCACACATATCAATATCATATGCTACAATTACAAGTGCAAGCCTATCTCAGTGACTCCCCCCGAATCCAAGACTCCGTCTTGGTTCCACTCTACGAGCACTCTCCCTGCTCCGATGACACAAGTCGTTGTTTGAACTTGAGCGTGAATCTTCAATCACGCATACATCATGAAACCCGCAATCACTCACTCTTGATCTTCTGATTCTAGTAGTGATTCACAATTGTCCTTCGTGGAACACAGAGCCTCTCAACCCACCAATTATTCACGTCTAAGAGGTATGTGTGTCCGCCAAAGAAGCAAGAATCTACTAAGGGTGGAGGCTCAGCTTTTATAGCAGCTTCAAAATGAATCCCGAAATGCATTAGGGTTTTCTTAACCATTTACGATCTTGGTTATCTTTTCAGAATTTCTATCAGGGCATGTAGTTTTCCAGAATCATAACACAATCAAGACTTCCCAAAAGTCTTGTGCACGGCTGGAGATCCTCCAAATACACAATCGCCAGATATCTTCATAATAAGAAAACTTTATAATCATGTGATACTCATAATGTCGAGCAAGAAGTTGTAACAAACATCTTGACATCTTTCCAGATCAAATGTTCGACTTCTTTTCTAGTGTCTAAAAAGTAAGCCAACAAACAACGTAATAACACTTCAAAGAAGTTTACAAAATTAGAGTGAGCTCACATTGCATACAAACAAACATTATACATAGCCATAAATGTTGAGGAAGATAAACGTGAGTACTCTCAAGAAGATCTTCTAAAAAATCACGTGTTCACAAGTTTTGAGAGAAGAAGAGTTTTCATTATATTTTTTTAGGAACAATTTTGATACACGAAATTACTAGCATACAATAACAAGTTCCTTAGGGTTTGGAGAAAATATGAGAGTAAGGAAATTTCAGAAGAAGATTGGCGGCTAAGAACCTTAGTGGAAGGATATGGTATAATAAGAAGAGATCTCTAACTTAGGAGGATCCTAGCTTGAAGACTAGTACCAGGAAAAACAAAAACAAAGGTAGTTAGTGTTGTCCAGTAAGTTTGTAATTGAACCTACTAAGTGGATATGTTTCGCTCTAGTAGAAATTGTTGGAATATCATGCTGAAAAGACATTGATTCATTTACTAACTTAAATAATGATTTTGAGTATCTACTTATAAGTTTGAGCTTTTAGGTGGATTAGTCTTCTAATATAATATTAGAGCCCGGTTGTCTTCTACCTGCACCCTCACTGGTCAATAACACATCTCGTTGTTTTACGTGTAAAGTGGACTCTCTTGAGCAGGGATGTTAGACTATCGCATAGAAAAGATGCGGTTACATTATTATTATTATTTCTTAAAGTTCCTAATTACCCTTACAAGGCCCAAAAACTAACCTACCCAAGCTCCCCGACTCTCCCAAACCAACTCTATGAGAAAGTAAATGGACTCAAACACTGGCCACTTGCCAATTAAGGAGAGCCTCATGGGCCACTATGCCAAATACGCTTTCTCTGCTAGAAGTTCAAATTACATGTAAATTATCCTTGAGAACAAAATGAAAATACAACTGGGAAAATATTTATTTCATTAATATTGTGTGAACCAATGGATTAAACCTTGTTGAATGCTACAACTACAAAAGAAACAAGTGACAGGAAGGCTTGAAGTGATGTAAAGAATGTAAGGAATAAGGATATTGAAATTCTGTTTTGGCTTCTTCTACTTGCTCTCACTCCATTTATGATTCAATCATCTCACTCATTTACTTCCTGTGTTATGTTATGAGCTAGTAAAAATCACATTGTATACACACCGATCAAAATGTATTGATGAGCTAACAAGAAGCTAAATAGGATACAATACTGAAGGTGAAAAATTAGAAAGGCATAATAGTAAACAAATAAAACTAAATCATTTGCCGGAAGTGATGATTGACTGGAGATTCGACGAAAAACGACGAAGTCGAAGAGGCCGGCCCAAGGATCAGCCATGAAAAATGCAATTCCTCCATGAACTTTCTACCATCTCCATTATTATTATTTTTCTCTAAAATGCGGTCGAAAAGATATTTTGAAATTATTTAGGGAATGTTACAGTTTACTGCACCTAATTATAGTGAATTCTTACTTTACTCTCATAACTTTTTTTCTTCTTTTAGTATCAATTTTTTCCATTCTGTTAGTGCCGTTAAATTCTACCGGTTAAATAATATAAAATAACAATTCTACCCTCAAAATTTCATTAAATTTATAAACTTATGTCATCATGGTAAGTGGGTTGGCTCCGGTGATGCACTCCGACGATACTTCCTACCTCCATCAATACACCCTCTCTCTGATTATTGTTGGTTTGTTTTTTGTTTTAATTAGATTTTTGGGTTGTTCTTCAGCTTGAGATTTTTTGTTAGTTTTTGTGTTTGTGATTTTTGGTTTGAAACTTTTGTTTTGTTTTGTGACTTTCGTTTTGGGTTTGGGTTTGGAGTATTGGTTTGATTTTTTCATTTTAGTTTGTATGCTTCATTCTAGACAACTTCAAATTTATTCATATGACTTTCTATAGATGTTACAGTAAATATACCTAAGTATACTCAAAATTGTCTTTATAATATGGGTACAAGCGGGTTTAAAATTATCTTTATAACATAGGTTCATCCACATAGGTCCATCCAAATTTCCATTTTTTTCCCATTTTAGTGCTTCAATCACAGTTAAATATGAGAAAAATGAAAATTTGTAAGTGGGAAATACAAAGTCAAACTTGGGTACACTTTGCTTCCTCTCCCCTAGATCTTATCATGGATAGAACTTTCAATTTAATCGATGTTTAGATTTGTGATTTCCTTTGACTTTGAAGAATAGGTAACAAAAGTTTCCCTAAAACCCAAAATTATCTTTTGGGTTATTTATAAGTTTGCCCTGTCTTTATAAGTTTGGTTATTTTGCCATCCCACCTCATGTTGGCCTCAAACTGCAACCTAAGTATCTATCTGATAAATTAAGAAATGAAAAAACTTATAAAGTGCAATTAAGAAGAAAAATAAAGAAAAGGTAGAAGTTGATCAATATAAATATTGCAATGAAATCAGGTCATGCAGTGTGTGAGGAGGAAACTAAAGCTGTGGATCTGGATCTGCCAAATTATGCATTCATATGTATAGTCAACAAGATAAAATGTATATTTAATTTATTTACAGCTATTTCATCCAGTATAAATAAATGTATATGTAATACTAATAAAACATTCTATATGTATTCGCATGAGTTGGCTTGGGACACAACAAGAGCAAGAGCAAGGACTGTCATTGCAGTTACATTGATTGATGCTTATGCAATATGATCTCATAGATCAACACCCTCATCCAGACCTTTAGAACTGATCATCACATTTGAGTCAATTTGCTTGTCAAATTTCTTCTTCCTCCTCGCTTCAAATTCTTGGAAACCTTCCATCTATTATATATACACACACAATTGAGTTATTTTGTAAGTCGGAACGAATGGAACCCTAATCTGCTGTAATGCAATTGATTTACTTTACCTGCTGAAATTGATCCATGGAAATGGGGTTTTCATGAAGAGAGATATTTTGTAGAGCCTTACATTCCTTTAATAGGTTTTGAGGAATCTGTTTGGCAACACAGATCATTTCAAGTCAATACAGACCTATAACTTGAAACAGACAATGTGACCTAAGTGCTCCTGGACCTCAATTCACTATCTTTCCTTTTTATGCTCTAAATTCAACAAGTATGTTTTTATCTATCCTGCTCGCTCGCTCGCTCAAGCCCTCTACTTCATCTGCCAACATTCGTGTCTTTCTCTCTCCCCTTATAATCTATTACTCCCCTCCATCCCTTCTCTATCCCCCAACCATTTTCTGCGAAGAAGTAAGCAAGAACAAGATTTTCCATTTTGAGAGCAAAAAAAACGGTAGTAAATACCTGATTCACGTTATTGTTGTTTAAGGAGAGGGACTTCAAGTGACTGAGATTGCAAACTGATGATGGGAGATCTTCAATAGCATTATCTGCACAAAATAGGAAAACAAGATTTTCAGAAGGCATAGCATTGCAAGTTTAACTAATGTTTAGAATCCACTATGGTGACTGATCCACGAAACGTAAGGTAACACACCGGACATAGTCAACGTGATTACGGGTTTTAAAATTTACTGACTTGATTACGGGTTTTAAAATTTAATGACTTGAAGTTTGATCAGCAGCTAATAAGAAGAATATTTTTCCTTCTACATCTTAGAACCTCAACCTCTCCTTCCCCTTAACTCCACATCTCAGATATGACTTTATTCAAACTAAATTGTGGATAGTGTCCACAAAGCCTATGAGCAGCAATGATTGAGCATGTGGTGGTGATAGGCTACTGCTATCATTTCTACTATTTTCCTATATCTAAATTGAACATTATTTTCTCCTTTCATTTACAGAAGTGGAAAGCAAAACAAGTTCAGGAGATTTTAGGTGAATTATCAGTTAATTAGTTTCATAATGAAAACAACCTGACACAGTAGCTTCTTACTGTCAAGCACCTTACACATCTTCTGTCCATTGTTCTTTAGTTACCAGAATTTATATTATCATTGGCCCTGGTCAAGTTCATCACTAGCGGTGTTGTTGAAAATGTAACAATAAAATTACCATTGAATTATTATGATATGGTATCACTTAATCTGGGTTGCAGATAAGGCAGATTCTATAACTCTGAACTGCAATTAGTAAAAGCCAAAACAAGCTTAAGTCAAGTAACTTGCAAGCTACAATTTTCTGCTTGCTGTGCTGCCTAGCAAGATACAGTGTAAAAGTTTGAAGCATACCATCTGCTTGCAATTCTTCTAGAGAGAAGCAGCTCCCAATTGATTCTGGAAGAGACTTTAACTTGTTATTTGAGACATTTATGAGTACCAACTGCATCATCAAGTAATCCAGATCAGAAACAAAAATTAAATTAATTTTAAGTGTGGTAAATTTGATAATTATGTGCTTAGAAGAGAACATCTCCAATATAATATTAACCTGCACTATAAAATATCATTTTCCATGTATGGTCCACAAGCATATACTTACTTTTCCCAACAGTAGTAGAAGTTACAGAAAGACATGTGTAAAGGAAGGAAACCATGTATTTTGAATTAGAACACATTAGCATTTTGGAAATTCTGCAAGTTATAGAAAATGGTAACCTAATTTGAACGGAAATAAAGTCAACAATTCCACTATTAGACGGTCATCGATGCAAATAGCAATGTAGCAATGTATACCATGGAATATGAAGAGAACCCAAATGTGTTCCAATTAAGCGGCATTTCGAATGCAAATGTATAAGTTGCAACAGAACAAGATAGTTCACTAAAATACTTACATTACGGAGACTTCCGATTGTATTAGGCAAGCATGTTAACATATTTCCAGAGATGGATAGCCTTTCAAGCCTCACTAGCTGTCCCACTAGATTCATAAAATGGACATTTAATTAGAAACAAATGAAACGGTATGGTGCAACGAATATAAACCCACAAGCAGACAAGTCCCAATAATATGAATTGCATACAACATTAGCTTACTTATTTAGAGAAGAAAATTACATTCATCGGGTAAGGAAGTAACTCGGTTTCCATCTAGTGTCATAATTTTTAGAGACTGAAGTTTCCCCAAATTAATTGGCAGACGCTCAATATAGTTGTTAGCCATGATCTGAAAACAATGACCAAATTAACAGATATTCAAGGAAAATAAAAAATAAACAAATCATCACATGGTCAAGGCATCCATTATAATTATCCCATATGGCTCAGATTTTGCGTGTATAATTATGTAAGTGCAGTGTAGAGAATAAAGAACCTTTTTCACTGTTGCAAGCACAAGTGTTTTCAGAAAGCAACAAGTCAAACCAACAATAAAAACTTGTTTGAGTAGAGAGAAAGATATCAACAGAGTGATAAGAAAGTAAAGCCACTAACCCAAAGGAGCTCAAAATAAAATTGTTAAGAAAACAAACAGATCAACGAAATGGTGTTCCCTTCAATAGGCAGTGACTATAATTGAGAAAAACAAAGTAAGCATCGGAGTCAGATTTCTGTTATGATCCCTGGTGGATTATAGTGACCAAATAAATGCCACTGGAAAAAACTACCATATTTATGCTCCATATGAGTAACTAGAAGCAAAAATGATCCTAAGCGTTCTACTTCTTCTGTAACTGAGAATTCATGTAGAACGTCTAAAACCTTAAGTGATAAAGCCTATTCCTTTATAAAAATTTCTTGATATTAGGAATAGGCTTTATCACTTAAGGTTACTTTGTAAAGTTACTTTGTAGAAATATATAGGAGGTTTTTGCCAGTAGATATATAAAACATAGTTGAATGATTGATGAATACTTGATGTTGAATTACAATAGGGCCAATAGAAAACAAACTAAGGAATCATAATACTAATGGATAACAAAACATATCCTAATACTCAAATCCTAACATTACTTAAAACAACTAAAATCTTAAGTGATAAACCATGTCCTCCATACAAATTTCTTGAGCAGTTACATCAATATCCATTTAAGGGAGTTGTCAATCTCAAAGGTTTATTGTTAAATGCTTGATTTTTACTTCACTAATACTTCATGTTCACATCAATTTGGATGTGGGTCAACCCACATCAATCTAACTAATATCCCCTTCTACTTCCTGTGTTCCAGTAGATGAGCATACATCTCGATTTGATTACAGATTCTCTAGACAGGCTTCAATATCCATTTCTTAATTTGTTCTCATCACATCAATCTTTTGACAAATATATGAGCAAATTCTTTCATAGTCGAGTTTGAACGTGTAACATCGTTATATAAACCAAATTTATAATGAGACTAACCTATTTCGAATTTTCGATTCTACAAATATATGGTAAACATGCATATAGTTCCTTCTCTCCAACAAAACCTTTCACTTTCACACAATTGTTACAACCTACAATTTAGTAGATGGGATACGAACTGTCGAACTGTACAAATGAATGTAGAAAAAAAATCTTCAGATTGTGATTTGATATGTGAGGTGTGCATCCATATAATATAAGGAACTCCAATTTATTTACACACAACCATAGATGATAATTCTTACAAGGCGCTGCATGTTGATTAACTTGCTGATTTCCAAAGGTATGTCAACTGCATGGAACAAAAAGCGGAAGGTGAATGTGAGTACAAGTATCAAGGTTAGCAAAGTTTTTTTTATCAGGTCAAGATTAACAGAGTGCATATGGCAGCGGACTCCTCACTACTAACTGGTACAATGCAATGGACTAAGAAACACTATTCCATTAAAGTTAATTGAGTGACACGAACACACCATTGAAATGAAACATAAAAGTACCTATTTTGTTGTGTGTGAGATCAACAGTCCGTACTGATCCTTCCAAATCAAGAATCTCATCTGGAAATGTCTGTTTGTTGTGCATAACAAGTATGTGTATACCACAAAAAGAAAGGAATTATAAAGATGAGAATGTGCCCCAATAAAAAATCACACACAGTATTGCCCTTCTTTAAGAAGTACTGTAGCATATAAACACCACGGGCGAGTTAATTATTCACTCTAAAGAAATATCTATACGAGTTTGCTTGTGTTTATAAGAAAATATTATTTTAGAACATACAGATTCAAACTGTTAACCAAGCAAGGCAATAAAATCCAACTAGATCTCTCAAAGTAGCAACATGAAGTAAACAAGAAGCAACTGATTAGGGTAGAGATGTTCACAACAAAGGAGTTTTCTCCACTTTGCATCAGTAGAGGAACATGATGCAAGCACATAAATGAAGAATCTAGAAACACCCAATACTGAATCAGCAGAATCGTTATTCCTGAGTCAAAGTGAAGTATGAGAAGCATCTAAACCCAAAATCAAATGATGACAAGCATATGTATGTATGTATCTACAAAACCCAGAAATGAAAAATGAAAGAGGGGGAGAAGGAGGATTGCCTTCAATTTGGAATCGCGCAAGGCAACAATGCCTGTGGATCGCCAGCGGGTGACCCTGGTGGCCTTGGAATCAGTGTGCTTACTACCATAGCAACCCATTCAATTCAAGTCAATACTCAATCCAGGGCTTCCAACTTTACAAGAAGAAGAAGAAGAAGAAGACTTAGGAACCCTTCTTTTCTGTTTATTTGGTGATCGGTCGTTGACAATTGATATTTGATATCATATATGCCCCTTTTTCATACGCTTGGACAAATTGTATATTCACATTCTATTATACATACGTTCTTTTTAGGGATAATTACATTTTGTCCCTCCTAAAATGATCACTTTTACATTTTACTACAATTAAAAATAAAGTTTACATTTTACTGTCGCTAATTGCGTCTTCTTACACTCTGCCCTAAAAGTGTTAGATTTTGGATGAAAATTTTCATTTTATAACAAAAAGATCAAAATGCCCTTAGGATTTTCTTCTCTAACTAAGATCACCCTCCACTCAAATCCGGTCAGACCTGATTTAATTATTAATAATTCAATTAATATTAATTAATAAGTTTTTGTCTAAAATTTCATCCAATGACAACAAATTTTTTAATCTTTAAAAAAAATTCGTCCAACATTTACCAGTGTTAGAGCAAAATGTTAAAAAAGTTATTAATAATTAATTATTTATATTTTTGGTAATAATTATTTATCACGTAAAATTAAATCAATTATTAATAATATATAGACAAATACTTCTTTCTTCAAAGTTGTTGACTTCCGATTCTCTTTGATTTGATATAATATATGAGCCCGAAACAAAACTCGTACGAGAGAGTTATGTTATTTGAAAGTTTCAATATATTATTATTTATAATTATAATTATTATTACTATTAATTGGTATTATTTTAATAATTAATTTACTTTTAATTTTAATTATTAATAATTAATAATTGAAAAAATAATTTCCTTTTATTTTTATTAAATAATTATAATTAATAATAATAAATTATTTTTTATTAATAAATATTATTAATATAAATTATATATTATTAATAAATATTATAATTTGATGAATAATGGCATCAATTTGAAATTTTGATTAATAATTGAGGGCAATTTCGACTTTTCATACAATATGAAAATTTTTCATTCAAAATCTAACACCGTTAGTGTAAAGTGTAAAAAATACGTAATTAGCTGTTGTAAAATGTAAACTTTTTTTTTAGCCGTAGTAAAATGTAAAATCGGTCATTTTAGCATGGGTAAAGTGTAATTATCCCTTCTTTTTATGTCATATATGTTTTGGGATAATCTCACTTGACTACTCCTGAGTTTATATATTTTTCATATATATATTTCTTACATAATTTATAATTAACTAAAATTTTATTCTAAGAAGTGCACTAAGAGTTTTTTTTTCTCACTCAACTATACTTTATTTATATTTTGGTTAATTTTAAATGTGAAACTACCAAAATACCCTTAACTATGTTTTAAATTTTCAAATTTATGCCATTGGCATTTTGTTCTTCATTTCTCCTCTCCCTCATCCATGACTCCCTCTCTACCAATCGTAAAAAATTCTCAGGGCACCTATTAAATTTAATATATCGTTTTATTTGGGTAATAAATCAGATTTTAAATAGTGATATGTGATTAACGTGTATTGAAATTAATTATTTTTTAAAATATAATTCAAATTATTTTTAATTAATATCAAATTTGTTTGTTATTATCATTTGTTTAAAAAAGAATCGTAATCTAACAAAATTTTAATATATATTAAATTTGTTTGTCATTATCATTTTAATTTATTAATCAAAATTAAATTTAAGTGAGTAAATAATTTAAATTTAAAATTCTAAAAAATATATTAGTACTCACTTTATTGAATAGGGACATCATGTAGCATGTGAGGAATTTTCTTATATATATACACAAACACATATATATGGGCCCTCTCCGCTACAAACAAACCAAAAACGTCAAAATCATCATCTGACAGTCCATTTTTTGCGCGACCGACGATCAAGCGACACGTGGCGAGACGGTTCATTAACCCCGTTAGTTACAATCAAATGGAGAGCTGAGGGCACGCTTGTCATTTCCCGTGAAGCCGTTCGCGCATTTAAATCACGATCATTCATCGATTTGCACTATAAATAGGCGTATTTATAGCGCGATCGCGCATTTAAAACGTGATAATTTAGTGATTCACACTAAAAATAGCCTAGATCCAGCGAGCAATCATTCATCGTTTTATGCATGGTTGAACATTATCTAATTAAGCTGGTTATACAATATACAACAACCTGTTTTACATGGTATGTCGAGATGTTATACATATACAGTAAAACAGTTATACACAAACATCTGAAGTGAGTAATCGTTTTAAAGTGATGTTGAACATCATCTAATTACTCTAGATATATAGAAAATAACAATATGTTATACATGGTACACCCCCTGTTATATATAGACAGTAAGACAATTATACACAAACCCCTGAAGTGGTTAACCGTTTTATGTGCTAATGAACATTATCTAATCAAATAAGTCAATGCCCAATAACAAATCTGTATTTCTAAAATTATTAAAATGTTGAAGAATATAAATTAAATATATGTATTTCCAAAAATATTGGTACACAAAATTAATCAACTATTTGTTACCAAATTTATTGATGATTAATTGAAGATTTATTTCCAAATTAATTGAGCATTTATCACAAATATTTAAGTAGGAAATAAGTTATAAGTCAACCAAGGTAATAGGCCATTATGCCCTCAAGATTATAAATCGGTTTTAAAACAAGTGATACAGTACAATCTGAAATGTTATACAGGGTAAATCGACATGTTATGCATAAAACGGAATGACAGTTGCAAACTTGATTAATGTAAAGCTTGCCCCGAAGGACAGGCGTTTACAAAAACAATACAAAAAAATTTCACAGAAGATGATTATCGTTTTATGTGTTGTTGAACATTATTTAATTATACTAGTTATATAGTACAAATCAGCATATTATACACAATACATCTACTGTTATACATAAATAGGAAGACATATGCAAAATTGATTACTATAAAGCTTGCCCCGAAGGAGAATCCCTTACACAAGCATTACAAAAACAGAAAATGAGTAAAAAAAACATGCATCAACGCTGGTCGATCACTG
This sequence comes from Geranium rotundifolium, assembly GCA_963920655.1. Lineage (NCBI taxonomy): Eukaryota > Viridiplantae > Streptophyta > Magnoliopsida > Geraniales > Geraniaceae > Geranium > Geranium rotundifolium. Next base: position 29,798,420 of record OY987316.1, on the reverse strand, counting down.
TCATCCTCGTCGTCATCGTCTTCTGCACCTTAGATTTGTTGTAATTGAAAGAAAAAATTTTTAGATCTGATCGAAATCGGCTAAAATAATAGACTACACGATGAACGAAAAAATCATAGATTAAATTGAAATCGGCATAAATCAAAATATACAAATCAAAATTCCAAAAAAACGAAATTGATATAAGATCAAACATGAAATCACGGTACATACCAAGATTTGACAACAGAATCGAAGACAAAAAAGATCGCGTAGCACCGTCTCTGAAGAATCGAGGACAAAAAACGCTCTGAAAATCTGTCAATTGTCGCGCAATTTTCTGAAAATCCAAAATGCCAAAATGGGTTATATGTCTTGTCCGCAAAATGACCATAACACCCCTGTCTTTCCGTCTGCTTCTTTTAAATTGGGAGATCTCCCATCCATGACATGTGTCACGATCTCCCGAACCGCGCGTCGATCCAACGATGGGGAGGGAGTTTTGACGTTTTAACATTTTGTTGGGTTTGTAGCTGATACCTTCTATATATATAGGGACTGGATCATGTGAGAACTAAACCCTTTTATGAGAACGTGAGAACTTAATTTTTCCATTGAAAATAAGTGAATGTCCATCAGAAATAAGTGAATGCCCAATAAAAATTGTGATATCCAATGAAAGTGAATGTCCAACGGAAACACTTTGTCTATTTAAAATAAATGAATGTCCAACAGAAATAAGAAAATGTCCAGTGATTCTCATGTTCTCACGACACATTTGGTTCTCAGCCGAACCCTTCCCTGTATATATATTTCTTTCAAATTTGAACAATGATTTTAACGCTACATATCAGTCTCTATGAAGCAAGTGAAGTGAACCACAACAAAACAACCTTCCAAGATAATGGAGACCATAAATACACTCACCAAAATTATGCTTTCTATCACGAGGCAATTTTTGTTTTGGTCTTTAATTGTTGCTACGAGTGTTTTCTAAAGAGTTTTGGGAACTAACTAGGATGTCGTTGTTCTTCCAGGACAATACTCTTAGGGATGGCAGTAGGTCGGATTTTGGGGGGGTTTAACCAAACTCGCACTCGTACCCGAAGGATTTGAACGGGTACCCGACCCGAAAAAAAAACCTGCTCAAAATGAGCGGGTACCCGCCCCACTCAAGATCAGACGGGTACGAATTTTACCCAAAAACTATTCAAAATGCAAAAAAAAAATTGAAAATGTCCAGAATCTATAATGCATAATAATATATGTAATTTTTTTACTAATAATACACAATGTATAATATATAATTATATGCATAATTGCTTTAACTGAAAATTGTTTTAATATTGTTTGTTAAAAAATAATTATATATAATATGTAAAATAATTTATCTTTTTATATGGTATTGGTACGAGTTGGAAACAGGGCGGGTACAGGTCAACCTGCACTTGGTCAAAAACTTGAGGGGTAAACCCGTACCCGATTATTTTTGAGTTCTACCTGTTCCGATCGGGGCGGGTTAATCGGGTACCCATCGAGCTCGGGCTTTTTTGTCATCCTTGGATACTCTTCTCCAAATATTCAGTTTCATTTCCTATATTCTTTTGATAATCTAGTCTTTTTTATCTTCCATTCCCCACTCATCATTGTGCCATCTCTTACGTTTGTGCTTTTGTTTTCAAAATTTTCACTCGTTTGCGTCTTTTATGTTAATTTTGTTTGGATTATAGTTCTAAACTTATAAGGTTTTAATTTAATGTCACTGAGTTAGATTAAAAAAAAAGAAATCTTATCGCTAAATACCCCACAGATAAATTTTACAAATTGTGTCGGAGAAATGAGGTCAGAGAGGTGGCAGAGGATTGAGGAGAAGTTGATTTGTTGAGAAATTGGTACAAGGGTATTCCTTTGAAAGTTTTAATTGAAAATGATATTTAAGTTGTTCCATAATTATCAAAATAAATAGATATTATAAAGGGTAATTTCGTCATTTCTAGAAAACTGAACTAAAAAGAATCAAAAATGAAATTTTTTTAACATTGTTGATGGACGGTAAGGAAAAATTGCAATTTGTGTTTGCGAAAATGGTAAAGTAAAACTTGAGTATATTAAAGTTAAAAACCTAAAGTTTAGGTGTATGAAACTGTCACTTATCTTCTTATAATCTCTTCTACACAATATATATATATATATAGTTCTCATGTTCTCACACCACAATTAGTTCTCAGCCGAATGCTTCCCAACATATATGTGTACATACATACATATATGTGTACATACATATATATATATATATATATATATATATATATATGTATGTATGTACACATATATGTATGTATGTACACATATATGCATGTACACATATATGTTGGGAAGCATTCGGCTGAGAACTAATTGTGGTGTGAGAACATGAGAACTACTAACAATCACTTACTCCTATTGGACATTCATTTATTTTTAATGGTCAAAGTTTTTATGTTTGACATTCACTATTTCGGTTGGACATTCACTTTCATTGAATACCACCATTTTTTTTGGACACTCACTTATTTCCATTGGACATTCACTTATTTTTAATAATCAAAATTAGTTCTCATACTCTAACAAAAGAGTATGGTTCTCACCTGATTGCTCCCCCATATATGTTTGTATATATATATATGTATGTATGTATACACATACATACATACATATATATATACACACACACATATGTGTATATATATATGTATGTGTAAGAGAAAGACAGAAAGCTACAAACCAATAAAAAAATGTCCAAACATCCAAACTGTATAACATGCAATAGAATGTTGTATAATCATGTAGAACATGCAGCGCAATGTTGTGGAACATGTAGTGTAATGTTATATAACATGTTGGACATGTGCAAAATTGAAGTCATGTAGTGTAATGTTGTATAACATGTTGGATGTTCTATATAGGTTTGTAGTCGAGCATGCCCATGTGTATATATAGGGGCACACTCGGCTACAAATCTATATAAAACGTCTAAACCATGTAAAACCGTCAGATTTGAGACGCGTGTTATCTCATGTTGCGACACATGACAGGGTTCAATATGTTATACAACATTACACTACATGTTACACATGACTTCAATTTTGCACAGATCCAACATGTTATATAACATTGCATTACATGTTGTACGTGGTTATACAACAATGCATTGCATGTTATACAGTTCAGACGTTTTGACCTTATTAATTGGTTTGTATATGATATCTTCTCTATATATAAAAGAGAAATTCTTAAGGTGGCAATCTCTTATAAGAAATTTCTGTCATTCTTTTTTAAACAAAATTCAGAGTTTTTTCATTTTAATATTTTTATCATATTAAGAATATTGATTTTTTTAATTGCATGATTTATTGTAGTATACTAATACATTTCAATCTCAATAAAAATTAAAACACTAATAAAATTAAAAATTCGAAATTTTTTAAATTGAATGATTTATCATAGTATACTAATACAATTCAAACTAAATTAAAAATTAAAACATTAATACAATTAAAATTTGGATATTTTTAATTGAATGATTTTTTGTAATATACAAATACTTTTCATACTTTATACACACATATATATAATCACACTCAGGATCGAACCGCCCAAACATCCGAACAGGTAGAATGTTTGGGCACACAAGTAGAATGTTTTGGCGAAAGTGAAATGTTGGGGCATATAAGTAGAACGTTTGGCTTTGGGGTGGAATGTTGAAATTACACTTATATGCCCAACATTCCACTTTCTCCAAACATTCTACCCGTTCGGACAGTTCGACATTCGTATTGGCGTGTATACATCTATTTATATGTAAAGTCGAACCATCTGAACGGGTATCATGTTTGGGCATACAAGTAGAATGTTTGGAAAAAAGTAGAATGTTGGGGCATATAAGTGTAATTTCAACATTCCACTTATATGCAACAACATTCCACTTTCGCTTAAACATTCTACTTGTGTGCCAAAACATTTCACCTGTTCCGACGGTTCGACCGTTTGGGCGGTTCGCACCTGTGTGTGTGTGTGTGAGTGAAGTTTGAAATGTATTGGTATACTGCAAAAAATCATTCAATTAAAAATATATCAATTTTTTTTATTGTATTAGTGTTTTAATTTTTAATTGAGTTTGAGTTGTATCAATATACTACGATAAATCATTTGATTAAAAAATTCAAATTTTTAATTGTATTAGTATTTTAATTTTTAATTGAGTTTGAAATGTATTGTCCGGTAGTGCGAACCCCATGGTTAGGAAGGGAGAACACAACAATAAGTGTGTGATATGCCATTCTAGTGGACATGCGTGTCTATGAGTTGTTCATACTAGAGTTTGGGATGAAGGGAAGGTGAGAGCGATTTTTGACCATGATACGAGAAATGGAATCTTCTCCATCATTCCTAGTTGGTACATAATTAAGGACCATTGGTATTGGGATGCGGACAAAACAGGTGAATACACTGTCAGAAGCGCCTACAAAGCTCACTGCCATCTGGAAAATATATGGACAACGCCAAAGCAAGCAACATGTTGGAGATAGGTGTGGAAGCTGCGAGTCCCACCCAAAGTCAAAATCTTTATTTGAAGGGTTATCTCGAACTTACTCCCAAATAGGACTCGCCTGGTTGAGAAGGGGCTCCCAATAATCACCTAGTTTCCCCTTTGCGGAGACCCGGAAGAGACCACGGGTCATGTATTCTTCATGTGTAGAGTGGTGGCCTCTATTTGGAGGGACAGACTCCTACAACGAATACGAGGGAAACGGAGCCAGACCCGATAATGAGCAATTGGACTTCTTGGGTAGAGGGCGAGGACGAGGCAAACATGTGGGCTATCACTCTTTGGGCGGTATGTGGAGCGAGAAATCAACTTGTGTGAAAAAGGGAAGCCTTCCATTTGGCGAGGGTGGCAGCAACATCAAAAGGGCTCCGGAGAATATGGGCAGCGTAAAATTCCTAAGAAGGACCCTCGGGAGTAGGGTTGTGCAAAATAAACCGGAAACCGACAAACAGACCGGAATCGGGCGGAACTAGACCGGGAGAGACCGGAACTGGGATAAATCGGCACAAATTCGGTTCCAATTTTAAATAACTGGCGGTGAGCCGGTTGGTCCGCGGTTTTGGTGATGAATAACCACGGTTAACCGGTCAAAACCAATATAATCATACATGTACACGTGTTTTAATTACAGTCGTTGATGAAACTACATTACCGGATGTCGTCACACTCCATGCAAAAACTCAAGAGTCAGATCATGCATTAAGGATCGAACTTACAACCTCTCAAAAAAAATTTAGATTCACAACCACTGGACCATGCTTAATTTTGAAATAATTTAAAGTCAAACTCTCTTTAATTCAAACATAGTACCAGTTTTGGGTAAACCAAAAAATCGGTGTAATTTATTGGTTAACCGACTTACCGGTTACCGACCATTTTTTGGTCGATCTCGGTTCTAGTTTCTTGAAACCGACCATACTTCGGTCGGTTCTCAGTTTCTGGCACCGGTTCCAGTTAACCGGGAATGCACACCTCTACTCGGGAGTAGGTCAACCAGTGTCTCCGAGGGTTTAGGTCCCTCCGAATCCGGGAAAACTAAAGATAAATGTTGACATAGGAATAGATGCAAAGAGGGGGTATTGGAGCGTAGGGCTTGTCTGTATGGACTCAGATAGTCGAATTGTGGGAGCTATGTGTAGACCCTTTCCGGGTCATCTCCATTCTGAAGAGGTGGAGACCTTCATTCTGAAGAAGTGGAAACCTTCATTCCGAAGAGGTGGAAACCGTAGGCGTCAGAGAAGTTTTGTCATGGTAAAAAGGAAAGAACTGGACGAAGGTGGTGATTGAATCTGATTGCCTTTAGGTGGTAGACCACGTCCAACAAGGGAAACAAGCTAGAAACATGTTCGGGGACATTATTTGTGACTATAGTCGCATTCTTTATGTTCTTGGGTTAGCTTTTACCATCTCTTTTGCTCGTCGTTCCCGTAATCAAGTGGTTCACGAATTGGTCAAGTTTACTTTAACTAACAGTAGTTGAGATTATGCATAGGGGTCTATCCCACCATCTGTATCTTCATCTGTTCGGCTTGATGTCGAGTTAGTTGTTATTTAATAAATAAAATTAGTTTTCTTTAAAAAGAAAGTTGTCTAGTTTAGTTTGTAAATGACTTGGACCCAACTTTGATTCCTATTTGGCAATGAAATATTTTTTATCTACAAAGTTGACATCAATATGCCTCAAATAGTGATGAAAATAAAGGAAATTTCAATAGCCACAAGAACTAAAAAATATAGAATTGTTGTACGTAGGAGGTAAAATTTGTTTGTCGGGTTTTGAAATTGAACGAGTATTTATACAGAGGCTTTAATTCTGAAAAATAATTGTTGCTCAGATTTAAATTTAAGGTTTTAACTACGCATTGTGGGTCTTTCCTCTGTGTGGTCTGTACCCTTCGCCCGTGGCGGTTTGGGTTGTTCGTCGAAAATTGACGATGTCTCACGGCGGCACGGCTCCGCCTGTAAGGGCTTCTTATGCGACGACGGTTTCGGATCTTGCGGTGATAATTGCGACGGCATCTGTCGGTGAAAGAGGCAAATTTAAGGAGATGGAAGGAACGGGGTCAAGGGCAGTGGGGTTGAGGCCGGAGTGGAGAACGGAATTGCAGGTGGGGTGGTAGACAGGTACTGGGAGGGGAACTGGGGTTATCTAGCGTCGGTGGGGACTCATGCAAACATACCAAATTAGGGGGCCTCGACTTGCTTAAGCTTCAATACGTGGGAACCGGCGGGTTTGGTTGGTAGGTTGGTACTGGGAGAGAACCTAAGTTATCTGGTGTCGATGGGCAGACTAATGCAAGCATACCGAACTAAGGGTCCTCGGTTTGCTTAAGATTCAATACGTCACTTGGGTGTCCTATTGGGATCAGTACTAGAAGGAAACGGGGGGTCATTGGTGGCGATAGGTTGATCTGGTTAAACCCAATGAGTTGTGAGAATTTGAATTTCGCGATGCTCATATTGATCGCAGGGTTGATCAAGGAAGCTGGTTTAAGGCGGTCTGCAGCAAGATCACGGGGTTTCTCCATCCGTATAAGTTGGAGGTCGTGGCTCTACATGAAGTTAACTGATTCAAGTCGATTGGTCTTCGGGGTTATCATGAATGCATGTGTAAAGCACTCTGCAGCAAGATCACGGGGTTTCTCCATCCGTATGAGTTGGAGGCCGTGGCTCTACATGATGCTAAACGGGTCAAGCTGAACAATTTTGGAGGAATCATTAGCGAACGGTGATGTGTACTACTCACTATCGAAACACGTGTTCTTTGTTTTGCATGTAATCAAATACTTCACGAATTGGTCATGTTTGCTTTAACTAACAGTAGCTGTGATTATGGTGAAGCGTATGTCTGTAGTTTCAGCTGTCCAACTTGATGTCGGGTTAGCTGTTATTTAATTAATAAAATTTGATTTTACCTTTAAATTTTTTTGAAGGTATTAGTGACGGGAAACATTTTTTTTCTGGGATTTGGATTGAATTTAAGCGAATTTTTAGATCTGAATTGATTTTGAAAGGAAAAAAAAAAGAGAAGAGATTTTATTATGCAATTGCACTCTTTTAAAAATTGAAAAGGTAACACATGACATTTTAGTACTTCTATAAAAAAAAAAGTGACTCCCTGAATGAAAGTGGCAAATTTGCATGGTTAGTAAAATAAAACTTGAGTACAGCAACTTAAAACTTTTGAGTGAATCAAATTGTCCTTTTATATGAGAATTATGTTAACTTGTGATTTTGTTTCCGTGTCATATAATAAATTTATTGTATTTATATAGCAAGCAGACTTGATAACCAAACTGTACAAAGAAACCTTCCAAAGTCGATGACTCGATGGTTAATAAAAAGCCCTTAATCCTCCTAATATGAGAATGAGATACCCAAAATATAATTTAATAGAAAAGGAATTATTATAATGATCGTCATGATCTATTTAAGAGAAGCTTTGGTAAATGCAAGCATGTATCTAAAATCGGCAAAAGCAAAGCAAGAATAATCTGTAGGCGAACACAAGGAAAGCATCGTAATAATCTAACAATTAGATCCAGCAGATAAACACACACACACACCATTCTCAGTCATATTTTGGATCCATGACAACTCAAAATACAAGAAATCCACAACAACACCCTTCTAATATTCACGCTTCAGATTGGAGGCTGAGCAATTTGAATAATGGCAGCACCCTATTTGACTCCTTCGAGCTTCGGGCCGTCACCAAACAGCTCAACAAGGCCATTCTAGGATCAAAATCTCCCTTCTACCATCACAAACCTAGAAAGGTCCACCGCACACCCGGCAGGGGATTTGTAGCGCATCTCTGGAACAAAGTTAAGCAAGGTTTGCTTCCCAAAAAACACTCGTGAACAATCAATCTTTGTTTCATCTTTTACAAGCCAATAATGAATGTATGAATATAATCCCAATCCCAGACATCTATAATGTCTTGTACGAGAAAACTGGACGCTTACCAACTATGTAATGTGTGATATAGATTACAATTACTAACTGGAGCTCCCAAAATATATAATATAAAAGCAAAAGCTACTCCCTCACTCACTCCTATTGATAGTACTTCAGTTAACGACTCTACTATGTGTTCGTCTGTCTTTTTCTAGTTTCCTTCTTCTGTATGTGCTACTAGCATTCATTTCCGAACCATACTATGATATTACAACCCTAAATTAAGTGACCAGAGAAGATACCTAGGCTAGGACAGCCTCAATGCCATTTCTTGAAGAAGAGCTCTTTTCTGTGAAGCGTTAATTACATGAGAGCTCTCCGCATTCTCAAGCACGTCAGTGATTATGGCAGCTGCGTGACCCAGAGGCTCTTCTGCTGCTCGCTTCAACATGAAAGCCTGCGCCAGTCAACATTTTAGTAATTGTGTCATATCATAAACCATAATCTATAACATTAATAGATCACCTGGCCATGATGAGATATTGCCAAAGTACATGCTTGCTGGGACCAAGGCTCTCCATCAATTTGAACAGGCAATGGAGTAAAAAGCTGTATTTTTATTGACTGCCCTTGGCCAAGCCTCCGAGCACGAGAAAGTCCTACCTGTTACCACACAGAAAAAGAGTTACAGTCCATAGAGGATTCCCAAATTTGAAAACCTTCCCAAAATAATTATCAAATACGGACCTTGCTATCCAATTTGAGTTGGTCCGTAGGCCTCTTGACAACCAAAATAATCTTTATGGAGAATATGATGTTGGTCCAAACATATGTATTTTTCTTTTCTTTTTCATTGGCTTCTTAATTCCTTCTAGAGTTACAGTCACCCAATTAATTACCCAACAGATGTGTGCTTTTAATTTCTGTTTCCGTAATAAGGTTCAAGTTTGAGTTCTATTATACTTTCTATCCTTTTCTCAGGTTTCAAATCAAAGTCCTTGTATTAAAGCATACTAAATTACAAAACAAATAACAAACAGATCTTTCTATCCTATGAAACACATTTTTAAAATTAAAGAAGAAAAATTCAGATAATGATACACAAAGCATAAAAAGAACCAGTATTATAAAGTTCCAACCAACCTGAAGCTTTCCAAGATGCCAGGTACCAGAGATGCTCACAACTTCTAACATTTTATCATGCATAGACTGTGGATCAAAATTATCGTAATTTTCTTCCTCGTTTTGCCACAAGTCCACACCACCCATGTAGCTGCCTATGTTAGCAACAAGAACACCTTCTGCATCCTACAAGATCAAAACCAAAACTGCATGATTCATAGCAAGAACAAAATATTTGTGGCTCACTGCAATAACATTGCAAGGTTTGGAGATCAAAAGTTCACCAGAAGAAAAAAGAAGAGCAACGGTAGCAAAATCCAACAATAGATGTCAAAAGGTTTTGGGTATCAGCCGAAAACATTTAGAAAATATTAGCATTTCTTACCCTCATAGAACCTAATCAAGCTGAAGAACTACCAGAAAAGTCCAATTTACTATGGTTTATTTAACAAAAAGCCAAAATTGTTTTGTTTATATGTATATATATAGATATAGATATATACTTAGAAGAACTTTGGTCCATTCTCTATTTTAGACCCACAAGAGTATGCACAACGAACAAGGAAACGATAAAAAGGTTCATCATTGCTTATATTTTGTCACCCACAATATGACGATAAAGTAAAAACTGCCCTAAGCAGGAGGGTGTTAACTGCTGAAAGTGGTATGAATCTACTCACCTCAGGGACCTCTATCTCTACACCATCCACTTCAACTCGAACTTGCCAAGGGAAATCAGCAAACGTCCTATCCATTATACTCCTAGCGCCCTCACGCGCATAAAGAACTTTGTTCATAAACTGCAATATCATTTCACAAATATTAGCTAAATTGAAACTAAATAATCACTATACTGATAATATTGGAGAGCTATATAACTTAACGGTAACATCTAGAAACCTCTTAAGTAAAGAAAGGAAGAGATAAAAAAACTCGGGAGGAAAATATGAGATCCACCATTGCAGATGCAATACATCTAACTGAATGTATCACAGAGTTATTCATCATTCTATACGCTGCTTGGAAATAACTGCTAAATTTCAATGTGAGAAATTAATCAGAGCAAAAAGCATGGAGATGCAAAAGGTAAAATTAGTATCGTTTGTGAAAAGATTACACAATAATGCATCAGTCAAGAAATGATCATGATTTAAAAAAATTCTTAGCTACATAATTAAAATATGCTAAGAATGCAATAAAGTTTTATATGAAGCTTAACAAAATGATTCAGTAAGGTCCCAACCACCATTGATCGAGAGGCTCTATAAACTAGGAATGAAGATTTATTCTTCAGTTGATAAGTTGATAGGTTTTAAATTAGCATACGATAAAAATTAGACAGACAAAATCATGAAATTTTTCTACGAGAGCACCAAGCTTAATCTATCATACTGGGAAGTTCAATGCTCTCTCTTCTTACTTTTCCCATGTCTCACTTGCAAAGTCCCTATAAAAGTTCACAAATTTGTAAGAAAAATCCTGAGTTGATTTATAAAAATATTTCACAGGAGCAACTAAAGTTTTCCTTTCAGCAGAAGCGAAATTTGCTAGATTACATTTCAAACATTAATTGGGGCACAGATCTTAGTTTAATTGCTGCTATCTTCTTAAGGACATAATTTCTCTTATTTATGTTTTCATGAGGTTTAGTGGTTCAAATTCACTGTGCTTAAAGTTTGTAATTACCTGATTATAGAACTTCTCTGGATTTTCCTCCCGTAGATTATGGATGTCAAGAGCAACCTTTGCATCACAACCAACTCCTGTAAACCTTGCCAGGTTAACTAGTGCAGTTGTGAAAAGCAAAAGAAAATGACAATTGAGCATTAAGTCAAAATTAATAAATTCTAACACACAGATCTAACAGTATGATAAATATTATATGATAATGGTGGGCTGAACCCTAGCTAGCAGTACCATGGACCCGCAGTTGTAGACATTCCTTTCGTATAAGTGCATTTGTTGGCTAAGCAACACAAACTGAGACAGATCTCATGTTGATCGCTAATAAGTTGACTCAGTTATGTTCGATCTTACAGCAACAAAACCACAACATTTTTGCACAAGTAAGGCCAGGTATAGGGTACACTGTCATGTAAGGGATAGTACAGCTAGATGCAAATTTTACTAAGACTTACCAAGATAGTTGTTCATAAACTTTGGTGCTTGAAGTTGTTTTCCCTGTTGATTCAGAATTGCTACCTTCCAGCGATCCAAAATGGTTACTGCAGCGTGCTCTATGTGCTGCAACAGTGTACAAAGACCTCCTTGTCTCTCAACTGAGCCCAAACCACCTCCCCAAGATAGAACTCTGGCTAGATCATTTCCAGTTCCTGCAGGAAGAATAGCAACTGGAGGAGGAGAAACAAAATTTTGCTTGTCTATGGCATTTAGAACCCAGCCAACAGTTCCATCTCCTCCACAAACTAGGACTCTGAAGTGGGGAACCTTTCTGAATAAATAAAGACCAATCTCCGGTCCCTGTCCCGAGCTCAGCTCAAATACCTGTAAAAAAAAGTAGAACAAATATCCAGTACAAAAATCAAATCACGTACGTACATAATCAAAATCATAACATAATATAAGCCAAAACATTTTTGAATAAAATTATAATTCTCTTCATTAATGTATACTAAGCTCCATATTGTTTACTAAGATAACAAAAACTACATAAAATAAGCCTAAACATCATTAAATAAAATTAGAATGATCTTAACCATTGAAGAGTAAGCACCATATTGTTTTGTTAAGATAACAAAACAACATAAGTATATCCCGAACATCATTAAATCGAATTGGAATTTGGAATGATATTAACCATTGTATTCAACTCCATATTGTTTTGATGACATAGCAATAACAATATAGAACACAGCCTATATGATTTTTCCAATTTAAACAGCACCTTCTAGAACTATCAATCTATAGGTGGTATAGCACCAAAAAAAAACCATGCCAAAAAATAGAAGAATAAAGGTAAGAAAGATGAAGAAAAATAAACTGTAATGGACGGAATAAAAAAGAATGAAATTGTAGTTAATGGAATAAAATATGAAGGCTCTTGTCAGAGTCCAAACCTATGACTCATGACCTCTGCAATTTGAACTATTTTGGTTTAACAGATCACAGGAAATTGAGTCAACCATCTTGCTGTGAAACTAAGGATGGAACAGGCAAAGAATAACCATCATTGTTGATTGAAGTTCAGTAGTTCTCATTGTTATTAAAGAGATAGAATATTCTGGTAAATAGGGTTGGAGAAGTTCATCAACAAATTCAAGCAGTTCCAAGTTTCATCACCTCATAAATAAAACAAAGCAAAACCTAACATCAGACCTTAGAATACAGCACCCTCATGAGGACACAATATTATATCAAGGCATTCAGTACATGTTACAAGTACAAGGGTTCAATGTTGCTAGAAAAAGTCCACAGCCATCAATAATAGGCTATCTTCAGTAACATAAATCGTGCAGCTTTAGAATAAATATATCACGCAAAAAAGATCACTCCATCCATCCTAGAATAAATATCCCATTTTTGATAAAATGGATGTTCCAAAACAAGTCACCTATTTCATTTTATTAAGTTAATTAGTCATGGATTATCAATATTATCCCCATAAGTTAGCCATAACAAATTAGCAGAGGGGGCAAGAGAGTACATGGAGATGAGGGTAAAGGGTGGAAAATCAAGTACTAAAAACAGAATTCTTATTTTTTGCATACAGTCAAATAGGAAATTTATTTTGGGACAGAGTATAAGTTATTAAAATTGCAAGTAAACTTAGAATATCTTGAAATAAAGAGTTCTAAGGGGAAATAATTCATGAGAAAAAATCAGGTGAAGTACAAATGATGCCATAATTAGGGACCAGATGCCAGTTAACCGGACTAATTTAGCACCTGGTGTAAACTTTTAAATGATTTGAGAGGGAGGCTAAAATAATAAAGTGTAGTACAATAAGAATATTTATGAAATTGCACCATATCAGCTGATGGAAAGTTACGAAATAAAAATATGCATTTCTTAACTAATGTACTTGAACATCATATAAAACCTACTGCCTAAGCAGAAAATATGTAAGCCATCAGGTCATAAAGACAAAACCCAAACCTGAACAGGATTCAGAAGAAGGTTCAAACGCTGCTTAAGTGAATCCCCACGCTGAGCCCCACTTTTCTTATTGATAAAAACTAACAAGGGTCTTGCATCCGACGGCAAGTCAGTCAACTCATATCTCTGTTTCATTCTTAGTATATGAGCCTCATCCTTCTGATTGGTTGAGGAACTTCTTTTAAAACTAGGCTTTGAGTCCATTTTGCTATCTATATCACCGTCTTTCTGATCTACATTTATGCTACCATTACAGTTCTCTTCCATTCCATGAGAACCATTTACTATCTGCTGGTTTTCAGCTGTGCTTTCTGTTGAAACGTCTCCAACACTGCCACCGCTACCAGTGTCAGCAGAGGCTTCATTCCCCTGTTTGTACTTCTTGCTCTGACTCCTAATACTCGCACGTACGGAAGATGCAATCCCATTGGCTCCATGTGTAATCGAGCTTAAGAACCCACCCGAGGAATTACTGTTTAATTCCTTTACATGTAGTGGTGATAAGAGCAGCCTTCTATAGGGACCCAAATCACATATATCACCAGTTTCAATGGACATGCTACTATGACAATCAACATGTACAAGTCGTTGACACCAAAAGCAACACCATATAGGAGAACCACCAAGAAAAGACCCACTACATGGCTCTTCACAATAACTACAGAAAGCAGTTTCATCTGGTTGGTCTGTAACCTCTGTCCACCGAACAGCCCATTGATGTACCACATGCTCATACCCAAACATAGATACACACTTGCAATCTTTATGAGCATTTGAAGAGCAACTCAAATGAGCCGCAGCACCACAAATATCACAACGATGAATGAAACCGTCTGAAGCTACCTTTGGCCCAAGAGCTTGAGAAGGGGACATAGACTTCAAGCACACACAACAGCTTAGACTTTTCCCACGAGAAACCGATTCTAATACCCATTTATGAGGAGTTTGAGGAACCTTGTGCTTGGTCTTGGGGTTTTTCTTAGACCTGGCTATGGCTCTCATCCAACTTAAATTGATATTCCTTCTCCATTGAAAGGCAGTGTAGGCTATAGTGAGGATTCCAATCAGAGACGCAACAAAACAAGAAATAAAGAAGATACGAGAATCCCCAAATTCAGTTGGACTAAGCCAACTAGGAAGCAACATCTCGAAATCACCATCATAATCCATTCTTCAAACTATATATGTATTGTCATTCTAGGAAACAGGTCAACTCAACAATTGACTAAATTAACGATAGCAAAGGTCATCGACCACAACAGTTATCTCACTAATCACCCTACCACTTTACTTACAGTCCCAACACCTTGTATCCGCCAATGTGCCCACATAAGCTATTCAATAGAGCAAAACCAGCAATCAGTTCCACTTTCTAGAATCATCAAATGACTTCTGAGGGACAAACCTCCTCCCCAAACTGCCAGGCCTTGATCAGAACCATCAAGTAAACACAATAACCTGTCAAAAACAGTTCAGCGCATTTTACAAATTTCCCGCAATTGACCGACAGATACACAAATAACTTGCAGGAATTATGCTCCGTTTGGAAGCCGAGAAAAGAAAAAACAAGCGAAGAAATCGCGATTGTCATGGCAGAAATTGATGAAAAAGGCATGGATTTCGAAACAATAAAGCAATGAAGGGAAGAGGAAGAGGAAGAGATACCTGCAGTGAGAAGGAGAGCAAACCCTAAGATTGGTGAAGACAAACTAGAGAGAGAAAGCGGGTCGCGATTCTAGAGAGAGAAACCACGATCTCAAACCGAGCAACACTCGAAGCTTTCCCTTATTCCTCAAGTTTAAAGTTTCGCAAAATTAAATGTTAATTAAAATTAAACCAAACAATGGCGACAAACCTAGCATTCAGTTCTAATTCAATTCCTTATTGCGTAATTTTTACTTTTAGAATTTGTAGTAATTTTGGGTAAAGGCAAAAACGTACTCGTATGAATCCATCAGTTTTTGTTTTACAAAACTACTCAATAAATTTTGTTTTAATAAATGATGGGTGAAATTTAAATTTTTTATGAAGGAAAAAATTTGTTGAACTTTTTTTTAATTTTCTTATTGTCAGTTAAGTTTAGTGTCATTTAATTACGGCGAGATTTAAATGTGTTGCACCGCCCAAGACAGTGTTAATTAGCATTGTAAAATATCTTATTTACCCCTCATACGGCACTTTACCTTTTCTCATTGCCTAAAGACAAGTGAAGCAATGAAAAAGCGAAAAATCGAAGGAGCGAAATTTTCTAAGACACTTGTACATGTATGTGAAAAACTATAAAATAATCATTTTAATATTATTAGAGGTAGGTTAGTCCATAACCATAATTACGAATAATTTAAACAAATACACATGCACAGTGGAAACATGCCTGATAGAATAGCAAATTCATAGATTCACATATATTAATATGACACATCAATATGAGTACTAACATAAACATAAATAAATGAACATCAACTTTGATATATGAACGATTAATCAGGGTGGAATAGTTACCATCGATGCACAGTAGTCCGTTTTTTTCAAAATGTTTATTGCGTCGTATGAACAACATGTGTCTCATAGTACATCAACAGACCCCGTCAAACTGTAACCGTCTGTGACAAGTCACTAGAGAGGAGAAATTTTAGGGATTTTTTCGTTCTCTATGGCTCTAAAAATTAAGTGCCCTTATCTTAAGAGTATAAGGAATACTAACAATTAAAATAATATGAATTAATTAAAATTCACTCTTTTCCAACAAATTTGACTTAACACAAATAGTTTTTATCGCGAAATAACCAAAATACTCATACTTTTAAAAATCTTTTGAAAATTTAAAAACAATGTGCGATAGTTTGGTCATTTTCACTAAAATGTAACGATGGTGATCAACAATTAAATATAGGGTAAATTCCACATGACCCCCCTTAACTATAAGCGTGTCTCACATGCCCCCCCATTAACTACAAAATCAATCTGTGAGGTGCCTTAACTATCCAAAAATCCCACTTTACCTTTTTTTGTTGACTTTTTCAAAATTCTGTTAAGTTTTTGTGAAATGACGAAAATACCCTTGTATCTGAAAAATTAAAATAAATAAATAAAAATGATTTTGAACTTTTTTTTCTATTTTCTCGTTGTACAAAATAAAGAATAAAAATAATATTTTAATATTAATTTTTTATTTAAAAAAAATATTTATAAAAATTAATAAAAATAAAAAACGATGTTTAAAAGTAAATTTTTATTTTTAAATTTTTTTTTATAAAAAAAACTTTTTAAAAATTATTTTTACTATTAACAAAATTTTATTCTTTATTTTGTAGAATGAGAAAATTAGAAAAAAAAGTTAAAAATCATATTTATTTATTTTAAATTTTCAGATACAAAGGTATTTTCGTCATTTCACAAAAACTTAACAGAATTTTAAAAAAAGTTAACCAAAAAAGGTAAAGTGGGATTTTTGGATAGTTAAGGCACCTCACAGATTGATTTTGTAGTTAAGGGGGGGCATGTGAAACACGCTTATAGTTAAGGGGGTCATGTGGAATTTACCCTTAAATATATTGTAGTAAAGTTAAACAAAAATATATTTTGCTATAGTTAAATGAGACATATTATGTAACTATAGTTATACAGGACATAGATATATTTAAGGGGTAATGACAGTTGACTACACCCAACTATGTCAAGTTTCAAATTTAACACTCGAACTTTCGGTTTTTCATTTAGGGTACCTCAAGTTTAAATAAGCAACACTTAACCCAACGTCTGTTAAATCTAACTGAATTAATCTGTCAAAAAGTCTAAAATGCTCTCAATAGTTTTGGTCTATTAAACTGATATTATTGGTTTAATTGATATTATGGAATGACTATTTTACCCCTAATTGAACAACTCATTTAACTAATGAGTCAAGGGCAAATTTGACTTTTCAAAATAATATTTTTATTTAATAATAAATAATAACGATTTTTTTTAATAATTTAAATGTTAATTAATTGATTATATTATTAATAATGATTAATTAATAATATAATCAGTTAATTATATTATTAATTAATCGCCAACGCCGCCGACCGTCGCCAACGCCGCCGACCGTCGCCAACGTCGTCGACTCTCTGCCTTCCTTGCCGACTCTCTGCCTTCCTCGCCGACCCAGACCACCGGTCACTCGGCATTGACGCCGACGCCGAGAAGAGAAGAGAAGTTCCATATTCTTCCTCCAACCATCCCCGACGCCGAGAAGAGATCTGAGAGGCTGATTTCGAGGTTCTCTAATCTCAATTTGGTTCGTGGGTGTGTGATTAGCCCCAGAAATCAGAGTCGAAGCCTCCACCCCTTCTCCGATCCAATTCGCGATCTGGGACGGGAATCGACCGATTCTGGGCTGAACTGGGTCGGGAGGATCTGCAACTGAGGCTTTGCAGGTGGAAGGCGGAAGCGAAGACAGAGGATTCGACAGAATCCGGAGGATTTGCAGAGAGGGCTCGATAGAAGAGAGAGAGAGGGCGGAGGGGAGGGTGGTGTTCGGGCCGGAGAGAGGGCGGAGGGGAGGGTGGTGTTCGGACGGGCGGCGACGCCGCAGGAGGCGGAGGAGGCCACGTCGGAGGGGAGGGTGGTGTTCGGCCACGGCGGCGACCTCCGGCGAGTGCCAAACCCACACAGTAGAGAGGTTGAAGACGTATTGATTTTTAATTAAAATTTGTTTTTATTTTAATTATTATTTGATAATTAAAAATAATAAAATTTTATAATATAATAACTTTTAGTTTTTTAATTCTTTTATTTGTATAATTGAAAAGTCAAAATTGCCCTTGACTCATTAGTTAAATGAGTTGTTCAATTAGGGGTAAAATAGTCATTTCATAATCATATCAATTAAACCAATCAAACCAGTTTAACAAACCAAAACTATTGAGGGCATTTTAGACTTTTTGACATATCAATTCAGTTAGATTTAACAGACGTTGGGCTAAGTGTTGCTTATTTAAACTTGAGGTACCCTAAATGAAAATCCGGAAGTTGGGGTATTAAATTTGAAACGTGACATAGTTGGGTGTAGTCAACTGTCATTACCCCTATATTTAATTAGAGGTGAGCATGGGTTGGGGCCCGCGACCCAAAACATTGGACCTAACCCTAAAAGAGCGGGTTAGGGCAAGTTAGCTCAACTCAAACTGTTGCAGTAAGTTATTTTATGCATAACTTTTTATTATTATTATGGTCGAGCATGAATTTGAGATTGTCAAAACTTTGACTAGTTTAATTAACAAATTTGAGTTTAAGTTTTTTAATAATGCAATTGTTGATAAATTTCATTAATAAAATCTCTCTCACGTCTCAAACGAGATTAATTAAATATATAATGTCACACAAATATCTTTTCTTAATTTAAGTGTTAGGGACAATGCTACTTTCTATAATTTTACGTGTTCATTTAAGAAATTTGATGATGGGGGTTAGTAGCGGGTTGAGGCGGATTAAATTTCTCTAACCCGTCAACCGGCTCATAAACGTCTATACTGAGTTTTTTTGATCTGCTACCAGTCCGCATCACACCGGGTTGGGTCTACTAGCAGGTGAGTTGACTGAGAAGGACGGGTTGATGGGTATTTGTGCCCTCTCCCATACTCAACCATAAAAAACTGAGATTATCCTATTAATTAATAGTGTTTTGTTGTTTAAAAAAATAATTTATTTTGAATTGCTAAAAAGTATTTCAAAAAAATCATAAATTTGGTTACATTTTTGTTTGATCGTAGTATAGTCGATCACAAATCTTAACATACAGATTAGTCGTAGACAATGTTTTATTTTGTTTTGCATTTTATCCCTTTTCTATGAAATAAAATGAGATATTTGTTTTAGAAAATATGGATAATTAAATTAAATATTATAATTTTGGTATTTATGTAAAAGAAGGGCGAAACTGTTTACAGTCTCATTCCTCTTGACAAAAGTTGACATCTAATCAAAGCAGATCCCAATCAATGTCTTCGTCGGCGTCGCTAGGTAACGATCCTCGGCAGCCATCGTCGGCGAGGCACTACGTGGCTCCGTCCGTCGCTCCTCAAGACCTGCCCATCGATTACTCTGGTTTCATCGCCGTCATCTTCGGCATCGCCGGCGTCATGTTCAGGGTCTCACTCTCTCCCCTTTCTTCTTCTTCTTCTTCTTTACATCTAATCTAATCTAATCTAATCGGTGTTATCATCTCCTACAGTACAAGCTGGGATCGTGGCTCGCTATCATATTCTGCGCCCAGTCGCTCGCTAATATGAGGAACATCGAGGCAGATCTCAAACAGATCTCCATGGCTATGATGTGAGTTTTGCTTCTACTTTATTATATTCTGCTCCTTCATGTTGCCGTGCTTGTTATTTCATGCGTTTCTCTTTGTTTTAGCTAACTACACTACGCTGTTACATAGAGAAAGATTTTCATGGCTCTAGTGTCTTGGCTTTAGTGTGTCATTTTTGTTGAGGTTAGGATCTATTGGTGTTCAAGTAGATTGAATGTGTGTAGCTATAAAGTTCATGCTTATGTATAGTGGTTGTCACAATGGCTTGAGAAATATTGGGATGTAATATGGCAAGCTGCTTAGTTTGACAGTGATCATTGTGGATGTTTTAACTTCTTTCTTTTCGTATGAAAAATTGAAACGCCTGTGTATTTTAATACCATTTGACCAATCATCTCTTGGTAGTGGAGGGAATAATGACGTTGCTGTGAAGTCTGAGCCAGACAGATCATAGATGGGTGTGGTTGCGGAATAGAATCACTAGAAAAGAGATAGCTAGTTACTGTAACAATTGAGTAGGGAATGTTTTTACTATCCCAGTAAGTACCATGGTAATACAAATGTTGTCTAGCTTAATGCAGTGATTTTCGCTGTCAAAGGTAAGTCCAAAAGAACAAGAGATAGGGCATTAATTGTGGTTGACAGGGGTATTAACATTTGTGGACTAAAAGGTGGAAACTTGAGAGAAATGCCTTCCTCATTGCTTCCCATTGTTTAATTGGGATTTAAGACTAATTGGTCAAGCATTAAATTAACAAATATATCTGACTGATGCCTTCATTTCCTCAACAGCATACAAATTACAAAGTATAATTTACACCCATTGGTGTTTGAAACTTTGAAATTCACTTCTTAACAGTTAACACTGGTAGAAGTATTTTTGGTCAACAGTAATCAACCCAATCACTGATCTATATCAAATAAATGAACTGGATTTTGTTTCCTTGTTGCACTTCTATTTCTGTAAGATGTTAAAGTTGGTATTTGAAACTTTGAAATAATCCTTGTAGTTGTTGCACTTCTATTGCTGTAACATGTTAAAGTTACAGTAAGTCAATAACTAATTTCTACATCTCCCAGTTTGTATACCACATGGAGAGAGATAAGAGATAAGTATACTCACAAGGTCTTAGTTTTTGCTATAGAACAATTCTTTTCCTGTATGGCTGGAGTTGTCGTGAATTTGTAGAGACAAAACAAATAATATAATAGGCCCAATATTCTGGCAAAAGGTTGGCAAGAATCTCTGTTATCCGAAGTCTTCCTGTCTCCCTCTCTCTACCAGTAGATTGTTGCTCTGTTTTCTTCTTTTCTAAAGAACTAGGACTCAATCTTTCAATCCTAACTAGTGGAGATAGTACAGAGGCACATTTCATAATTTGGATCTTAAGCTTTCAAAGGAGAAAAGCAAGCAAGTTTGTATTCAAAAAGCTAGCAGTAGCACCATGCATGAAGTAGCCCATAGCTCACAAGTCACAAGGAATATGGCGTCTTTAAGTGTTCAGGTGTTAGGGGAAAATTGAATATTAACCTAATATTTTAAATAATTATTTTTTGAATGTTGTTCATCCTATTATAGCATTGATATTCCTTTGAGAGATTTGTCACTTAGGTCTTTGTCTTTTATGTGGATTATCTATGAAGAATGTTGGGACTATATCAGATTGTGTTGATCGTTTCATACTTCTGAATATTTACCACACATGCCTGGATGGTATCTTAATAGGTTGTGTAGTTTTACTGCATGCTGGTATTTGTTCTGGATCCCAATCCGTATGAGCTCAGCTGGTTATATAGGTAGGTAGTTGTCTCAACTGACAATGTAGTGTCCAAACTCTAAATAACAAGAATCAAATCTGTGGAAGTGCTTTCTCAATAGCTTCGGAAATGTTCTTCATTTCATGCTGCCTGTTAGATACGACTGGGAATGGATACGTAGAATGAGATTGATTATGGCCCTACTCCAATTTGGTTGCCTTTAAAATCAAAACTGTTTGAAGGATATTATCTTGTTAGCTGGGATATTGATTTGGCGGGATATGTTTTGAGAATCTTATGTCATTATGGTAGAAAAGAAAAGAGATATTACCAATGTGTTAAGATAAGGACTTCCAGAACTATGTGGAAACTAGTGACGTGTAACATTGGTGAGAATGGAATGTCCAGATAACCTAAGAATGGGTCAGGGCCTATGATCAGGTGTAATTGATGGACAATTGTTGAATATTCTTGTACGACACTTTGTTGGTCCCCAGGGACGGAGGCCAGATCAGCTGACAGCTGGTTATGAGGTAAACGACCCAAGGCTCCCGTATAGAGGTAAGAAGGGGCAGGGAATATGGCTATCGTTGTAATTGTGATAGGGATTAATTAGTGGAACTATGACACATTAGTATAAACAAACTGGATTGAAGTTGTGGAGTGTTTGTGTAGTAGCTCAGTAGTACCAAGAGTCAACCTTTGTGCTTTGTATTTGAGTATAGATGTCACCAAGATGTGTGTACAGTACACCCAAAACTTCCATGTTTCCTTACATATTTACTTCTCTGCTGAAGTTAAGTGCTATGGTGTTGTTTAATTCTTATTAATTCAGTATATTGACACTCTGGAATGTCAGTGCATCATATAATTTATTTAATATAAATGTTTGAATTACAGGTTTGCAGTCATGGGTTTAGTCTCAAATTACATGGGGCCTGCTCGACCGGGCACACAAAGCTAAAACTCCAGACATCAATGATTGATCTTTTGTTTGATGATGGTTATTTTCGAGTTCAGTTCTGATGAATTTTAGATGTGATGGATTTGTTTATGATTCTGTAATATCAACTTTAATGGCCTAGGACAAGTTTGTGAACAGACTAAGAATTAGCACTTTTAGAATATTCACATTTGTATTTGAATCAATGCTTGTCAATTGGTGGTTCCAACTTGGAAAAGAGTCTTCCAACTAGGATTTTAGACTATCTCCAATGGGCTCCCACAATAGTTTTTTAACTAGTGTAGAGAGTGAAAAAAGAAAAAACATTTTAATGGGGCCTCTACATGACTTCCGGGAACTTCACGCATTTTCTTTCTCCCTTCTTGTACGTAAGGAGTTCCTCACATTCTTTTTTTCCTGGACCTCACATTCTATTGCTTTTAGCCTACTTTATAATAATATATTAGCTTAAAATGTACAGAGCAAGGATGAAGTTCAAAATGAAAAAATGGTTATCTATACTAATTTCAATGTCTAAGTTTAGGGAACAAATCCTTCAGGTGTATTCGAAATTTCTCCCCAATGCGTCTGAGGAAAAACTCCTATACTAATTTCAATGTAAATCCTTCTATAGATTAATATAAATGTAGGAAGGATCATTGGAGATACTCTTAAAACTGTTATTCAGTTTTCAGTTTCTCCCTTTTAATTTTTTTTCTTTTGTGTTTCGTTTACAATTTACTTGTAGTACATTTCTTTAAGTTTTCTTTTCTCATTTTGGGAATTGATTTCTCCATTTTAATTTAATTGTTTCAACCGACGATAAAATGATATTTTTTTCCTTAATTAAACCTAACTATGTATTATATTTACTAACTATACCTATTAATAATAGTATTTTGGGGTTAAAGAAGATGTTTGCCTTTAACTATTAGTTACAAACACATGAATGCCCAATATTTTTTTTCTTACACATGTTTACCCAAATAAATTTTTTACATGCATGGAGATACAAAAATGGACGGAAAATTGATTTACGTCCAATCGTCCAAGCATGTTCGTTACTCACATTTTCCCATTCTAAATTGTCCTTACTCACTTTTTTCCTCCCCAAACTACCCTTACTCGCCTCACTTACGTTATATGTGATGAATGCCTCCAAATAATGCCCTTACTCACCTTATTTTCTTTTACTTCAATATCTCAAAAATTATTCTAGGTTACTTGGGATGAACTAGAATACAAACAAGGTTAATACTACAAATATTAGAACGTAACCTAGCTGTTACATGAAACTAATTGGCGGTGGAGATCAAACACAAAAAATGAACAAAAAATTATGCTGAATATAGTCAACAAGGGTACGTTGGTAAATCAGTTTTGGGTGTTACCAATCATCTCCTAAAATCAAGGGAGTATTAATTCAACGACGATTATAAATGAGACGGCAATGACTGCTTCTACATCATTCAGAAGTCAAACTAATGGCTGCTATGGAAGAATCTTCATCGAATGGAGGTTAGTTATTATATTATTTACATAATACCAGTTCATATCATATGAATGACTCGGGTTTGATGATGAGCTTATGTATGGCAGCAATAGTGATGAACGATGTCGAAGATCAAATCCAGTTGCTAGGTAATCATATATATTCCATCTTTCATATATATATATATATGGCTGGCGAAGATGAAAATTGTAGATGGTCATACATGAATTCATCAGTGACCAGTCGTCTGATCTGGATCTATATTATGAGTATAACCAAGATGAAAACGATCGGTTGCCCCGATTGTTCTGGGTTGATGGCTTGTCCATAATGAACTATACAAAATGGGGCGACAATATTCCATTCGACCCCACCTACGATACAAACAGGTAAACAATCAAACTATTTCTAATAATGTTGACAATCCTAACTAAATTAAATTTTAAAAATGCAGTACTTTTTATGACGATGAAACGCTGCAACAGAAATCCAATTGCATAATTGTTGATGACATATAACCACTTTACGATGTTCTGTTCATGTTGTGTTGACACAATGACACATTTTATTATAAGTTGTTGTTGACACATGTGTTCACTTTCCTGAGCCATGTATACATTGAGACTAAGATCTATAACATTTGACGACAGCTACTCAATGGTGTTCTGCATGATTACTGGAGTTGACAAGTCTGATAGTGGGTCGCATGGTACACAAGACGACTTTGATGACTGCGATGATGAAGGTAGTGATGATGAGACAAGTGGTGGTGGAGATTTGCATAACGAGGAAGCAGGAGATCGAGGGTACATGGGGTCGAAGAAGACTAGGTTAAGATAATATGTAACAATTTCAATTAATCTATTTATACTTCGAATTAAATCGATGGAATAGTTTTTTTTGGATGTTTGTGTTATTTAAAAACATACTTTCATAATGCTTATACATATCATAGAAGATGAAATATGATCGATGACACAAAATAGAAATTGGGAACAGTTCACAAAGTATACCGATGACATATACACGAGTTTGATAGAAAAATGTCATGTGTGTTAAAGTAACACCTATTGTCCTTTAAAAATGTGTCACTCGGATTCTAAACCAACAATTTAAGGTACAAAATTACCGGAGTCACTACTGAATATGAGCAGGAAACTGAAACTATAAGATGAGATGAATTAAACTGCAAACATTCATGTATATTATGAAAACAAAAAACACCGTGGATTGTCAGTAACGCATTCAAAGAATGCGGGTAAATAATAAGAACCGAAAACTGAAATTCATTTAACACCAAAATATTTGTTTAATATTTGTTCAATATGTAGACCACAATTAACCAATTGCAAGGATTAAACATTACTAACTGATGACAGTTCATAACTACCAGACAACAACTATATTCCAAAACACTACCTCCCATACATATGAGACATGATTTTTGATACCAATGACACATGACTTTTTGTTTTGTTACAGATGAAACATTAAAAACACACTCATCAACTGAACTGATGAAAGATTACCGACGTTAATTTACTATAAGTACCTACCTGTGATTCTTGATTAGAAAAGATTTCCTTTCAGTTAGCGTAATCATTATTTCCTCAAGCTCAATTGCAAAATGAAAATTACAGCACTACCCTGCCAACAACTTGTAATGACACTTAAATCATCGACTCCATATGGTAATTACATTGACCTGCCACTCTTTCCAACCGCAAATCTGAAACGTCCAATTCAAAATCCTGTGGTGGGAGATGAGTTCTGACATTTGTATGTCAACATCTTGTTTGTATTCTAGTGCGACCCATGTTACTTACCTTTTGAATTACTTGTATTCCAGTGCGACCCAGGTTACTTACCTTTTGAATTACTTGTGCAGATGTTGAGAATAAACACACACATGTCATGAAAAGAAAGCATTTTTATGCATGTCTTGAAAGGGTCAAAATAGATTGACAATTACAACATAATTATCACATGTTCAAAATAAAAACTTACATAATATCATGTACATGGCAATTATCAAAGTTTCAATTTCCAACAAAAAAGACGGGGAACTCAATTTTTCGTCTATTTTTGTATCTCCATGTACATTAAAGAATTATTTGGTCAGTCATGAATTAGTGACCGATAGTTAAAAGTAACCATATGCATTTACCCCAAGTTAATTTGATATATTTTTCCTTTTTTCTCACTTTACATATCATTGTGCTTGAAATGACTAAAATGTCTCCTTTTTTTTCTCTCTATGAAACTTTGTTATATGAGAGAACTAATATCAAAACATGAAAACAGTAGACCATGATATGATTGAGTATTTAGGTTTGAGTTTTGGGAGTTATGCACGAATTTGGGGTTTTAGTGAGAAAACTGATTATGGTGAGGAAACGATGAGCACGAGGCTTCGAGCCTTGGTATGTTACTGACATAGAATAACTATAAATAAAAAATAGAAATAATTACATATCACTATACTAAACTTTGACCGTTTCTAATTTTACTATACCCAACTAAAATGTTTTCTTACCGACAACTTTTTTTGCACTTAAGGTAACTCCTCGTTAAATCAAACAGAAATAGTACGCAAAAAGTCTAATAAATTCTCAAAGTCTAATTTTCAAAGCATTTGATAAATGTGAAATAATTATTTCTCTTAAATAACACATTCAATATATTATTCAGGGGCAAATTTGTTTATTCAAATAAAAACAAAAATAAATTGAGGTGTATTCAACTAGGATTTTAATGGATTTTGAGTGATTTTTAAAAGTTCGTGGATTCTTATAATTCACAAGACTCTTTCAATTCTATAAATAGTCTTGATTATTTTAATGGAATGACTTTGCAAATCTCATAATTGGATACGATACTTCTAAAAGAGTTTGTTATGCATATCAAGACTTTCAAAGTCATCAATTTCTCAAAATCATTCAAAGTTATTGACTTTTAGAATAACTTTAGATTTTAAAAATATTTTTAAAGTCATAATTAAATACCACATGACTTTAAAATATTTTTAAAGTCAATATTGAATATCACAAGACTAATAGTATTTTTAAAATCATGATTGAATACCACAATATTTGGAAAGATTTCTTAAATCCATTAAAATCATGATTGAATACACTCCTGAATTTTTTTTCTTTTTTCAACCTCTGATCGCTCCAGTGGGTGGGGTACATTTTCCGGCGAGAACCATCAATGCCTTCGTAGGCAGCTTTGGTGGGTAAGTTCCAATATAAATCGGCAGCGGCGAGCTCTTTGGTTCTTGACGACGAGCTCCTCCTAGCAAATCTCAGTCCAAGCAAGGTTTACGACTCCGACCACCCCACCCTCCCTAAGTAGCTCAGCAATAACGACCTCCTCCATATGCATTATGAGCGACTCCTAGTTCAAAAAGGGGTTTTCGAGACTGAGCGTTCTCAATCGAAGAACCAGTGACTCGAAGTTGGCTGGACTAAAGAAAGAAGCGAGTCTGGAGATGGCGATTTCAGTTAACTAGCTCCCTTGTTGCCATTTTTTAGCTTGAGTTCTTATTCTTGAGGGTGTTTGGCTGGCAAGAGCTCGCTGAAACCTAGCTCAACTGGCCACGGTGAGAACCAAAGGTACAAGTTGAAGATGACCATTTTCAAACATTTTATTTGACAGAAGATACATTTGCCTTGAATCTAAATATGAATGTGTTATTTAACCGAGAGAAAATGTATTTTCATATTAATGAATGCTCCAATTTAGATATTATCCAGATACACATTTTGGACATCAATTCTGATATTTAACAAAGTTAACGAAGTGTAAAGTCAAAATACTGTAAAAATGATCATTTAATTGAGCATAATGAAATTTGACAGTCAAAGTTGGTATAATAAACTTTTACATTTCAATCTTTAATTTGCACACTAGTTGATTACCATTACCAAAAAAGCCTTCAAGGGAATGCTTTAAGAAGTGTATTTCTAGGATTCAAGATAGACAAGCAAAAACAATTAACAAACTAACTAGAGAAAATCAAGGCAAACTTGCTTTAGATTTATCTCAAAACAAAAACCTCAAATACAAGGCATGTGTAACTAGTATATTCTCTCCTCTCCAAAAAATGATAGTGCAAAATTTCTTGTAAATATCACATTCATGCTCCAACTTCAATAATATTGGTTGTTGTAAAAACAGGTGCAACATACACTTCCTCTTCCTTGGGAGTATGGATGGTGACCAGATCAGGCAATGGCGTCATTGGCCCTTGCTTGCCCTTGGGATCCCAGTCAAGCATGATCTTCACCTTGATACCAAGTACACCCTACCCCAAACATAACATGTACTGTTTCAAACAACAATTTACAGAGAAACATAGTGTATAGTGAATGGGGAAAGGAAAATCACCTGACGTAGAAGAACATGCCTGACAGCTGCGTCAATGTACTCCTTTACAGGTTGACCAGAGGATATCATATAGCCATCTTTGAACTTCATTGACTTGGCACGTTGAGCCCGAGCTTTCCACTAACAATAACCTGAAATCATAAATTAAGTTATTACTTGTGCTAATAAAATAATACCAGTCAAGGCAGTTAAGGGCAAAGTAAAAAAATTGTACCTCACATCCCTTTGCCCCACTCTCCATGATGAACCTCAGAACACCATAGCAAGCCCTGTATTAGAGAGATATTCAGTTTCACAGCCATTATGTGTAACATTCATTCACATTCTAATTCAAGGAAACGGCGAGGAATAAATGTTTTATATAAGATCCAAATAACTGCAAAGTACAAAGTAACAAAGGTTAGCAGTCTGCCAAGGTGTCACACAGCACATACAAAACAACAGATTAGGTTCGTCAATCTTCAGCAACAAAAACAGATGCATATATTCAGAATTCGATGCAGCACACTAGATGGTTTAACGTGTAGGAAATATCCAATTATAGCCACATTGGTGATTAAATTAAAACAAAATGTATTTTAACTATACCCAAAAAAATGGAAATGTAAATCTTTAGACCCAAGGCAGAATCAAATGAATAGCAGAGGAGATATCAGATGGTGAAAAATAAAAGTATAATGTAGAAGAGTAGTCTAAACTCCAACTATCCACTAATGTAGCATTGATATGAAAACCTCAAGAATCAAGAGAAAAGGACTAGAAGGGAAAACAATGCTTGTAAAGGACCGGAAAATTAATTTTCAAATTAATCAGCAGAATATGAACATCAGATTTCCAAATATTAACACATCTAGAAGAACATTAAATTTTTTTAAGGACAGATCATAAGAATGACAAGGTGAATCATCAAGTGGCAAGGGTTGAAATCATAGGCCAACCATGTGACCTCAAATTATGGACAGATCATCAAAGTACTAGGCAAGAATGATTGCAACTTGATGGATGACATTCTTGACAAATCTGAGTCCTAGATGGTGCTTTCCAATTAGACTCAAATGATTTATCTACAATTCTTCCGAGCTGAATATTCAGCTCTACTCATCAGTTGCAAAACATAGAGTTTATCCAATATAGTCAACATTAAACACGAGAGGATATCATATAACTAACTAATCAACCAACCAATTACGTGCAAACATGAATTTGTAAAGGTGAAGCCATACAAGCATTCATGAATATATAAACATTTGAAACCAAACAAAAATGGCAATCATGTAAAAGGCAAGATATGTGCAGGTAACGATATGAGTAATATGCAGCTATATACACCTCCGCACAGCAAGGCCACCAAGGAGCTTGTAGCGCAATGATTCCGCTTGGGCAATGGCACAAAGACCCCTATTGTTAACCTTTTCAGCATAAAGTTCCACACTGTTTTCTGGAAACTTGAACCGTTTCTGAACAACAGAAGTCAACTCCCTGATCCTTCTTCCCTTCTCACCTGAAGAAAAATAAGTCATATTAACACAATAATGAAACTCAGCATCAACATTAGGACAACACTAGAAAGCTTCTGGTTTTCTTACATTGAACCAATCGGACCGGAATTGAACCGGACTAGACTGATCCGGTTTGACGAGTTTTGGGCGCTTTTTGGCGAACTCATCTCGGTTAAGCCCAAAATCATGAAAAGTTTATTAAATTTAGTTAATCATGAATTTCTTACATATTACTCTTCTCCGTTTAGTTTAAATTATTTTGCTGTTAATTTTTTTTAAATGACTAAAATACATTTATCTCGCTTATGCAACTCTTCTATCTCTCTCATATTCTCCAAATTGCTCTCCATTTCTCAAAGTTTTAATTATTAATTGTTCTTTTTTCCAAATAAATTTTCTTTTATTCTTTTTAGTCTTTATTTTTATATGTATTTTAACTGAAATACATTCAAATATTTAATTTAATCAAGGGTAAGGTATACTTAGTCACACGGAAAATTATGAAAAGACACTTACTCACCCCATAAATAAAAGTGAACATTTAGCCACCCGAATTATAAAAACAGACATATAACAAACACCATTAACTATTTGGATGGAAAATGTTAATTTTTGAAGTAGAAAGATGAAAAAGCCCTTGGTTTGACTTCAAATTTTCAAACACATGCTCTCTCTCTCTCTCTCTCTCTCTCTCTCTCTCTCTCTCTCTCTCTCTCTCTCTCTCTCTCTCTATGTTCTTTGTCTCTGCAACACCCACCCTCCGACCGACTTCTTCGTCGGCCAACCTCTCCCTCCTTGCCACTGCCCGGTTCTCGCTGGAACTAAAATTGTGCTCGGCAGAGTCCTCGAGCCATTCCTTCCAAAATGTGCTTCCTTCGCAACATCCACGACGCCGCTGCCCTTCTCCACCACAAACATCTTCAGAACGCCCTAAAATTGGCGCTTGTAGATATCTTCTCTAAGGGAGCGACGATACTCTAGCCAGTGGAGAGAATTTCAAATCTTTACAGGTTGATTTCAGATCCAGTGAATTAAAACTGACGAAAAAGAAATAAATTTAAAAGTTTAGTTTGATTACAATTTTCCTTAAAATTATTTGAGTTGAAGCTAATTTCAGTTTCTTCATGTTGTGTTGTTCGTAAATTTCATACCCTATTCTTTATTTTACATTTATAAAAAAACAAGGTAGAAGATAGGCCATTAGACTAAAACAATGGTGAAAAAGGCCATAAATTCATCAATAAGACTGGTACGAAACTGATAATATAAAAGTAAGGAAGAAATTGGTAGATGAAATAAACTTGTGCTTTAATAATATAAAACTGGTTTTGAAGAATATTGGAATGATTATCACAATACCAACATAACATTTAGTGATTTTTTTCAATTGATTGTGAATGGGTCGGGAGTCGAATTTGATGTTGTGAAACCAAAGAAGAAAGTGAGGGTATCTAAAAAGCGCCCACCGAGGGGCTCGAACCCTCGACCACAAGGTTAAGAGCCTTGCGCTCTACCAACTGAGCTAGACGGGCTGATGACCATAGCAGTCGACATTGTTTTGTTGTTGTATGATTAACTTTGTTCTCTCAAATGGCCAACCAGTTGAAACCCTAAATCCGACTTAATTGAACCGGCGGTTATGAGCTCTAAAATGTAGAGTAAATATTACTAACATACGTATTTAATAGAGCAATCAAATTTTAATAACGATGTGTACTATGGTAATGGGAAAAAATGTTCCATGAACTTTAATTTTCTGTGTACAAAATATGTGTATTTATACAAAAATGAAAAAAAAAATTACCCTTAAAATTAAGAATTGTTTATAAATAAAATTAAAATTTTCTAAATATAGATTTTTAACTTAAATTTGTATAATCAAATTTTGTAATTTAATCATTAAGTTAAATTACTTATAATTTTAAAATTATTTACACAAATTATTCATTAATTTCATGGACAATTTCATCATTTTTGTATAAAAAAAAGTTCACACCACTTTTTGCCATTAACAAAGTATATAGTACAAAACTTGAAGTTAGAAAAGATGGCAACAAGGTTTACATGTATTTTTAGTCTAATGTGGAGTAAAACAAAACATGCTAATACACCGACGAACCAAAATCCGATGAAAAATATCATCGTAAATCTATGTGTAGTTTAAGTAAATCTTGTCCAAAATATTGGTTCGGTTCAATTTATTAAGATTTTGTATACCGGCATTATCAAAACTGACACTTGTTTCTTTTTCTTCTCTTTACGTGTTTATGATTTTCTTGGGGTGAGAAAAGCTATAGTGTGGGGGTGTCGATGCATTTCATCTCGACATGATTTTCAATATACATTCTTCACACTTTTGCTTGTTTTTCTCTTATTCTAGCATTAAGATGGTCATTTTATGTTTCTCTATGCATTCACGAGTTTTCTAGTGCTGTTTTGTAAGTTTGAGGTAACAAGTGAAAATTGTGAGCAAAATCGACAAAAAAATTATAAAACACAGTCGAAATTTTTGGGGAGCACAACTCTCTTATACGATATATGTTTTGAACCCATAATGTATCATTGAGTACTAAATTGGCAGATATACTATTTTGAAAAAGACACCTTTATCTGTTCAACTTTGTGTAGACTACACATGGTCGTGTAATACCCTATGTGATTTGACTTAATCACTGAAAATTGTAAAATTGTATGGGGACGTGTACTCAACTACACCGACCAATGTGGTCTAACTTTTCTGAATTTTTCTTTAAATACCTAGTCGATTTTAGTGTTAAGGAGGCCAATTTTTCTATAATTTTTGACATATGTATATATATAGAGAGAGAAGACCAAAATTGAGAGACGATAACAATATGAGAGCAAAAGAAAATGATTCAAGTGTATTATAGTACGATTAATGGAGATTACTTCGAAATTAGTTGAATATGGTAATGTAATGGTGAATTGGTTGATTTTACATGCATATGACTCAGAGCAGGTAGTTTTGAACCACTTGAATTTAATTTTTTATTTTCTTCATCACTTGATAATTGATTTAGTTTATGAATTAATGTCGTGAAACAATAATTGTAGATGAAATTGAATTGGTGAGTTTTCAAGTTTAAACTTTAGTTACGTATAAAGGGGTTAACACGATTGCAAAATATATAGGTTTCGAAATTTGAAAGTTAGTGAAATTTTAGGACGTTAATGTTTTCTAATGTATTAGATATAAGCAAGGAATAGTTAGATTATTTAATTAGATTATATCCTTTATTATTTGGGAGGGAGTTTGGGGTAGTTTAGAAATTCCCGCGGCCTCCATATGATGTGAAATGCCTTCTTATGCATGATTATTTATCTATTGACCGCGAAACTACTCCAAATTTATATTACCCTGTATCTATTCTTGCATTTGAATTTCTTCACTTTTGATATATACTATTTTCGTTACAAAATTAACTTTTAACACTCGATTGACTGAGATGATAAAATAAACTAAATTTGAGTGTTTACCGTTTTTGTTTCTTCCGGTTCGATATTCTTGAGTTTAAATATATATATTTCTTGTATTACTTGAGACTGATACACTGACAGTGAAGCGTAAGTGCGACTTATTTTTGCTGTCGGTTTTACACCCATCATACACTGATAACGATATAATGTCAATCCCATCAACTATGTCACACTATGCATTCATGTGTGTTCAGTTATCTCTAGTTGTATCACCAAACTCCCCGAGCACTTTAAGTTTGGTGGAAACTTATCGTTAAAAATGTCACTAGAATCTGAAGAAATTATTTGAGGGTTCCAGACAATTAATTTCATGCCCATACAAGAAATTAACCTCAAAGTTCCATGTTTTAATACGGATCTTGCATGATCATGAATTGATCATGAGATCTAGACTAGATTAAAATTAAGTATTACCTTGAATCAAAATCTCCTTGTTACTAAATAGGATTTAGTAACCTCTAAAGATCGTCCACACAGGAAGAGCAATCCGAGGATACTCACAACGATCCTTACTAGAAGATCGAAACAAGCAAAACGGACGGAGCGGGGATGGAGGGGGGCCGGCCGAATCTGGCAAGGAGAGAGAAGGGAAGACGGCTAGGGTTTGTAAAAATAAATTGCTTAATTTTCAGATATGAAAATTTCCCTTTTATAACCCTTATTTGGACTTTAATTAATTAAAGGTCATAATGGGCTTAAAGCCCAAAGCTTTTAATTAATTGTGTAGAGAAGCTCATTCTGGCTTAGCCCATTCTGGCTAGGCTCAGTTTAGCTAATTTAATTAAATCTATTTAATCAGATTATAATTAATTAGTCCTGCTAAACCGTTCTTGATTTCGGTTTAATCTTAAACCGAAATCGATCTAATCCGGTTTAATCCAAAACCGGATTTTGTCTCTCTCATGATTCCTCCATATGATTCCATCCGTTTTACTCAACCTTTAGTGTGTGACCCTCTAGGCTCACGACACGTCGGCGGACTGGTAAAATTACCATTTTACCCTTTCCATCATGAGTGACCTCTAGCAAGACATCATGATTACCCAACGCTTGTGATTATCGAGATTTCGACTTAACCTTGTCGTACATGAATCTATCCTTTTATCCTCTTGATATCTTTGACAACCACGAGGCATAGACAAGTCATCCTCGTTCTATTGTCCTGTTTCTTGATTCTGAGTTAACTAAATTATAACTGATACTACGTATCGACTGCATGGCCATGCTATTGTATTTCAGTTGTACTCATCAAGTGGCCTAAACTGATATCTGCTCACACGTCCGTATGAGGGATAAATCTTTCAGCGATCCATTGAGTCAACTTATGTAACTTGTGATCGAGCCAATCACAGTCGTTATTGTAACCTTTTTACAGGAGACGTTAGACTGAGTCAAACTCGTCACTCATTACATATTGACCTCAATGGTCTTTCGGTCTGAGGATGTGATTTCATGCGCCGACATATGAGTATGTTCATGACTGTGTCTATGTAACATACTCACGATCGGGTCGTCCTATATCACCCCTGACTGGTGATACTATGACCTAACTCTGGCCCCCTTCTGGCCATGATCAGTATTGCGTGATCATTTAGAGTTAGCCTCATACCGATCGCTTCTTATGAAACTATTCTGATCGGGGACTGCTTAAGTAAGATTTTATCTGATCTGTAGATCTACTATTATGTGTTGACACATCAATGATACAAATCAAATCATACTTAAGATATTACTACAACACTTAGTAATATGAATGCCGATTTATTTCAACTAATAATCTTTATTACATGATTAGATTGAAAGTACATTGTGCTAGGGCACAAAAACCCAACAGAATCAATGTTCATGACGATTAGTTACTGTTTCGTTTCATCTTCGAACATCATGTAGCCGGTCTAAACTGACATCAGATTTGATATCTGCACTAGAGGTTCTCGCTTCAAGATTGTCTTACTTACTCTCGCAAGGAATGTCTGTTCACGGTTTTATTTCAAGGCACTACACACTATAGTTATTGTGTTAATATAAGCTTATGGGGTTTTCAATCATGCTTACTAACATATTAGTTGGTTTAGGATTTAAGTGAAAATCGTATATATCAAAAAAGACTAAAAGAGACATTGATGATTTAGTTTGGTTAGGTTATGAGCAATATAAAAAGTAGTCGGTCGAATCCAAGTGGGCGAGAATAGGTCCGGGCACGGGTCGGCCCAATAAGTGGCTCAAACGGGTACGAGTTGCGAGTCCTCTCTTTGTTTCCCCCAAACCCCCAAGTCGAAGTTTTGTGGTGAATCTGATACAGACATTGAATTTTGATTTTGAGACGAAGATGGGAGGAGGAGGAGGAGAAGAGAAGCGGCACCAGATGATGCAGAATCTCTTCGGTGACCAATCCGAGGAGGAGGAAGAAGAGGAGATTGATTCCGAACACGAATCCAATCCCCATCCCCAATACGCCTCTGTACGACAAATCAAAGTCTCTCATCTCCATCGTTTTCATTATTTGTTTTTCACATTCCTCTATGCACCTTCAATGTTAAGCTTACCAATTTTTGGGTCCTAGGGTTCATGGTTTGCTTTAGGCATTTTGCAATCTTCGCCATTGATGCGAGTTTGTGCTGGGTTTTATCTAGATCGAGACAGTATCTGTTCCTGTTCACTCCAACCTAAAAACTGAATTTACTATCATGGGTTTCAAGTGTTTTTCTTTTCATTTATGTACCAGATACATTGTGTTCTTATCTTCATGCACAGTGCAAAGTTTTGTTTTGCTGAAGAATTATGTTAGTGTACTGTGATGGTCTACTTGGGGATTATTTATACTTAGAGTTAGCATAGCTTTCTTGTTAATCTGTAAAGTAATATGGTGAGTTGGGGCTTTTCACACACTGCAGTGCTCTTGATTTAAGAATATGATCATAAAAAGCCTCTGTTAGCAGACATTAAGCTACTTTAAAATGTGGGATCAGTATCCAATTGTAGAAATCTGTATGATTGAATTGGGGTTTATGAATTTGGTAAGTCTACGTGGTGCTAGTATTTTGTCTCATTAAAGGTCCATTCTTACAAGTCCACTATTTGAAATTGATTCAACAATTAAGTATCCTATATTTAATTGGTTTCAAAATTTTATGTTTCAAACAGCATGTGCCTGTTGATTAATTTTTACAGGAGCTTTAACTTTCATGACTGTTTTAGCGAAGCTACAATATTTTATTTCGATTCATGTAATCTCTGGGGTTTATTAATTTATGGCTATCAATTTCATAAAAAAAAGGAATATACCAATTCCTGTTGTATCCGTCATTGATCACGGGTCAAGTACTGTTAATGTATTACTGTTTAATTGCAATGCTTATTTTATCATGATGGTTTACATCCAGGATGAAGGGGAGAGAGGGCTGGAGCCAGAGGGTGAAGGTGAAGTAGAGGGACAAGGAGAGGTCGAAGTGGAGAGTGAAGGTGAGTTTCAGAATGAAGATCCTAATCCTGTGGAAAGTTTGGGCGAAAGGGATGAGAGTTCCCAGGAAGTTGATGTTGTTGACCAGAGGGATGAAAGTGAAGCAAAATATTCTGATAGTGATGAAAAGGAAGAGTATGGACAAAGAGTAGTGACAAGCAGGAGGCGAGATGTAATTGAAAGTGGATCAGAAAGGTCGGAGGAAAACCACTACCCTGACAATGAAGATGATGAGGTTGATCAAGCTAGAAGTCCCAGGTAATTCATATAATCCCCTTCTGCTAGTGTATCCAAAAAGTTGCTTTCTCTCACTTCCATTTTGATTATGCTTGCATATTAGTTAACTTCATTCATTCCCGTGCGATGTTTTGTTCCTGTGTTTTTGTGTATCTAAGGATATAATATTAGTAACATTGTACAGAAATAAATCAATCCTAGGTCAGTTTCCTTAGATTAACCCTTTTGCTTTCTGCATCTTCTTGGGCCATTGGACTCTAAAATGGTCCTGCTGTTTGTGCATATTATTGTGGATTCTGTTTGCTGGTTACAACTTTCTTTTGTGGTTTCATGTTCCTGGTATTACATTCTAGATCCATTAGTGACCTATGCTTTCACCAAATCTCTTGTTTTGGGTTCTTGTTAAATAGTTCATCCTCTACTCCTTACTTTCTTCCTGTATGACAAATTGTCTACTCACTAACCTGTTTAGGTTTTATTTTGATTTAGAGTTGTCGGCATGCTATTTTCTAGACACAAGAACATGGATTTCATGTTGGATCTAAATTTAATGTATCCCAGCTATCACATGAGGCTTATTTACTCTGGCTGGGTGTAATTTTCTTAAATAGCATGCTCATATCTTCTCAAAATATTGAAATGAATGGATCGGTTGAATGTTCCTCGCAAGAAGACTAGACCACAACACGTTATGTTGACTTTTAAGAAACTTGATCTGTTGGCAGCAGATCACCTGTGGACGAGAAGGACCAAACTCATATTTCACAATCTGCTGCTGAGATTCGTGATGTATTTGGCGACTCTGATGATGAAGAAGCTCCAGAGTATGTGGTTCATAATGACTTGGAGCAAGATTCAAATGTGAGTATCAGATTCTAAGAATTGTTATTTTTTATTATTTAATATGTGGTGATGAAACATTTTGAGGAGAATGAAATGCTTTCCTGCCATAGAGATCCCCTATGGAAGAGGAAGGGAGCTACGGAAAGGATCTAAGACCAGAGGACATGGTGCCGGATGAAGATGCACAGTATGATTCTGAAGAGGAGAACATTGACTCTAAACATAAAGACAAGCCACTTGGACCCCCTATGGAGTTGGAGATTCCTTTGCGTCCCCCGCCTGCACATCCAAATAAGGTTCCTGCTTTTTTTTTTGCTAGTGCAACGAACACGTATTTGTTTCTCTTATTCTGATGGTTATTGGAAGCAACTAGAAAGAAAATTATCCCATTGATTCTTAGCGTACACTTCTTTTATGGTTGATGTTCTTGATAATCTAAGAAGTTGCTGGTAATTTAGGTGCCACCTTTCACTTAGTCTAGTTAAAAGAGAAAAAAGTGTGTTGTTGGATATCAAAACATTTGGTGCTAAGTGAGAACTTGATTAGATTGAGCAGTTCTTTTTTGCTATGGGCAATGACAATAGTTCATCGGGAGTCTGGAGCTTTTAGTTTCTGTTAATGTTATGAACCCTCTTTGATTAATGATGTAGGCCTCGCTTCTAGTTCCAAAAGTATGGTTTATAATCATACTGTACATACCATGCGGAAGACCTTTTCATGTTTATTTTCAAAAGATATATTAGTTATTGAGAGTTCAGATGTTTGGTGTTGGCAAAGAATGGAAATGCATGTGTGTGGAGTATTGGGGAAGCAAACTGCATGGTCATCAGAGTAAGAGCAGGATGTATATTCAGGAAACCTAGGTGCCGGTTTATGGGTTCCATCAAATCAAAGCCAACCAACAATAACATTATAAACAAAACAAAAATTAAATCCACTTTCCTCCTCACTTGAGCTATATTATAACATCATTGAAGAAAGTCTTCCTATAAGGTGTTGGCAGCGTATATAATTTATATATTAAGACATGTATAATTAATTCCCTCCTTTGTTGCTGATAAACTTTGAAGAATTATGTTACTGTACCTTTTTGGGGGGAGAATTTCAAGTATCATATTACTTTCCTGACAGCCATTTTTCTTTCAAATCTGCTTCATTAATGAATGTGCCATTTTCTTGATTTTCCTCTGCAGATGAACATGATCAAAGTATCAAATATCATGGGTATTGATCCAAAGCCATTTGATTCTAAGGATTATGTAGAAGAGGACATATTTGTTACAGATGAATCTGGATCTAAAAAACGCATCCGTTTGGAAAATAATATTGTGCGCTGGAGGACTGTCAGGAAGCCAGATGGCAGAACATCTGTAAGAATTTTACACCCAATAATGACCAAATACAAATATATGCATGCACGATTTAGTGTAGTGTTTACACAATAACACATCCATATGGAGGCAGGCTTATGGATACATGTTATCTCCTTACCACATGCTTCATTTTTTCTTTGTACTTGATTTCATGTATGTTTAGGTTTGCAGTGGTTGTTTTACAAATAACAGATTTACCTTCCAACAGAAGGTCTATATAAAGTTTGGGATTGACACTATCAAACCTCACTCTTATTTTGTAGCTGTGCTCGGAAAGGGTGTCTAATAAAAAGCAAGTTAAACTTTATATTCACTATTGGAAAATGGTAACTGTATTCAACAAGGCCTTAAAATATGCCAGCACTGCCATTCACGTCCTTGTAGTATTGTAATTTTGTGGAGCTTTCAATTGTGTCCTTCCCAAGTTTAAATCTATTCAGTTATTAGATTTATTTTCTTTCTTCTATTGGCTTGATAGAAGTGAATTCTTATATCATAGACGA
This sequence comes from Geranium rotundifolium, assembly GCA_963920655.1. Lineage (NCBI taxonomy): Eukaryota > Viridiplantae > Streptophyta > Magnoliopsida > Geraniales > Geraniaceae > Geranium > Geranium rotundifolium. The sequence continues at coordinate 29,758,428 of OY987316.1, read as the reverse complement.
AAGTTCATTGTTTAGTTGTCAAGTGAGCATCCAATATCTTAAGAGGTCAAAGGTTCAAATTCTAGAGGGTTCTTGTTTGGGGGAAGGTGGGGTTAAGGAAGGGGTATTCTTATTACATTTGCAATCCATATAATAGGCACTCTTCAATTAAAATAAATTGGACCTCTAAATATATATACCTTGGAAAAGTTCCAATTGGCTGGGGATTGACTTTCAATTTTTTTATTGCTACTGCCATTATATCTACCTATCACGGGCTTTATGTATTTCATTCTAGCCTTAAAACCAAAATGATACATCATATGTAATAAGTACGTGAAGTTATATTGTTCGTCAGAATTTATTATGTTTATTGTGTGAGGTACGTTGGGAACTTAACTGAACAAAGTCTTAATGCAAAGCACTAAAAGATATATGGCATGGGCTTATTGCCTATAAATTTGGAATTATCACCTAAAGGAAGAATTTATAGTATGTATTGTAGTTCCAGATCCTTATATAGTCAATTGATGAGAATAGTTTGTGTTTGTTGCTGTATTTATGTCTTTCTTAAATGTTGTTGGGATTTCTACATTCCCGTGTCCTCTAACCTGTATTAGTAACTAGAAATGACTCTTAGGAAAACACAATTTATATTGTATCAAACTTTTTTCCTCTAATTTTATATATTATCTCTCCTATAAATTCTGATTATCCATTTTGTTGCGCAGTATGAAAGCAATGCTCGCTTTGTGAGATGGTCGGATGGCAGTTTACAGTTGTTAATTGGAAATGAAGTACTTGACATATCTGTGCAAGATGCACAGCATGATCAGGCTCACCTTTTTCTTAGACATGGAAAGGTGACGATATCTGCTCTGCTCAACATGATTAGTCTTAATGTCTTTTATGGAGCTATTATTCATGCACACATACACATTTATTTTCTTCTATTCCTTTTTCTCCTATACTTTATAACGTGTAATTGTCAATCTAATGCTTTATTGATAATCCTTGTTGTTCTTCTAATACAATGAGATAATCCTTTATACAGGGAATACACATATACTAATTAGGAAACTAACTAATACAAAATAGGAAATAGCCGAAATACAATAGGAAACCCTGACTGACAGTAATACAAAGGTCTCATAAAGTTCACTTTTTTATCTTATATGTAGTCCAGTTGTATGTATTCTTAAACTTTTGGCTGTAGTAGTTTGACTTAGTGCCTTTTTGCTGAAGCTTTTATAACAAAGAACCTTCACCTAAGCAAATGTCACGTCTCTCGCTTTTGTACAAGACAGATTTTTGTTGGGTTGTCCATTTTCCCACTCCTAACTACTTGAGGTAGTCCGAGAGGCATCACCATTAGTTTCTAGACTTGCTTGGCATGAGAATATATTAACAATTGTAATTATGCTTTTATATTTTCCCTGAAGTTGAGAAGATATACTTTTGGGATGTTGCTCGTTTTTGCTTGAGTCAGACTGTCAAAACTCTGAAAAGAGAACTAGTATTTTAATACAAGGCCAGGCGAATCAATTAATGTTAATATTCTTGCTTAGAAATCATATACATAGCAGGTTTTGTAGTATTTAAGGATGCTTTGTATATATGTAGGGCAAAGGATTAGTCATTAATTATTTTGACTATGTGTCATACGAGCCTAGAAAATTTGTTATTTTGTCTCGGTTTTAATTCTGATCTTCCTCCTTACTGGTCTAGTATCATGTTATGCATGCAGGGAATCCTCCAATCACAAGGGAGACTCTTAAGGAAGATGAGATTTATGCCATCGTCATTATCATCAAATTCGCATAGGCTGCTGACTGCTCTTGTTGACTCAAGGCATAAAAAGGTCTATAAGGTCAAGAATTGTGTAACTGATATAGATCCTGAGAGAGAGAAAGAGGAAAAAGAAAAGGTAATCAATCACATGAGATTATGGTGTTTGATGTTTATGTCTGGGCTATGTGGTTATCATCTACTTATTGTTTTTTAGGCTTTAAGTCAAACCATTCGAGCGAATGTACTTCTTAATCGGAAGAGGGAGAAGGTAAGCCGGAAGTATACACAAACGGTAGATAAGAGACGCCAACTTTCACCCGGGTTTTTGGAGGATGCCCTTGAGGAGGTGTGTTCTTACTCTGATATATTGTTGCTTATTCATTTTCTTTTCTTGACTTGATTTTGCTTCATTATTTTATAATATTCTTTCGATTTTCTTTGGCATGATTTGTTCAGTTCTTAACACTTATATGTTACATGCATTTTGGTTTAGTGAAGTGCATATGCTTATCTTGTTGCATGCATATATGCTATATACCCATTTCTTATTATAGATTGCATTTCTTGCTGATTTTTTTTCTTGCTATCCTTTAATCAGGATGATGAACAAGACTACTATGACTCACGTCGTTCTCGTCGCCGCTTTGATGAAGATATGGAAGTGGAAGCCCGTGCAGAGAAACGTATTATGAATGCCAAGAAGGTTCAGTCACTTTTTTTATTGCTTGAGTACAAGTATTGTCGGTTTAGCTAACCTAAAGGTTTTACTTTTAAATTTTGGCCATCAGTCACAGGGACCCAAAACCCTTCCTCGCAAATCATCTTTGCCAGCTGCTAAATCGTCCCGGCGTCCAGTGGATTTCTCTGATAGTGACCGAGAGGAGTCTGAATATGAAAGTGATGGTGAGGAATATGAGAGATCTCCACCGCCTAAGAGGGCTGAAGAGCCAGAGGACGAATATGAAGAAGAGGAAGAGGAGGAAGAACAATATGACGAAGGTGCTGAGGCTAATGAAGCATCAGAGGAGGAGGCTGAGGTATGTATAGAGTAATTATGAACACATTTGATACTAGTTTTACTCAAATTGGTCTGCTGATAAGTCGCGACAATCAATGGATGATATATTGCTGAATCACGCATTTAGTTGAAATGATCTTATTAGGTTGGTTTCCGTATGGGTCCATTATGTACCAGTGTTGCTTTCACTGATATATCTTGTTGTAACTTTGGATGAATGATATGCACATGTATTTTCATTTTGTTTTTTGCAGGAGCCGAGACGTAAGGTTAAGGATTTTGGAGGCAGCCTCAAGCGCAAGGAGATTGAGTCAGATGAGGAGTCCGCTCCTAGAAAAGCTGCATCCCAACGCCGAATGGCAGTTTTTTATGACAGTGATGAAGACTGAAAAATCAATTTCTTAGGTGAGTGTATATTTCTTTTCTGTGTAGAAAAAGAGAGCTTTATGTATGATATGATAGTATGGTTTGATGAAGAGTTAGACAAAGCACTGAATGCAGCCTTTTGAGGCAAAAGAATAGTCATATCATGTGCCAAAGTAGTAGATTTTATTTGCATTTCGATTCCAAAGATCTGAACCAATCTTCTTACCGTCTATAATCACGATTGTACTTCCTTGCTCAGATTAATCATTCTGATATGGTGTTTGTATTTGGAGCAGTTGTATCTGGGACTGTATTTGTATATGCTTGCGTTATGCTTATACAGGATGTTGACAATAATGTTTCAGGAGGAAGCTTTGGCCACAATAAGGGTTAGAGAGGGTTGGTTGCATTGCATGGAGTTCATTTGGAACACACAGATGGCCAAAGCAAGTTTCAATTTATTTCCATGAAATGGTCTTTCTTTGTGTATAGATTCAGACGAAATGAGTATTGTTGTATTGCAGTTTGCAGATAATACAATTTTATGTGGTTTTTTTTCGCTGAGAACTTTTATTGGAAGTTATTGAGTGTATATGTTGATATCACCAAATTGTTATTTTGTAGCTTATTATTTCCTAGTATATTAGTTATTTCATTTTATTGTTCCTAGTTATAATTTTCTAATTACATGTATTTAAAGAGGCTTTGGTTCTTGGAAAAATTAGATTGGAGAAAATAAAAATTAGGGAAAAGGATATTTTCGTGCACCTAAATATAAACTTTTTCACTTTCATACCCTACATTTTTTTCTTTCTTTAGTACCCTGAATTATATTTTGGGACAATCTATCCCTAAAATACCAATAATACCAAACTACCCCTGGAGTTGAGCTGGTTCAATTTTAACTAGATTTAACCATAATTTAATTAATATGAAATTACTTTTTTACTCTCCATTGAATACCAAATTTATCACACAATTTAAGAGTATATTGGTCTTTTCAAAAAAAAATATAAAAGTAAAAAATAAATTATTAAATTATAATCATGTCCCTCTCATCTCAATGTTCATCATCTTCTTCACCTTATTGCCCACTTCTTCAACCTCTAATCTCCCACTCCCCCTCTCTCTAGTTCATCAAAAACATATCCAACTTTTATCAATTTCAGTCAAAATCATTTATCAATTAAAATAAACAATTATACAACTTCAGCACACAACACCACTTGAAAGTTGAAGGCGACCTCGACGACGCTGTGCTCGTCCTGGCGGAGCGTATAACAGGACCGCGGTACTGGATCCTTACACTTCCTCGCCGGGGCTTTCCACTTCTTCAAGCCTCTTCCTCCATCGTCGTCGCTCACCTTTCACACACCGGGATTGTCGCCGAAATTGACATGGAGATTAATGAAGCAAGTCCGGCGACCTCCTCAACCGCGCCTGTCTCCGACCCTGCTTGGGAGGTCCTCGTCATTGCCTCTATCGATTAGCGCCCAGATCCGAGTCTCGACGACGGCAAGACGAGACCCGACATCGCCGTTGCGTCCCAGGCAGAGCGCTCCGGCGGGAGGCTCCTCCCTGACTTAAACCAAAATCCTAGATCTCCAGCGCCGAAATCTGGAGCTTGAGATAAGAGATCTCGCGGAGGAGCGATTCACGGTCTCAAAACCCCCGCTTATCTTAGCCTACACATGGCTAAGTGGCGGTTCTATTTCTCGAAACTCTACCCAGTTCTCTACCTCTACCTTATTTTCTCATTCATTCCTACAATTTGATCTATTGAAATCTTCAATTCCTAGAAACCACCAAAATAACTTCAAATTCATCTCGTTCTACTTATTTTTGTAGTCATCCCCGTATCACAACACAATGTTGGTAACTATGTATGGCTCGACCTCCAATAAGAGAAGCCATATTTCATTGTCGCAATCACGAAATTAAAGTTAAACTACGATACATTCCACACAACCCGATTTGACATGATCACCAGTCTGTACCACAAAACCCAAAAAATTAGATAGAGGCACAAGGAAGAATGGAATAAAGCTTTGTAATTTTGTCCATAAAATTTTCATCCCTACCCCTGTCATATAATTTGATCATATCTTATATAATTTCCATACAATCCAACTTTCTAAGGTTTTCGTGTACAAATAATGGGGCAACTCGAACGATATGACGATGTTATATGTGATTAGTCTTTCCAGAATGAACTCACTTGTCCTAAAAAAGTTTCATACCTTATTGTCTTACATCCAACAACTCCATGTTACTATAAGGAGTTGTGACTTCCAAAATTTGCACATCTATTCTCGACTTCTCTTCCTTGCAGCTCACAACTGGGTGTCGTGAGTTTATAAGTCATGGATTGCCTCCGACTTTTCATTTAGCTCCAAATCATCCCGACTTGATCTCAGTTTTCCTATGAAGTTCCTTTTTGCTCAAAATTTCTTAAAAATGATACGTGTTCCCGCAAATTCACCAAATTCACAAATAAAACCCAATTAATATAAAAATTATAAAATCTACCAAAAATGGACGAAATCGAGTTAATTGTGAGAATATTTGGCTCGAGTGGAGTCATAGATTCCACTGGTATCAAATACCACACACTTAACCTTTTCTTGTTCTGAGGAAAAGAAAACAAAAAGAAAAGACAAACATATGAATAATTAACTACATAACACATCTTGTGGTAAACCCGTAGAGGGAGTTCACGGCCTCCTAATGACATATCAGAATGGAATGCCCACAAATCCGAAATAACAATAAGTTAGACTCAATCTTACTATATAAAATGTCAAAAGGTTATTAACTTTACGAAAATAGCAAAAATTAGAAACTATACAGAAATAATAGAGTTAGAAAATTAGCAATTAGAAATTTTATTTTAAAGACTCGATATTTACAAAACTTGAACAAATATGTTGCAAACTCGATTGATTCTTAAATCCTTTCAAGCATAATGATGATAGAATAATCTCAGATGTACCGATACAAATTTGAACAATTGTACACAAAAGACACACATGCTAGTAAAATTATACAAATATCAAAGTGTTTAGGAATAATGATTGTTTCCTTTTCACTCAAGCTTCACTATCAAATATTGTACAAAATTCACACTTACCGATCGCTTTTCATTTAGAATTTATGCTTCATATACTATTGGTGTGATTCTCTCTCCACCAATCTTAAGAAACCTAACACCTTGGCCGAATCCTTTAATAGGGCTTTTGTTATGAATTGTAATGTTAGGCTTAGGCTGAGGCAGAACTTTAGAGGGAAATACGGTTTTATGGATGCATCACCTTAAAGTAGCTTTAATCTCACCAAATCCAAAGTACAAAACTCTCTCCCCTAACTTGTTCTAGTCTAAAAGTGTTTCCCCACTATTCTTACTCAATCCCTTATCTTCGTAGTTTCTGGAAGGCTTTCAGAAGAATGGAACCAAGCGGTTCTTTGTTTCGCTGGGTCACATAATCCCGTTTCCAGAAAAACAATCTTCTGTTGCCTTGAAGGCTGTACTAATCCTTTGAATCTGGTCCCAACGAGGATCATCTCCCCTAGAACAATGTTCTCTTTCAAAACTTTCAACCAATCAATGCGACCTCTATCAACTTTTGCTAAAGCATGAGCGGTTTCTTGCAAACTCGCTTCAGATAGAAAACTTTGAGTATTTAAAGACTCACGAGTTATTCCCAATAAGACGACGCGGTAACAGACACCCTCTTCTAAAACCCGCCCCATTCGTTCTTTTAGTACCAATCCAATAAGTTCTCCGAGCTGTCGTTAACTCGTGTCGTGAGATGTTTAGTCAAGTCCTATAACGAGCGAAACCCTCGATTTTGTGTGTGCTGAGACATGCGCTTAAGGATAAAGTATTTGCAACCGAAGTGAGCCGAGGAGCCGGGTGACGTGTCAACCCTACTCATTGAGTGCCAACACTACGCCGTGCTGTCAGTAAGAAGGGAGACGGTGCCTTTCAACCCCATTTAGCATTTTCAAATCCTTCAAACCTGCATAAAATCAATGGTATAACAATACTCAAAACCTTTTCATTACAACTAAATGTTTTGGATTTGGATTCATTTCACTTTCTCTTTTTAATTTCTTTTTCTCAAATATTTTCTTTTATTTTTCTTGACAAAGTCCAAAAAAACATAATATAAACATGTAAGAACAACGCTCAAGTTTAAAATTTTGAACACACTATTCACTTATCAAACAACCTATAATTTTTTTAACACTTAGTATTTTCAAAATGTAGGAAAGCCACCCACATATCTTATGAATTCCCCAAAATTATTTGAAGTCTTTAAGTGTGCAAAACTCACCCAATTTTAAAAGATTGAAAGCTAAATAGGGGCATTTTAATCTTTTTAGCACTGAAAATGAGCAGAATGAGAAAAAAAACAAAGTTGATGAATGTTTTATGAGACTTTTTGAAGTTAGTTGTAGTTAAGTGATAATCACGCCAACTTAGCTGAACTAAAACATAATTATCCCAAAGTAAAATTATTAATTTACATTCAAAGGTTTTCACCAACCAAAACTGATAGTTTGGTACTTCATATTATTGATTGTTTAATACAAGGGAAAATGTATCTCATTATCACTTAACTCCCCGTAACTAAAAATACATTTTCTATACCTCCTAAGTTTCAAAAGTTGCAATCTACTCATTTATGTTAAATTTTTTTGAAAATTCTGTTAACTTTTTGGGAAATGACGAAAATGACCTTGTATAAAATAAATAAATAAATATTCTTTTGAACTTATTATTTTCTAATTTGTTTTGTAAGAAGTAAATGATAAGAAATTTATGTTATTAACTAAAATAATTTTATAAAAAAATATTTTTAAACAAAAAGTTAATAGAATATTGAAAAAAATTAACGGAGAGGGTAAAGTGAAACTTTTGAAAGGGGGCACATAGAGAATGTGTTTTTAATATAGAGAGTTTCGTTATCATTAGTCATACATAGGGGAGGTAAGTGACATTTTCCGTTAAATATAATATCAAAGCATAACATAGTGTGGAGATAGTGGCTTGGAAGAGAGAAAAGGAAAAAGAAAGAAAAAAGACCGATGACATCATTTTTTATAATTTGAAAAACAGACATGAATATTTTAATTATTTTACGCCGAGAAATAATAGCTTTAACTTGAAATAAAACAGAAAATAATAACATGAGTCTAAAATATTCTTAATTAAACTCTCACAAGCAAACAAATTAGATACAGTCGTCTACTCCACTTTATTATCGGATGTTATTCTTGTTTATAATTATTATTTTTATATATTATAATCATATACAAAAAATATAAATCTAATTAATTCTCGGGATTTTTATCTGCTCACCTAGCACCTTGCATCATTTCTAGAACACGGCAAGTAGTTATTAAATTTCTTCTTTAAAATAAAAACATCTCATATAAATAAATAAATAATAAAATAAGAATAGTGAGTGAGTGTCCCGAAAAGTCTAGACGGTTCGAGCATCACCGAAAAAAACTTCTAGAGCTCTCTCTTCCCTCATAAAAAACCACCTCTCCTCCTCTCCCACCCAACATCAATTTCATCAACACAATCGCTACAACTCATTCGCTACTTGATCGATTTCTAACTTCTTCTTCTCCATTTCAGGTAAACATTTACCTTTTTTTGTTCTCTGTTCATGTTTTTTGTATGAGTTTCTGGGCTGTGTTCTTTTGAGGCTGCATGAATGTTTCAGTGGTTGTTCATTCATTCTGCTTGTCGGTATTCGTAATTGCTGCATATATTCAATCCTTTCCTTCATTTTCATTTCAGGATCGTCTTCACTAATTAATTTGATTTTTTTGTGATGGAAGAAGTGAGGTTGTGGGTGGTATTTAGGATTTATTTTTCTGCAACTGTTATGGCCAATTGCCATTAATTCACAAATTTCTTTTTGAATGGACTTCAATGAAATTGAGTGAGCATTGTTCTTTATACAGAAGTATTTGCAATCTCTGATTATCATCTTAGGAATAAAAAAATTGTAGTATAGGTAATGGGTAGGAAACAGAATTCTGATTTTACATTAAACCAAAATTTCTTGAGAATTAATTGATTTTCTGGACAAGTTACTCAGTTGGCTTTATTTTATCTGACTGTTTCCAAAATGTGTGTAATATGTATAGGTTTCATAACTAGTAAGGATGAACGCTGACAAATTTACCCATAAGACAACTGAGGCTCTCGCCGGAGCTCAGTCACTGGCAATGGAAGCCGGACACGCACAGTTTACACCCCTTCATCTTGCGGCTGCCTTGATTTCTGATCCCAGCGGTGTTTTCTGCCAAGCAATATCTAATGTTGGCGGTGAGAATGCTGTGCAATCAGCGAGTCGAGTCATTAATCAAGCTATGAAGAAGCTCCCATCTCAATCCCCTCCCCCGGATGAGATACCCGCCAGCACCAGTCTAATCAAAGTCATCCGCCGAGCTCAGGCAGCACAAAAAGCCCGTGGCGACTCTCATGTGGCGGTTGATCAATTGATCCTCGGCCTCATTGAAGATTCTCAGGTTGCTGATTTGTTGAAGGAGACGGGGATCAGTTCATCACGAGTGAAATCAGAGATTGAAAAGCTCCGCGGGAAGGAAAAGAAGGTGGAGAGTGCCACTGGTGACACCACATTTCAAGCTTTGAAGACTTATGGTAGAGATCTTGTTGAACAGGCCGGAAAGCTTGACCCGGTCATTGGCCGAGATGAGGAAATAAGAAGGGTCGTGCGGATCCTGTCGAGGAGGACTAAGAACAACCCGGTTCTCATTGGAGAGCCAGGTGTGGGTAAAACTGCTGTGGTGGAAGGATTGGCTCAGAGAATTGTGGCAGGAGATGTCCCGAGTAATCTCAACGAGGTGAGGCTCATAGCATTGGATATGGGAGCCCTCGTGGCAGGGGCAAAATACAGGGGAGAATTTGAGGAACGGTTAAAGGCTGTACTGAAGGAAGTGGAAGACGCTGAAGGGAAGGTGATTCTATTCATCGATGAGATCCATTTAGTCCTTGGTGCAGGACGAACTGAAGGGTCCATGGATGCTGCCAATCTCTTTAAGCCCATGCTTGCGAGAGGTCAACTTCGGTGCATTGGTGCCACTACTCTTGAGGAATACAGGAAATATGTTGAGAAGGATGCTGCATTTGAGAGGAGATTCCAGCAAGTGTATGTTGCTGAGCCTAGTGTCCCCGATACTATTAGCATCCTTCGAGGATTGAAAGAGAGATATGAAGGGCATCATGGTGTCCGAATACAGGACCGAGCTCTTGTGATGGCTGCTCAGCTGTCAAGCCGATATATCACTGGTATGTTATCTGCATCATCAATTCAATATATGATTAGTATGAATATGTGTAGTTTTGTTTCTGAAGTTTCCTTTTCGGTTTAGGTCGTCATCTACCCGATAAGGCAATTGACTTGGTTGATGAAGCCTGTGCAAATGTGAGAGTACAGCTTGATAGTCAGCCTGAAGAAATCGACAATCTTGAGAGGAAGAAGATGCAATTGGAAATTGAACTTCATGCACTAGAGAAAGAGAAGGACAAAGCAAGCAAAGCCAGACTTGTTGAAGTATGTCTTACATCCTGAACTGAACTAAACTCTCATACCTGTTTATGCTCATATTTGAAGTGCTTTGTTCTAATTTGGTTTGAAAATGAATTGTCAGGTCCGAAAAGAACTTGATGATTTGAGAGATAAGCTCCAGCCTTTGATGATGAAATATAAGAAGGAGAAAGGGAGGATTGATGAGCTCAGAAAGTATAAGCAAAAGAGGGAAGAGCTTCTCTTTGCCTTGCAAGAGGCTGAAAGAAGACATGATCTAGTCAGAGCTGCTGATTTGAGATATGGTGCAATCAACGAAGTGGAGATTGCAATAGCAAAGCTTGAAGGGAACACCGATGACAATTTGATGTTAACAGAGACTGTTGGACCGGAACAAATTGCGGAGGTTGTGAGCCGGTGGACTGGCATACCCGTTACAAGGCTTGGGCAGAACGACAAGGAGAGACTAATAGGGCTTTCTGAGAGGTTGCATCAGAGGGTGGTGGGACAGAATCAAGCAGTAGACGCAGTTGCAGAGGCTGTCTTGAGATCAAGAGCTGGTTTAGGCAGGCCACAGCAACCCACAGGGTCCTTCCTTTTCTTGGGTCCAACCGGTGTCGGCAAGACTGAGCTTGCGAAGGCCCTTGCCGAGCAACTTTTTGACGATGAAAACTTGCTGGTGAGGATAGACATGTCGGAGTACATGGAACAACATTCTGTTTCAAGGTTGATTGGTGCTCCTCCAGGGTATGTTGGACATGAGGAAGGTGGGCAACTTACTGAGGCAGTGAGGCGGAGGCCTTATAGTGTTGTGCTGTTTGATGAAGTGGAAAAGGCCCACATTGCTGTATTCAACACCCTCCTTCAAGTGTTGGATGATGGAAGGCTAACTGATGGCCAAGGTCGTACTGTTGACTTTAGAAACACAGTAATTGTCATGACATCAAACCTCGGGGCTGAGCATTTGTTGTCTGGACTAATGGGAAAATGTTCGATGCAAGTGGCAAGGGATAGAGTCATGCAAGAGGTAATGTATTTGTATACACGTGTTTTGAGATGCATCTGATTTCTAATTTCTGAGCTGGACTAATAAACCCTTAATGTAAATGATGATGGTGCAGGTGAGAAAGCACTTCAGGCCAGAGTTGCTCAACAGGCTAGATGAGGTTGTAGTGTTTGACCCTCTTTCACATGACCAACTAAGGAAGGTATCAAGGTTGCAAATGAAGGATGTTGCAAGCCGACTTGCTGAGAGGGGTGTTGCTTTGGCTGTGACAGATGCAGCACTGGACCTCATTCTGTCTGAGAGCTATGATCCGGTGAGTACCATTTCTGTTTTATTTATCTACATGCGAACACAATACAATAATGAATATGTGAAATGGATACTGAAATTTGTATTGTTGTGATGTCATCAGGTGTATGGTGCTAGACCTATTAGAAGATGGCTGGAGAAAAAGGTGGTGACAGAGCTGTCAAGAATGCTGGTTAGGGGAGAGATAGATGAGAACTCAACAGTGTATATAGATGCTGGGGCAAGTGGAAACGAGTTGGCATACCGAGTGGAGTATGGAGGGCTTGTAGATGCAGCGACCGGTCACAAATCGGAGGTACTCATTCAAATCCCCAACGCCAATGGAGAGCACAACAGTGGTGCTGCGCAGGCTGTCAAGAAAATGAGGATTGAGGAAGTTGAGGATGAAGACATGGATGACACAGTTGAATGAATGAAACATGTTCCAACTTAGTTTTCATTTTCTTTTGTTTCTTGTGCTGCAGAGAGTTTTCTTTTCTTTCATGTGAATAATTAGAGACTTTGTTTGGTGGTCACTTAAACAGTGATTTGTGTGTGTGTTCTTGATGTTGGTGATGTAGAAATGGGTTTCTTTTAATGAAAGAATGGTTTTCTCAATCTCAATCCATATTCTCTTTTTCTTCATATTGGCTGGTTGAAATTTGGATGTAACAAAATAGTCATCTTGATGTAAATTCCGTTGGCGCTGGTCCAGCTATGCTCTCCCCTGGCCTCGGCCAGGGTTTGAGCCATGTTGGGTGGAGACCCTAAATTAAGTTGGGTGGTTTTGTGTATGTGGGTTGGGCTGGGTAGTCTAGTTGGCTAACCCAACCAATTTAAAAAAGTATGATCATTGTACTGTCCAATACATCAAGTCTTTTTTTTTTCTTTATTTTAGTTTATTTCACAATCATGAGGATACGTGTCCATGCATAATTCTACCATTTCTTCCTATAAAAAGGCACTTGTAAGTCTTCAAACTTGCACCACATTCATCAGGCGATTTTTTTTTCTCCTGCCTTTTACTAAGTAATTTCTCATACACTACTTCTCTTTTACTCACTTAAAGTCTTGCTCAAATAATTAATATTTGTGGCATCTTAATAAACATTTAACACCATTTTCTATAACACGTTAACAACACGAATTAATTTGACTAACCTAATTTTTTTCCTCCCTAACTACTAACAAATTTATGTTTATTTCGTAAATTAGCTTATGCTTATTATATTTATATTTCCAAATATGTTTTGTGATTACCAATTTTGAATTAGATCTTCCACATCAGAAATTTATTTGTTTTTAACTTTTATTATACGTGTATTGTATTTATATATAATGTTTTGTAACCAGAATTTTACAAAATTAAAGACATTTTGCCCGAAGTTCTAAAACTACTGGAAAAGAAATTTGTTGAGCCGGACGTTCATGTAAACTAGAAGTTTACAATTTATAAAATTTACGGAACCCAAAGTTCCGAATCAAAATATAAATCTCGAACTAAATTATGAGAAACCGTAAACTTAAAGTTTTAAAAGTTAGAACCAACAGTTGTAAGTATCCGCAAAATATGTCATATTTTGGGACATATTTTAATTGTGTTATTGCGGTTAATTTTTTTTTTCCAGGATGTCGAACCTGGTGAAGTGCCAATATGTAGCCCTCGGTCTCGATGGGAAGAATTACTTTGAATGGACACTGGAAACTACTCTCCACCTAAGATTAATGAATTTTGAAGAATTTATTGTAGATGACAACCAAGAGTCCGTGTAGAACAAAGCGAAGACCATCATTTTCATACGTCATCATATTGACTCCGGTCATAGAGCCGAATACTTGGATATTCAAGATCCACTTGATCTGTGGAAGAGGTTAAAAGAAAGATTCAATCAGATGAAGCCTATTGTCTTACCTCAGGCAATACATGAGTGGTCTAATCTTAGACTGCAAAATTTCAAGATTATAAATGAATACAATTCCATTGTATTTAGAATTGTATCCGTGCTCCGTATGTGTAGAGACAAAATAACCGATGATATGATGCTTGAGAAAACGCTCTCCACGTTTCACCCATCTAATATGCTTATGCTGCAGCAATATCGAGAGAGAATTCGAAAAGTTCACAGATTTGATTGCATGTTTACTGATTGTTGATCGGAATAATGAGTTGTTGATAAAAAACCATCAAACTCGCCCCGTTGGCAATTCACCATTCACTGAAGTGTGTGATAAATCATAACAATCATCCTCTTCTTGGGAGAGACTAAGGTCCTAGTCGAGGTCGTGGACATAATAATTTTCACTATCGTGGGAGAAATAACAAAATGCTACACCAGAAGTGGAACAAATTTGAAAGGCATGATAAAGGAAAAGACCCACAAACTCAGGCTCCTAAAAGTAGTGAATATGAATATTTCAAGTGTGGTGTAAAAGGACACTGGACACGTACATGTCATACTCCCAAGCATTTGGCGGCGTTGCATCAAGCATCAGTTGAGTAGAAAGGATAAGGTAGTAGAGACAAACTTTATGGATAACTCGGATCTTGTAGATCTGACAAATTTGAATGTCTTCGACTTCTTTACAGATGACAGTGAAAATGTTGGAAACTTGGTTGCTGATGATGTAGTATGAATCGTTGTAAAATTATCTTAAGATTGTAATATATTATACTTTTGTCTTATGTAACCCCTTTCAGATGTTTTTAATCTAATGTCATGTTTTTTTAATCTTTTATTGAAGAATATGCATTTCAGAAATGAATCATCGGTCGACAAAAACGAAAATGATGTGTATATCCTTGATTCTGCTACTACCCATATAATTCTTAAAGAAAATAAATATTTTTCATCTCTAACCTTGGGTAAGGCAAATGTTAACGTTATTATGAGTCTGCAAATATCATAGGATGCTCCGGAAGAGCTTCTATATTATTAAGAAATGACACCGATTAGAAATTCATAATACTTTATAGAGGAAATGACAGATTGATACACCCAAAAGATATCGTTTCTAACTTTGATACACCTAAGTTTAAATTTGTCATTTACGCTCACCGGATTTGCCATTTTTTGTCCCATCCCTAACGGTGTTGGATTTTGAATGGAAAATTTTTATTTTGTGTGAAAAGTAAAAACCGCCCTTAATTATTCATCAAATTTTCAAATTGATGTCATCATTCATGATTCATCAAATTATAATACTTATTTAATAATAAATAATTTCTATTAATAATATTTATTAACAAACATTCATTAGAATCCGGTCAGACCAGTTTAATTATTAATTAGTTAAAATAATATTAATTAAAAATTTAAATAATATTAACTATTAATGATATATTAAAACTTTCAAATGACATAACTCTTTCACACGAGCTCCATTTTGGGCATATATTATATCAAATCGAAGAGAATCGAAAGATAATTTTTTTTGAAGAAATATCTTTTTATTATTAGTAATGAATTTTATTTTAAAAATTAATAATTAAAATACTATAAGTAATTAAAATTATATTAGTTATTAATAATATATCAAAAGTTTTGAATGACATAACTCTCTCATACGAGTTCCGTTTCGAGCTCACAGTATATTAAGTTGAAGAGAATCAGAAGATCAACAACTTTGAAGAAATAAGTTTATATCCAAAATTTCATCCATCGACAACAAATATCTTATACTCTTAAAAAAATTCGTCCAAAGTTTAACGGTGTTGGAGCAAAATGCAAAAAACGATATTAGTAATTAGTTAGTTATATCATTAATATTTTTGTAATAATTATTTACCAAGTAAAAGTAAATCAATTATTTATAATATATAAACAAAAAATTATTTCTTCGAAATTGTCGACTTCCGATTCTCTTCGATTTGATATAGTTTGAGCCCAAAACGAAACTCGCATGAGAGAGTTATGTTATTAGAAAGTTTCAATATATTATTATTAATTAATATTATTATTGATAATTAGTAATTATTAATTTAATTTAATTTTTTTATTATTAATAATCAATAATTAAATTGATTTACTTTTAATTTTTATTAATAACAGTAATTATTATTAAATAATCATAAAAAAATAATTTTTGTTAATAAATATTATTAGTAGAAATTATTTATTATTGAATAAGTATTATAATTTGATGAATAATGACATCAATTTGAAAATTTGATGAATAATTGAGGGCAGTTTTGACTTTTCACACAAAATAAAATTTGGGGTAATGACAGTTGACCCCAACTTCCAGTTTTTCGAATAGCATACCTAAAGTTTAAATAAGCATCACATAACCCAACACCGTCTAGAGTCAGTGACTGAGGGATGTGAAAAGACCAACCGTACCCTTCAAGTTTTGGTTGAATGAGAAGATGACACCTGTCTTCTACCTCTGGACAGTGAAGAGTCTCGCGCGACAGAAAGAGGAGCAGCTGCGAGAGTTTGACAAAAAGAAAGAGCGAGCGACAGAAAGAGCTGCGAGAGTGCGAGTGAACAAAATAGCCCGATTTGTTGAGGACACATATCGAAGACGCGATTTGAAGACACATGAAGAAGACAACCATGTAAGACGAGGTACGTATTTCGAGTTAGGATTTATAATTTTTGGACCCTAATTTTTGAATTAGGGTTTATAATTTTGGGGAATAATTTTCGATTTAGGGCGGTGTCAGTGATGATTTTAAGCTTCAGTCATAATTTGTTTCGAAAATATATGAGTTTTTCAAAACAAAGGGTTTATAATTTTGGGATTAATTTTCGAATTAGGGTTATAAAGGTTTGGGGATTAGGGTGCAGCTAGTGTCGATTTGAGGGTCCAGTGATGTATCTTTTGTCAAATAAATGGGTACTAAATCTTGTATGAGTTTTTCATTCAATAATTTTGAAATGTTAGAGTTCAGTGATCAAATTTTTTCAAAATTTATATGTTCAGACATTAATTCAATATTTTTGTATGTTTCAGGAACAAAATGAAAGAAATGTATGCACACCACATCCTAGGTATAGGAATTTCGAGATACATCACGGAGGCAGGTTTGTTTCCGATTTGTATAAGGATGGGGAAATAGAGTATGTGAGTATTTGTAAGGATGTGTGTTCGGTGTGGAAACTTAGGTTAGTCCTAGCTTATATGGGGTATGTATTGAATAGTCAGTTGTGGAGTCAACCACCCCATGTATGTGTAGGTTTAAGGTTGAAACAATCACTAATAGAGTTGGAGGAGGATTCAGATTTGAAGGGGATGATGCTAGATTATCATGAGGATGATTATATCCTTGTTTATGTCATCAACGGTGACGTCCCATTAGTTGAGGTTGATCCATCTGGGGTAGTTGTGAAGGTTAGAAAAGGGTCAACTATACAAGGTGTGAATACCCAATTGTGTCCGTTTAAAAAAGACGAACCCCCCAAACCAGATCACTTGTACTTAACCAAAAGTCAATTAGTGTGTTGTATGCAGAGTGGATATGGGGTAACAACTGACACAGTAGATGGGAAGCCATTCGTTTTAGTGGAAGACCTAAGTAGTGAAGCTGAAAATGATTGGGATGAGTATGATGACGAAGATGACATGGGGGTTGAAGATGAAATTGAGATTGAGGATGTTGACATTGAGGAAGAAGTAGCTGTAGAGGAAGAACAAGAAGTCGTTGTAGAGGAAGAACAAGTAATTGTAGAGGAAGAAGAAGTTGTTGTGGAGGAAGAAGATGTCGCTATGGAGGAAGAAGAAGGTGTTGCCGAGGATCCTGATTGGTCTAAGGGCAAAAAGTTCGACAGTGATGGAGAAGTTGTTATAGAAGAAGAAGTTGTTGCCAAGGAAGAAGGTGCTGGTGAACAAAAACAACCTGGTGTTGTTGAGGAAGAGTGTACCGTAGAGGAAGAAGCTGATCCAGTAGGAGAACCTGGTATTGGCGATGGTGTGAAGGAAAGAGTAGCACCTAATGATGATGAAGAAGTTTATGGTGGGGAGGATTACGATGAAATCCTGGAGTTCAAATTCAATATCGGGGATGATTGGTCGGTGCCTGAAGAAGGACAAGTGAGGCAGCCAGGGAATAATGGGATAGTTTGCGATATGGATTCTGACATGCATCGACCAGAGATCGGGTTGTATTCAAGATTTAAAGATGCTGAAGTTTTTCGATACGTGTTTAAGACGTATGCAGCTGTGAAAGGATTTGATTACAAAATAAAGAGGAACGAAGTTGATAAGGTCGCGATGATGTGCATAAATCGGAGGTGCCATTTCTGGTGTTATTGTAGTCGAGCTGGAGAGGAATGGTACATGCAGATAAAAACATGGTATGGTGAACACACATGTGTGAGACCAACAAAGATAAAAAAAGTGACGGCTGATTTCCTAGCGACAAGGTTGTATGATTTAATTTTTAATGTTATTTAATAATTTCCTCAAAACAACTCACAATGTTATTTCTCTTTTTTTGTAGGTACCTAGAGAACATTAGGGTCTGTTCTGATATGAAAATTGAGACACTCTGCATTATAATCCTTGAGGACTTGCAGCTGAACATAGAAGATCGCCAACTGTACAGAACGTTGGCTTGAGGGAAGGAATTAATTCAAGGGAATGTTGCTAAGCAGTATGAAGATCTGCATATGTATGCCGAAATGATTTATAGATCGAATCCAGGGAGCTCGATCAAAATTCACGTGGTGCACTATGCCATGGAGGGAGTTAAAGACACACCGCCCACATTTGTCCGAATCTACATCCGATATGCAGCATAGATGGAAGCCTTCATTAGTGGTTGTAGGCCTCTCGTCGGAATCGATGACTTCCATCTCAAAGGACTCTATGGTGGACATCTGCTTTCATCTGTGGGATGGGATGCTCCAATTAGCATTTGTCATAGTAGAGCAAGAGAACACGACATCTTGGAAATGGTTTTTGGAGAATTTCTTCATGGACTATGGGAACAATGATCGTCGGAAGTTGGTCTTCATCTCTGGTACAATTTATTTATTTAAACCCATTTTGCATAATTGTAAACTAAATATTTTAGGAACTGTCTCTGTGCCTATGGAACATGATTACATAGGCTATTAAATTACTGTCAACTCAAATAATTTAATTCACCAATTGTTTGTTGTTTACCATGTAGGGACTTGTTGAAATTTTTTAAAGGATGGCCTACTATTGAGCACCGCTTCTGCATCATGCACTTGTACGAGAACTGGTACAAGATCTTCAAGAGTATGAAATTGAAGCAACATCTGCGAGCATGTGCAAGTGCTAATTCAAAAGAAGGATTTCGACAACAAATGGAGAGTCTCAAGAAAATTAGTCCAGAAGCTTACACATGGTTTACAAAGCGTGAACCAGAAGGTTGGCGCAAAGCTTATTTCACTACTAGGGCTAGCTCATCTATTCAAACTAATAGCCTTAGTGAATGCTTCAGTTCATGGATTTTGAAGGGTAAGAATAAACTGGTTTATAACGTATGTGAATTTATTAGGAAGAAAATAATAGTTCTTCTATATAAACGGAATGAAAAGTTCAAGGATCAGATTGGGGGCATTTTCCCCAGTATTACAAACAAATTCGAAATAATTATGCTTGCTGGTAGATATTGTAAGGCACTACCTTGTGGGGCAGGGGTTTTTGAGGCGAGTAATACAAGGGTTACCTATAAGGCTAACTTGTATGAGAAGACATGTACATGTTTGGAGTGGCCACTGAATGGGATTCCATGTAAGCATGGAGAGGCATCTATGCTTCTGATGAGGGTTACTCCAGAAGATTTCATAGACACATATTATCATGTAGACACATATAAGGAAATATACTCCTTTTCATACAACCTATCCCTAACATGGAAAGTTGGCCAACCAGCCAACCTACAAGAAGATTTCCCCTCCTATCGTACACAAACCCCCTGGTAGGCCTAGGGTTCGGAGGAAGAAAGGATAAGCTGAAAAGGACAATGAGAAGCCAAAGGACCTTCACCGAGCTAGCATGCAAAACTCGAAGATGACATGTACTGTGTGTAACACTAAAGGTAATATTTCTACATACGATATTAAATATTCTATCACAATTGAATATTTCTACATATGATAATAGGATTCTTATCCATGCCACAATTGAAGGGTACAATTCAAGGAGTTGCAACCCAAAGGAGCATGACGAGACACAGCACAACGTAACAAGAGGAGTAAAGGCACTGGCCAACAATCGGGTTACTACAGGACCCCTGAAGAATATGCAGAATTGATGGACAAGAGGCATGATGTTGTCGATAAGATTGTGGAATACAAAAAACAAGCACGCAAAAACAAGAAAGCGAAAAAACAATGTACTAATGCAGAAATCAAGGAAAAAAAGGTTGAGGCCTTACGAAGAATGGAGGAAAATGGATCTTTTCGGGCGAGAAAAAGGAAGTACAGTGAAGATCATGATGAAGGCATCTCATCTGGAGCTAAGGATGGAGACAACTCATCTGGAGCTCATAATGGAGGCAACTCGTCTACATTCTTTCCTAAGGTTGGACTTGCTCAAGAAAAACTGAATAATTCAAGAAATGAAGAGGTATCATAAATTTAAGTTCATAATTTTTTATCTTCAGTTCATAAATTTAAGAAAATTGAAGTTTATAAATTTATTCAGTTCATAAAATATTTCAGTGCATAAAATTTAGTTCATAAAATATAGAGTGAACATTTTTACCTTATGGCAGTAGGCATTCACTCCATTATCAAGGACTGGGAAGTCCCAAACTAGTAAACCAGTTCCTGAATGCAGTGGCTTCCGGTTTCTTCAAGAAGCAATGTTTTGTAAGGGAAAAGAGAAGGGAAAAGGCAAGGATAAAGGCAAGGGCAAGGCAAGCCATGGAGAAGGCAGAGATGATGAGGTTCAAGAGGAGGCAGAGGTGGAGACGAAGGAGGCAAATATGCAAGCCAACCACCTCTGTTTTTCTGTCCAGAAGACTTTACTTCTCCAACTAGTGCTAGCCAACCAAATTGAGTAGTCAATTCGGTTCTGGCTTTATTGTAGTTGATAGGAACCTTGAGGGGACATGAAATCTTATCTTTTTGTACGAGATTTAATTTTGAGGACTCTCATCATGTGCACTGTGGTTGTGTGTTTTTCAGACTTCACTTTCAGCATTACTTTTGCATTTAATGGTTGTTAAAAGTAGAGCATTTTCTTATTGAATGTGTTGTGTAGTGTGTGGTTTGTTATGCACTCACTTCTGAAGTATGTTGAAATGTGTTGTGCAGTGTGTGGTTTGTTATGCACTGGATTGAAATGTGTTGTGCGAGAATTGTTTATTAGGGTTTAAAATAAACAAATGGTTGCTGTCAAATTCTTTTTAACACCAAATGACTAATATATATTCAATCTTTCACATATGTATAATTGTTATCATACTAACACATGAATGGAAGACCAAAAATATAATGGCTTCATAACATTCAAAGGCTTTAACATTCATAGAATTATCATGGTTTTATAACAAAGACAATAAACTGAAACACAATCAATAACCTTCAACATAGTAAGATTAGCAACACAATTAAAATTTTCATTCATGATAAATAAGCTGAAATACAACAAACTTAAACATGTTCTAGAATTATGAATTATAAACATAAATTAGAAATCCTAAGATTAGCAATACAATAATTTTTTCATATCTAGAATTCCACTTCTTTCTCTCCCTAATTGCTTCTAAATACAGCTCCTCCTTCCTTGCATTTTTCACATCCGCCTTCATCATTTTTGCATCCACTTCATCCTTCATCTTCAACACCCTCACATTCTCAGCATCAACAACCCGAATTGTCTCTCCCATACACTTCAATCTTTGATAAATCCCAGGCATAATTCTCTTCCCAAATGTGGGGGAACAATCCAATGAAAATACTTGCACTTGTAGTTCATCTAATTTCACAGAAAATATTTCACAATTAGGGTTCATTCATCAAACCAAAAACTGATTTTTCAAAATTCAATCATAATTGATAACGATTACTTCTTTACACCCTACAAATATCAGGCCAGAAACCAATCCTCACAACTAATTCAAACAAAATACAAATTTATCACTGAGGGTTCATCAAACCAAAAATCTTATTTTTCAAAATTAAATAAAAAATCATACCGAATAATACAAATACCAGGCCATAATCAATTCCCACTACCCAAATACAAGCATACAAATCAATTCCCAAATCTAAAGACATAAACATTCGAAACTTACCAAATATCTTCTACAACCTACAAATTTTTGACCTGGATTGTCATTAGTTGTTGAGATTCGTGCCGGCGACGAAACCCCACAATCACAATGGAAGGTCTCTTTCTCCATCCTCAGCCGTCGACCCTCCCCCCACGCGAGCCTCCACTGTCGACCCTCCCTCCCATGCGATTCAAATCCAAAATGGGTTGAGATGTGGAGTTCAAAACGACACAAATAGGGTATAACACACAGTCAAGGGCATTTTTGCCATTATTTCAAATATATTTGTCAGGTGCACATCACATGTTCGATTTCCGCATTTTTCCGTGACAGCGTTGGCTTATGTGACGCTTATTTAAACTTTAGGTATGCTATTCGAAAAACTGGAAGTTGAGGTATTAAATTTGAAACGTGACATAGTTGGGTGTAGTCAGTTGTCATTACCCTATAAAATTTTCCATCCAAAATTTAACACCATTAGTGATTGGACAAAAAAATGGTAAGTCCGATGAGCGGAAAATGACAAGTTTAAACTTGAGTGTATCAAAGTTGGAAACGATATCTTTTGGGTGTATCAATATGTTCTTTCGCCTACTTTATATGCCAGTGGATACAGAAGAAATCTAAAGATATCCACAACAATGCATATCATATTGAGACCACAAGTGAAAATGAAACTGAGTTTCTATATATCACTTCTAATGATTGTGGTGAAAAGCGTGTACCAGAAAAATTACATGTTCTATCATTTGAGTTGTATTTTACAACAATAAGAACAGTTGAGGCATACGCGATATTGAACTAGAAGTTCAATAATCCGAATATTTTTATTTTTTGGCATAACCGTCTTGGTCATCCCGGATCAACGACGATGCGTAGGATTGTTGAAAATTCACGTGGACATTCATTTAAAAACCATAAGCTTTTTCAGTCCAATGAAATAGTTTGTAACGCTTGTTCACAAGGAAAATTAGTGGTCCGACCATCAAAAACAAAGGTTAGTGTTGAATCTCCATCATTCTTGCAAAGAATTCAGGGAGATATTTTTGGCCCTATTCACCCATCTAGAGATCATTTAATTATTTTATGTTCTTGATTGACGCATCCAGCAGATGGTCACATTTATGCTTATTGTCAACAATTAATGTTGCATTTGCGAAATTGCTAGCACAAATCGTTAAATTAAGGGCACATTTTCCTGATTACCCAATAAAGTCTATTCGTCTTGATAATGCTGGTGAATTCACGTCTAACACGTTTGATGATTATTGCATGTCATTGGGCATTAATATTGAGCATCATGTTCTGCATGTGCATACCCATAATGGTTTAGTTTAATCTTTTATTAAGCGTATACAGATAATTGCACGTATATTGTTATTGCAATCACAATTATCAGTTTCTGCTTGGGGACATGTCGTATTACATGTTGTTTCTTTATTTTGTTTAAGACCTAGTGCATATCATCAATATTCTTCTATACAACTTGTGTGTGGACATCAACATGATATATCTCATTTATGTAGTTTTTGTTGTGCTGTGCAAGTACCTATTGCACCCCTCAACACACAAAAATGGGACCCCAACGACGATAGGGGATTTATGTTGGTTTTGATTCACCATCTATTATCAGGTATCTTGAGCCTTTGACTGGTGACATATTTACCGCACGACTTGCATATTGTCATTTTGATGAGACGTCGTTCCCACATTTGGTTGGAAATAAAAAGACTCCCGAAGTTAGGCGTGAAAGTGAATGTAAAGTAAATTCCATGTCTCATCTAGATTCACGAACATCACAATGTGATAAATAAGTACAAATGATAATACATTTGCTGATACATCAAAGATAACAAGGTCATACATAGATGCTATAAACACATATGCGAGAATTAAATTTAATGATGGTAATTCTGAAAGAGATCACCACGGGTTCCAAACGATGAATATCATGCAGCGGACTTTATGTAACCGTGGTGATCGTAAAAAGTTAAAATCTTAATGCCATTTGAACATGTTATAAACATGAATATAAATCTGATATTTACCTCTTGTAATCGACAAAAACACAAGTGTAGTGTTCTCTCTATCAAGTCCACACAAGCACCACAACCGAAATGATTTTTCACTCAATATTTTGCTAGAAATTTTGAGAGAAAACAAGAGCAATAATGGAGGTAGAGAGAGAGCTGAAAATCGGCAATGAGGGAGAGAGAAAGGAGGGAGAGGTTGCTAAAAAGTTCAAGGATAATTGAATAGATATTATGTGATTTTTAATTTGAAATTAAATTGAATTTCAAAATAAAAATTGCATTATCTATCCCTTTATTCTTTCTTATTTGCATTTGATCCCTCTCTTATCTTAAATCCCTAAATGGGCTTTAAGCCCGTTTAACTAAAACCCAAATTAAACCTATTAACTTGAGTTCTAATTTCGGTTTAGTCAAAACGGCTCAATTTCCTCGAATTGATTTCTTCAACCGTCTGGTTAAAACCTTAGGCCAGAAAACTACCGAATTGTTCTCAATTCTCATCCATAATTATTGTCATGTATCGTGCTTAATGCGTGTGACCCTCTAGGCTCACGAATAATTGGCAGACTGGTAAAATTACTATTTTACCCTTTCCATCATAAGTGGCCTCTAGCAAGACATTATGATTATCCAATATTCGTGATTATCGATTATTCGACTTAACCTGTTATCGTACATGTCACTGTCCTTTTATCAAACCGATATCCAGATTGATCAATAGGCATAGAACGGTCATCCTAATTTATCAATCACTGTTTCTTGATATCTGAGATGACTGAAAACTGATACTAAGGTATCACCTGCATGGCCATGCTATTTCTTCAGTCATACTCATCAAGTGGCCTAAACGGATATCTTTCTCATACCGAAGTATGAGTGATAAATCCCTCAGACGCCTTTCGAGTTCACTAGTGCAATAAATGCCAAAGCCAATCGAAGCTGTTATAGCTATCCTTTTACAGATAACGTTAGACTAGGTCAAACTTAGGTATTTGTTACATAGTGTACACAAAGACTCCTTGGTCTTAGGATATAATGACAAGTTACGATATGTGAGTATCTCATGACTGTATCTATGCAGCATATTCACAATCGGGTTGTTCGATATCATCGACCTGATGATATCTGTGATATAACTCGGGCACATCTTTGCCATGATCAGTAGAGCGTGATCACAAGGAGTTAGTCTCATACTGATCGCTTCAGAAGAAGCTTAGCTGATCAGGGACTCTATCGAATGCAACTCTTTCTGATCTATAGTTCTACTATAAGTGACTACACACATTATGACATAGATCAAATCACATTAGATATATTACTACAACACATTAGTAATATTATGCCTTTTATTATGTAGAATAATGATGTCCGTTATAATATAGATTAAAGAATTATTTTGGACTAAGGCACAAACCTAACAAATTCGAAAGCAGCAATTGATTCCTCTTGTACAAGCCAGAAGCGTGGGAGATCATTAGGGACAAAAGATATTGTTCCTCGTAAAAGAAAAAAATCAAGCGAACAGACAAATAGTTCCAGCAGAATTGTCGGTTCCCATAGAACCATCGATCCCAAATGAAAATAAAAATTATAAAATGCATGAAGAATTACAAGAGCAAAGAGGTAAGGAAATAAACATGATTATTTCTACATCAATGAAAATTGGGATGACAAATCAAATGATATAAATGAAGTCTTTGCATTTAAAGTGGCAAATGAGATAATAAATGACTTTGATTTTGAGCCACGCAAAATTGATGAATGTTGTGAAAGACATGATTGGTCAAAATGGGAAGAAGCAATTCAAGTAGAATTGACTTCATTGACAAAACGACAAGTCTTTGGACCCATAATTCGAATGCCATAAGATGTTCGACCAATTGGATACAAATGGGTATTCACAAAAAAAAGAAATGAGAAAAACAAAATTGTTCGATATAAAGCTAGAGTTGTAGCGCAAGTTTTTACTCAACGACATGGGGTCGATTTTGATGAGACATATGCACCTGTAATGGATATGATTACATTCAAATACTTGATTAGTTTAATAGTCTCTGAAGGACTGTATATGTATTTGATGGATGTTGTCATTGCCTACTTATATGGTACGTTGGATACTGATATTTATATGAGACTCCCTGAAGAAGTTAAATTGCTTGAAGCAATTAAAAATAGTTCAAGAAATCTGTATTCGATAAAATTACACAAGTCATTATATGGAATGAAACAATCTGGTAGGATGTGGTACAATCATAAGAGCACCCTACCCACTTACCCATCAAAGTATATCAATCATGTCTCTAATACCACTGTTGGGGAGATATGAGCTTTACCTAAGAGAAGCACCCAAGTGAAATTCTGAATCGTAGCCGAGTCAGGAAGTCGAACACAAAGTCTTTAACTTGTGTATCGACTTCTTGTGGAAACAGTAAGCAAAGTAATAGACAGATAATAATCACGACACCAGATATGATTACCCAGTTCGGTGACTCCGCACCTACGTTTGGGGGCACTTTGCCAGTGGAAAGGTTTTTCACTATAGGTAGTCAATAGTACAACTTCAAGCCCAACTAGCTATCACACAAGCTATTGTCCTAAGCTACTATATATCTCACCGTGAATCACCTCGACCCGGAGCCTCTACTCCTGTCTTTGAGATTCTCTCAATTCCACCCTTCGAGCAAGTCCATGCTCGGTGTCGTTGTCTTCTTGGACGGAGTTGTGAATCTTCAATCACAAACAAAAACCCTAACCGATCCAAACACTTAGTCTTCACGACTTAACGTTTGATCGGAGCAAAGGTCCGTTCTAGCGAATCTTAATCAGACTCTCAACACGCCGATGGTGCACGGTTAAGAGCTCTGAGAAATCTTGCAATTGTTAGAACAAGAACGGATGATCTGCTAATGGGAAGCCAAGGGCTTTTTATAGCAGTTCACATTCCTAATCCTCCTCGGACCAGGCACAGGAAAGTCAGGCAAGTTGTTGCCGCCTTCCACGACAGCTGGAAGTCGTCTTGCCTGTTCTGACTTCCTGATGAAATCAGGCAAGTCGAGTTGCCGCCTATTGCTGACGTGTAACTGCCAGCTGGAAGTCGCCTGACTTGTCGACGTCACTCTCTTGCGCTCCAAGTCTTCGTGGCGCCTTTCTTCTTTCGCTCCAAGCTTCGTTGAAATAGGAAAGATTCAGACTTTCCTAATCTTCGGCTCGTAACAAGTCGCTCCACATGTCATGTAACATGTTGCACGACTTCTTACTTTTGCACTAAAAAATCATGCCAACATTTAAACGTAGCAACAATCTCCCCCTTTGACAATTTTTTAGGCAAACACCTTTTTAAGCCCATCGTCATCTTGTGGCAGTTACGCACAACAAGTGATTTTATCTTGTGGCAGTTACGCACAACAAGTGATGTGACTTCTTTACTCCAAGCAGGCACATCGTTGTTACCTTGAGGCAGTTACGCACACAGCAGGTTTTGTGACTTCTGATGCGACTTCTTGTGCGGCTTCTGGTTTATCTTCTGGAGCTT
Organism: Geranium rotundifolium; assembly: GCA_963920655.1. Classification (NCBI taxonomy): domain Eukaryota; kingdom Viridiplantae; phylum Streptophyta; class Magnoliopsida; order Geraniales; family Geraniaceae; genus Geranium; species Geranium rotundifolium. The sequence goes on along the minus strand of OY987316.1, from coordinate 29,730,646 downwards.
TAACTTCTGGGGCGGCTTCTGGAGCGGCGACTTTTATGCTTAACTTTCGGCGCGACTTCTGATGTAACTCCTGGCGTAGCCTATCTATATCTCCATCACCATTTATCTCCCCTGTTTGTCTAATAATATTGCCAAAGGCAATCGTTTAACGACATTCGACTAGACAGCAGGGTAAAGAGCCAGCTCACACCATGAGCAAAATGACCAGCTCAAAACTTGAGCAAAATATCCCAAAAAAACAGTCATAATGTGCGGAAAATAACTCGGACAAACCCCAAGGATTTAAAAGTGTGTGTGGAACAGAGTTATCATAGCAAATTCAGAGAATTACTAAAACGACGTGGAGTCGTCAACATCTTCTTCAGCAGCAGCAGCAGAGCGGAGGTCTTCGAGAAGGGCTTCACAGGCGACTTTGCGAGTTGAGAGCATCGCAATTGACTTCTCCAGATCAGCGATCATCTCCACCAATTCTTCCTCCATCCTAGAGCCAATTGGTCCTGAGGGTCGAGAGCTTGAACCAGCTCCTGATGCTTTGGCCATAGGAAGTCCGAGGTCCTTCAACTGCTTCCCTTCGAAGTTCTTGAGGTTGATAGCAAGGGGCAGTGGCTTCTTGCCCAGAATATCCGATTCTCGAACAATGTGAGGACATTGTTGGAGAAGGATACCGGTGATCAGTGAAGGAAACCCGATTGGAAGTTTGATAGCACATGATTTGGCGTGCTTGACTAGATGTTCAATAACGTAAGCGCCAAAATCAAGAGAAGACTGCGTACCTATTTGGTAAATGAGTTTCGCCAGCACGGTTTTGATGCTTGACCCATGCGTAGAAGGTGCCCAATTAGCCAGACCGATGCGGTAGAGAATAGAATATTTTGCTGTGAGCTCGGTTGCCGCAATGGTGTCCTTGACTGGCCAGCCTTTCTTACGTCCTCCAGTTATTTCGACCGCTACCTTGTTTAGGTGCGGGACTTCCGAAGTGACTTCTGGGTCATCTCTGCCAAGGTAGGTGTTGATGACAGAGGCAGAGATTTCGAAGCATTCTCCCTGAACAAACACCTTTCCGTATTCAGCGTCTTCTGGATCATCAAACTCGCTTGATAGGTTGACAATAAACTCCTTGACCAAAGTTGGGTAGAATGGCCCAATATTTATGACAGTGTTGGTCAGGCCTGCTCTACGTATGAGCTCTACAATCGCATTTATCCCTTGTGCTTCTGTGGAGAGTTCTCTTTCTGGGTAGATCTTCCGTTGATAGACATACTGCCATTTAACGGCATTGTCTACAGAGTGGAAAGAGACGTTGTCTGTAGGTGCCTTTGGTACATACTTGGGAAGTTTCTGCCCTCCTAATGTCTTCTTCACCCGTGGTAGCACAATCAGGGTGTCTTCTTCTTCTTCTTCAGATTCTCCTTCTTCAGGGACAACGGTTACTACAGTGGTCAATGACTTCTTTCTTGACTTCTTCGGCTGTTTGGACGCCGAAACTTCTCCTTTTTCTGTTGCTTTTCTCTTTGGGGTTAAACTCTTCTGAACTTGAGGTTCTTCTTCTTCATCAACCAACCTTCGTGTTGGTAGCTTCCTTCTCTCAGCCCTTTTGGGCACAACTTCTTCCTTTTCCATGGTTTCAATGTCGACACTTTCTTTATTGTTGACAGGTTCCTCTAAAGGTTGAGTGACTTCTGGAATGGCTTCAGGATTTTCATCACGCCTTGAATCACTGTTCGGGGCGACATGGGAACTTCCTTCCTTTTGCAAGTCCTCGTTTAGTGGAGATTTCTCTAGTGCGGGTGTCGACTTAGAGAGGCTAGGTTGGTCCTTGGTGCTAGTGCCGTGGACTTCAGGAACAAGGGTTTCTAAACCCTCTACAGGTAGGCTTTCTTTTATGTTTTCTTCAGAGAGGATAGCAGATTTACCTCGTGTTGGAGTCGGAGTAGAGAGAGAAGCTTCTTCTTCAATGTTCGCAGAACCGGCTAGAGTGTTGTCCTTCTCAACGATGGGAATTGTGTTTTCAGGTGTGATCGTTGGGGGTGAACTTGTTACTTCCTGAGGTGCTGCCGAACTTTCCCCTAAGACTTTTCCTCCTCGGATCCTCACTCCATGCTTGTTTCTCGTCGATTTGGAGGCTGACAATTTCTTGGCAATAACTTTTGCCCTCATTTTTGCTCGTAGCGTTTTTGAGGCAGATGGTATTCGTCCGCTTCGAGTACCAACCATTTAGCTAGGATTTGTTCTTTGAGGGGAGTGAGCAGATTCTTTGGGGAAATTTTGATTTGAGAAACCCTAGCGATTTCAAATGTTGGAGGAGGTGCAGAGTCTGTGGGAGTTGAACAGAATGATTTATGATAGGTGGATAGTCAGATCGTAATCATTCTCAAAATTCAAAAAAAGACTAACGGGCTTTTGATAAAGGGATTTGGGCCCGGCTTGATTTTGTGGACCCTGTTTGGTCCTGATCGAGAGAAAGAGTAAAATCAACTAAAAGCTCTTTCTCTTCTTGCTTGACTTCTGGCTATTCTAGACAGCAAAGTCCGAGGGTTGACCTCAGACTTTCAAACCTTTTAGCATCTAACGCCTTTGTAAATATGTCTGCGACTTGTTTCTCAGTGGGTAGGTATTCGAGCTTTATTTTCTTGTCTTCTACGAGCTCTCGTATAAAGTGGTGCCTGATGTCAATATGCTTTGTCTTGCTATGTTGCACTGGGTTCTTCGAGATGTTGAGTGCACTGATGTTGTCACAGAACAAAGTCATGACTTCTTGCTTGACTCCATATTCTGCCAACATTTGTTTCATCCAAAGAAGCTGAGTACAGCTACTTCCGGCTGCGATATATTCGGACTCAGCAGTAGACAAAGCAATACAATTTTGCTTTTTGCTGAACCATGATACAAGATTGTTCCCTAGGTAGAAACAACCTCCAGAGGTGCTTCTTCGATCTGGTGTGCTTCTTGCCCAGTCAGCATCACAGTATCTAACCAGAGTAGGAGAGGTATCAAAGGAATATAGTAAACCTAATTCAGAGGTTCCCGAGATGTACCTTATGATCCTCTTTGCATGAGCCAAGTGACTGACTTTTGGATTGACTTGATATCGAGCACAGACTCCCACAGAATAAGCGATGTCGGGTCGACTTGCTGTTAGATAGAGGAGACTTCCTATTATGCTTCGATAGAGACTTTGATCAACTGATTCTCCCATCTCGTCCTTTGTGCACTTGTCATGTGTGGCAATAGGAGTCCTCTTGTGCGAAGCCTTTTTTAACCCGAACTTCTTGACAATGTTCTTTGCGTATTTGCTCTGGGAGATAAATATTCCATCTGACATCTGCTTGATCTGGAAGCCTAGGAAATATGTGAGCTCACCGACCATACTTATCTCAAATTCAGACTGCATGTGTTGAACGAAGCGTTTCACCATCTTGTCTGACTTCCCTCCAAACACAATGTCATCGACATATATTTGAGTAATCATGATGTCCTTTCCTTCCTTCTTCACAAAGAGATTTTTGTCTACTCCCCCACGAATATAGCCATTCTGTACAAGGAATTGGGTAAGACGTTCATACCATGCTCGTGGAGCTTGTTTGAGACCGCAGAGAGCTTTCTTTAGCTTGTAGACGTGGTGCGGAGAGTCATGGTCTTCGAATCCCTTTGGTTGGGCTACATATACTTCTTCATTTAGATTTCCATTAAGGAAGGCACTCTTTACATCCATTTGATAGAGTTTGAAACGCAGATGACATGCGATGCCGAGAAGAAGTCGTATGGCTTCCAGTCTGGCTACTGGGGCAAAGGTTTCTTCAAAGTCAACTCCTTCGACTTGTGTGTACCCTTGAGCCACCAGTCTCGCTTTGTTTTGAGTGATGTTTCCTTGCTCGTCAGACTTGTTTTTGAATATCCATTTTTTCCCGATGACATTGACATTGTCAGGCTTGGGTACAAGTTCCCAGACTTCATTCCTTGCAAACTGAACCAACTCTTCTTGCATTGCGCAGACCCAGTATTCATCATGATGGCCTCTTGTATATTCTTTGGCTCAGTTTTGGAAATAAAGCTCATGTTACCTATCATCTCTTGGTGGTCAAGAGATGCCTTTTGTCGAGTCCGAACTCCCTCATTAATGTCTCCAATCACATCCCGGGGTGGATGATACTTCTGAATTCTTCTTGACGGAGCTCTTTGCCTTGTAGGAGTTGCCTCTTCATCCGGGATGATTTGGCTTTCGTCCTCAGACTCTCTGTTGCGCTCATCGTCCTTGACTTCTGGTCTGACATCTGCTTTGGCTTCTCCTCTGACCTCTGGTCTGACTTCTCCTGAGAGATTCAGGACTTCTTCGTCCTCGTCACTTGGTTGCTCGTTATTGTCATCAATAACGACATTGATGGATTCCATGATAGTCCGGGTGCGTTTGTTGAATACACGAAAAGCCCGACTATTTCTGGAGTATCCGAGGAAGATGCTTTCGTCGCTTTTAGGATCCAATTTGCGTCGAGGTTCCCTATCTGCGAGTACGTAGCAGACTGATCCAAAGACATGGAAGTATTTGACATTCGGCTTTCTCCCCATCCATATTTCATAAAGAGTGAGCGAAGTTCCAGGGCGGAGAGTCACTCTATTATGAATATGGCATGCCGTATTCAAAGCTTCAGCCCAGAAGTGCTGCGGGATGTCTTTGGCTAACATCATGACTCTTGCCATCTCTTGAAGAGTGCGATTCTTCCTTTCAACGATTCCGTTTTGCTGAGGAGTGATGGGAGCAGAAAATTCGTGTGCAATACCTTCAGCATCACAGAAGTTTGCGAAGTTGATGTTCTCAAACTCCTTTCCATGATCGCTCCGAAGTCGAACGACTTTCCCAATGACTTCTCCCTTTTCTCGTTGAACTCTTCGACATAAGGCTTCAAAGACTGAGAAGGTATCTGACTTCTCTCGAATAAAGTCTACCCATGTGTACCTCGAGAAGTCGTCTACGCATACAAATATGTACTTCTTCCCTCCTAGACTTTCTACTTGCATGGGTCACATAAGGTTAACATGAAGAAGTTCTAGAACACGAGAAGTAGTAAGATTGTAGTTACGACGTTTTTCGAGATTGGCTAATTTTGAAGGAACTGAAGAAACATGTTACAAAGAATGTCGAAACATCTTCTACGACATCTTGTGTGACATTGTTGACGGCATCTCGGCAAGCATCCTGATCGAAAGAAATCAGGAAAGTGCAGGTTCGGCAGTGCAACAAGAAAACGATTAGGAAAGTACAGAACGACTCCTAATCTGAAAAGAAGAAAGACGGTGATTAATAGGAAACCCTTTAGGGTTAGTACTCATCCACGATTGCTATAAAAGCTTAGGCTACCCCCTTAGCAATGGTGTGGTTCTTTATTTGTTTCCTAGCAACAATTTGCAAGGTTCTTAGACGTGAAGGTTTGCGGGCTGAGAAATTGCAGATTGAGCTTAGGACTCTGTGTATCACATAACTATATAGAGTTAGGTGATTGAGGGTTTACTGAAGTCGTGAGTTGAAGACTGCACGCAACCACCAAGCTTGAAGAAGACTTGAAGACGACAGAGCAAGGCGATTGCTCGAAGAGTGGAATCAAGACGTTCTTGGATTCAGGGGGAGACCCTGAGATAGATTGCACTGTAAGACGTAGCATAAAGTATAGATCTAGGAGGGATCACATGTACTTGTATGTTCTGACGGATTACTGATAAGTGAAATCTTTCCACTAGGCTGAGAGCCCCCAGACGTAGGTGACGTTGCACCGAACTGGGTAAACAATCTACTGTGTCATTACTTATAGCTTTATAGTTACTGTCCTGCATTAATCTACGCAAGAAGTCAGACACAACGTTATAGCATTCTGTGTAACATTGTGTGTGGCATCTTGCACGACTAGCTGATCAGAATTTCAATTGGTATCAGAGGGGGCACCTATAGCTTTAGGTGAGTTCCTAAACAAATATTTTGATCAAAGATGGACAATACCAGAGAAGGAGGATCCATAAATCGACCACCTGTTCTAGATGGAAGCAACTATGGCTATTGGAAGGCTTGAATGTGTACCTTCATGAAGTCACTAGACAACAAGACATGGAAGGCTGTACTCAATGGTTGGAATGCACCACAACTCAGTGACAGTGATGGCAATCCTATCGGCCCAAAACCAGAAAAAGACTGGACCGATGATGAAGATGAAGAATCACTGGGAAATTCTCGAGCTCTGAATGCTATCTTCAACGGTGTTGACAAGAACGTGTTAAGACTAATCAACACATGCACAACTGCCAAATCAGCATGGGACATCCTGGCCGTAGCATATGAAGGAACAACTAAGGTTCGAGAACAGAAACTGCAATACCTGACAACCAACTTCGAAGCCCTCATCATGAAGGAAGATGAATCAATTGCCGATTTCAATGTCCGCATTCGTGATCTAGCCAATGAATCCTATTCTCTGGGGGAACCAATGTCTGATGAAAAATTGGTAAGAAAAACCCTACGTGCTCTTAGCCCTAGGTTCAAGATGAAAATCACAGCAATTGAAGAAGTTCATGACCTCAAGGTCTTGAAATTTGATGAGCTGATGGGGTCTCTAATGACCTATGAGTTGTCTCTACCCAACATTGACAAAAGGAACAAAGGAGTTGCCTTCAAGAGCTCAACACACAAGCAACCAGAGCCTGAGGATTCAGATTCTGATGAAGACATCGAGGCTACAATGGCCCTTCTCACAAAAAAATACAACAAAGCCACGAGAAGATTTAGTCGAATGGGTGGACGGAATGTCACAACAAATGCCAGAAATAATGCTCCACAAAAAGCTCAAGCTGGAGGTAGTCTTGACAGACCAAACAGGAGTGGGGAAGAAAACAAAAACAAAGGACTTCAATGTCATGAATGTGAAGGTTTCGGCCACCTCCGTAGAGAATGTCCAAATTTCCTCAAACAACAAAAACGAGGATACAATGCCACTCTATCAGATGATGACAATGAAGATAGTGGATCTGAAGAGGTGAGCAACTTTGTTGCATTTACTACTACTACTACTCCTACATGTAATGTTGATAATGCTGTCGACATCAATAATGATCCAACTCCCAATGAGAATTGGACTAAAGAGCAACTAGTCGAGGCATACAAAGGCTTGCACACCAGATGGATCAAGGAAACTCTGATACTTGATCAACAAGGCGAAAGGATCATTAGTCTTACCAACGACAAGTCTAGATTTCTGGAGACGATCGTGGAGCTGAAACGAGAAATCACCAGACTTAATGGAGAAATTTGTCTCATGACTAAATCGGTAAAGATGATGAATCCGAGCACAGAAAGCCTTGACAAGATTTTATCAGTGGGAAAACAGTCCAAAGATACGACGGGACTAAGGTACACACATGCTGTCCCCTCAACAACAGGGACAAAGTTTGTCCCACAACAAGCCTTGGCTGACAAGAAACAACAGGATGCCCCAACTCATCCTACAGGACGACCTACAACAAAAGCCAGAACATCGTCTACAACCTGTTCCTGTCAAGAAACTGTCAGAAGACATCCTCCACGCAGACAACAAAGCTACAGAAGACCAGCTTATCCATATCAATGGATATGTCATTACTGTGGTCAACCAGGTCATATCAGACCTTTTTGTTTTCAACTTCTTAAGAGGAAGCAAGCTCAGAAATATCAAAGACATTTCCCATCTCCTCCGAAGACAACTCGCCTTGAATGGAGACCTAAGAACCTGACCTATCGAGCTAATGTTGCATATACATCATTAAGTGCTTCAACGAACAAGGACTGGTATCTTGACAGTGGATGCTCTCGACACATGACAGGTACTCCAGAGTTTCTCTCCAATCTTAAATTATATACAAACTGCTTTGTTACGTTTGGAGATGGGATCCGAGCTCGAATCATTGGAAAAGGAGTGCTCAAGCATCCAGAAGCCACCTGTCTGACTGAAGCATTACTTGTAGAAGGACTTAAAGCAAACCTGATTAGCATCAGTCAGATCTGTGATCAGGATCTGGTAGTGAAATTCACTAAAGAAGCCTGTATAGTTAACAACATCGATCAGGTCACTATTCTACAAGGAGTTCGCTCGACAGACAATTGCTATATCTGGTCTCCCGAGACACATACCGAAGCAACCAAGTGCCTTGTCTCCAAAGCAGAAGAAACCAAACTATGGCATCGAAAGCTTGGACATCTAAACCTTAGAAGTATGCAAAAGGCAATCTCAGAGCAGGCTATCACTGGAATCCCAAACTTAAAAATAGTTGAAGGAAAGATCTGCAGAGAATGTCAGATTGGAAAGCAAACCAAGATGTCACACAAGAAGCTTCAGCATATCACCACCTCTCGGGTACTTGAGCTGATACATGTTGACCTCATGGGACCAATGCAAGTTGAAAGTCTTGGAGGAAAACGATATGTCTTTGTGTGTGTAGATGATTACTCACGATATACTTGGGTTGACTTCCCTCGTGACAAATCAGACACTTTCTCAATATTCAAGAACCTATGCATCCAAGTCCAACGAGAAAAAGGAGAGACAATTGGCAAAATCATCCGCCTTCGTAGTGATCATGGTCGAGAGTTCGAAAACAGCAAGTTTGCAGATTTCTGCAACTCAGAAGGGATAGCGCATGAATTCTCAGCACCAATCACTCCTCAACAGAATGACATTGTTGAGCGCAAGAACAGGACTCTACAGGAGATGGCGAGAGTTATGATGCTGGCTAAAGACATACCAACTCACTTCTGGGCAGAAGCACTTAACACTGCTTGCCATATCCACAATCGAGTCACTCTCCGACCAGGTATGTCAGTAACTCATTATGAAATATGGAGGGGGAGAAAGCCCAATGTTAAGTACTTCCATATCTTTGGCTCCAATTGTTATATACTGGCGGATAGAGAGCCTCGCCAAAAGTTTGACCCAAAAAGCGATGAAGGCATCTTCTTTGGCTATTCAAGGAATAGTCGTGCATACCGAGTCTTCAACAAACGAACCAAGACCATGATGGAGTCAATCAATGTTGTTGTTGACGATGACTGCAAAGATGCCTCAGAAGATGTGACGGACGAAGACGGAGCCTATCCGCCCAACAATGTCAGGAAGAATGCTACTCCAAATGTCAGAGAAGATGTCATGGAAGAAGCCGCGGAGACGGCACACACAGTCCTATCGTCCCTGAAGAAAAAGGTTCTAGAAGAAACTGAAAGTTTGGCTATTATGGTTGGAAAACTAAAAGAAACAAGGAAAAGAAAGGAGGTTGAGGAAGCTGGAGGTCCCAGCAACAAAAGGAAAAAGTCGCATGTCAAAGAAAAGGGGAAGAAAGTAATCGCAACAAGGAATTTGATAGATGAATCATCTGATGATGACATTGAAGAAGTCCCTGCTGAGGAAGGAAAGAAGAAGAAGGCCCTGAAGACGGCCAAGAACACCATGAGTGTAACTTACGACAATGTGTCGTTTCACTCAGCAGAAGGAGCAAAGAGGTGGGAATTTTTATTTCAGAGAATGGCGTACCCAGAGAAGACATTGTCGTCGGAGTTGCTTGGGCTAAAGGCCATTATACAACTCCTAGAGAAGGCAGAATTGATGAGAACTGTCACCGACATTGGCAACCACTATCCCCTCCTAGTAAAAGAATTCATTGCCAACTTGCCTGACACATTTGGTACCCCAGATGCTCCCGAGTTTGACAAAGTATATGTTAGAGGCATCCGCTTTGACATCACCTCTGACATCATCAATGAATTCCTGGGAAGGAAGAGGGTTCGATCTGTGCCACCACCCGATCTAAGCAAAGTCCTCCGAGAAATCACTGGAGATAAGAGCAGAACATGGCCATCCAAAGGGACAGTGGCAGCTTCAGATCTGACTTCCAAATACTCCATTCTCTTCCGGATTGGAGTTGCAAACTGGGCGCCCTCAACCCACGCATCATCGATCAAACCTGAGCTAGCAATCCTTATCTACCAAATAGGTACTGGATCTAAACTTGACTTTGGACAATTTGTGATTGATCATCTTGTTTGCCATGCTAGATCTCTTGCTGTGAAAATTCCCATAGCCTTTCCATCCCTTATCTCTGAATTACTCGTGCATCAACACCCTGGCGTGTTGAAAACGTCGGATAAGGTGGGGAAAAGAGGAGGAGTAATTGTGGTGAGCCACAAGTTGTTTGAAGGAAGGCATGCTCCTGATCTTGTTAGGCCGGAAGCCATGGCAAAGACCAGTAGAGCCACAAGTGCCATCCCTCTCACCAGGACCTCCAGTAGGGATGCCGTCATGCTCGAACGGGAAATTGCTGTGCTTGATGAAGACATTGCAAACTTAAAGACTGCTCTAAAGCACCTCTCGCAGCGCCGAACTCACTGCGCCAACCTACTGCACTCCATGTCTCCTCCAGGCTCTGACGATGATCACACAAATGATCCAGAAGATGCTACCCAAGAAGCCTCCACAGAAGCAACAGAGACTGCAAGTTCAAACAGCAGCTCTATTTAAAAGTTTTATGAAATTCTCTGACTCTTGAACTACTGAACAACTTTTATGGTTTGTAATATTTTGTGAACAATGTATCACGCTTTCTCTCGACAGCTGATCGAGAGCAAGTATGAGTTATGTTTGGATTTATTTTGCTTATTTCCCGGACTTGTTACAATATTTGTTTGTAGTTTGGCTCTTTTTGAGCCAACAAGGGGGAGTAAGCTTAAGTTTAAGTAAGATAACTCGCGCGATCGCGACGATACAAGAAAGGAAGATAGAGACGACGCGAAGACACAAGACGCGACGACACTGCGCGACGACACTGCCGATCAACGAGACGACGAATGCGACGCAGAATACGACGAAGAATGCTGTCCTTAAAAATAGCCAAAGGGGGAGATTGTAGTTACGACGTTTTTCGAGATTGGCTAATTTTGAAGGAACTGAAGAAACATGTTACAAAGAATGTCGAAACATCTTCTACGACATCTTGTGTGACATTGTTGACGACATCTCGGCAAGCATCCTGATCGAAAGAAATCAGGAAAGTGCAGGTTCGGCAGTGCAGCAAGAAAACGATTAGGAAAGTACAGAACGACTCCTAATCTGAAAAGAAGAAAAACGGTGATTAATAGGAAACCCTTTAGGGTTAGTACTCATCCACAATTGCTATAAAAGCTTAGGCTACCCCCTTAGCAATGGTGTGGTTCTTTATTTGTTTCCTAGCAACAATTTGCAAGGTTCTTAGACGTGAAGGTTTGCGGGCTGAGAAATTGCAGATTGAGCTTAGGACTTTGTGTATCACATAAATATAGAGAGTTAGATGATTGAGGGTTTACTGAAGTCGTGAGTTGAAGACTGCACGCAACCACCAAGCTTGAAGAAGACTTGAAGACGACAGAGTAAGGCGATTGCTCGAAGAGTGGAATCAAGACGTTCTTGGATTCAGGGGGAGACCCTGAGATAGATTGCACTGTAAGACGTAGCATAAAGTATAGATCTAGGAGGGATCACAGGTACTTGTATGTTCTGACGGATTACTGATAAGTGAAATCTTTCCACTAGGCTGAGAGCCCCCAGACGTAGGTGACGTTGCACTGAACTGGGTAAACAATCTGCTGTGTCATTACTTATAGCTTTATAGTTACTGTCCTGCATTAATCTATGCAAGAAGTCAGACACAACGTTATAGCATTCTGTGTAACATTGTGTGTGACATCTTGCACGACTAGCTGATCAGAATTTCAAAGATGTTGTACCTTCTTGTGCGACGTCTTGACTTGTTTCCCAATCTGGCATTCTCCACAGATTTTTCCTTCGATGATCTTGAGGTTGGGAACTCCAATGATCGCCTTTTCAGAGAGAATCTTTTGCATACTCCTTAAATTGATGTGACCAAGTTTTTGATGCCATAGTTTTGTCTCTTGAGCTTTGGATAAAAGGCAATTGGTTGGCAAGGTACTAACTGTTGGAGACCATAGATAACAGTTGTCAAGGGACCTGTGGCCTATCATGACTTCCTTCTGTTGTTCGTCTTTGACCGAGCACTTGTCACGAGTGAAGTGGACATCCAGATTTAAATCACATATTTGACTTATGCTAATGAGGTTTGCTGTGAGGCCTTCTACTAGCAGAGCTTCTTTCAGACATGGAGAGTTAGGAAGATTGAGTTTTCCTTTCCCGAGCACTCTAGCTTTTACTCCATCTCCAAAAGTGACGAAGCTATTTGTGCATGGTATTAAAGTGACCAAGAAAGAGCTATTACCCGTCATATGTCGAGAGGATCCACTATCGAAGTACCAATCGTTGCTGGTTGAGGCCTTTAAAGCGGTGTATGCGATGTTAGCTTGATAGTTGACCTCTTTGACTCGCCATTCCTTCCGAGGTTGGCTTTTCTTGATGGTAGTCCTTTTCTTGACCGAGCTCTTCCCATATAGCTGATAGCAGAAGGGTCGAATATGTCCTCTTCTTCCACAGTGATGACAAACCCAGTTGTGTCTTTTGGTCTGGGTTTTTGAAGCGGCCAGAGTACGAGGCTGTTTGGTTGCCTGGTCAGCCGTGAAGTTAGGTGACTTCTGACGAGACTTCTGGGAGACAGACTTCTGAGGAACGAAGATGGTGTGCGATGATGAGGCTTCTTTCGAATATCCAAGACCTTCCATATTCCTTGATGGTTTCCCGATCGAAAGTATTTGGTCTAGAGTGTTAGTACTTGGATTCATCATCTTTACAGACTTGGTGACCTGCTCTAACTCGCCTTTTAGTCGAGCAACTTCCTTTTTGAGATCAATAGTCGTCACAAGAAGTCTTGACTTGTCTTCATTAAGAGTAAGAATGAGAGCGTTCTATTTTTCGATTACCTGAGAGTCTTCAAGCCACTTGACATACCATTCGTTGTAAGCGTTGTTGAGAGTCTCATCGGATAGCTCATCATCAGAGTCATACTTCTTTGAGCTTTCAGCTGGTTGATCTATTGTGGAGGAAGTGAAAGCCACATAGTTACTTATATGCTCAAGGTCACTATCTTCCCCATCTTCATCGTCAGTTAGAGAGGCAATGAATCCCTTCTTCTGTTTCTTTAGGAAGTTGGGACATTCTCTTTGCATATGTCCATACCCCTCACATTCAAAACAATGTGCTCCTTTTCCTGATCGTTCTCCTCGTCCTCCATCGTTGGCTGTGTTGTCGAGCTTCTGAAACTTATGCTGTGGCTTGTCTCTGACTTCTCGGGGTGACTTTTCTTCCTGTCATCTGACCAAATCTTTTCATGACTTTGTTGTAGTTTTTGGCCAACATGGCGATAGTTTCTTCAATGTCATTATCCGACTCAGAGTGCGTTGAGTTCTTCTGATTAGAACTTTTGAAAGCCACACCTTTGTGTTTCTTCTCGATAGGAGGTAGGGAGAGCTCGAAAGTCATTAGTGAGCCCATGAGCTCATCAAATTTTAGTGTCTTCAAGTCATGGACTTCTTCGATAGCGGTGATCTTCATCTTGAATCTGGGACTTAGAGCTCTCAGCGTTTTTCTGACCAAATCTTCATCGGTCATAGGCTTGCCAAGTGAATATGATTCATTGGCCAGATCCTTGATGCACACATTAAATTCCGCGATAGTCTCGTCGTCATTCATGGTCAGAGCCTCAAAGTTAGTCGTGAGGTACTGTAACTTCTGCTCTTTGACTTTTGAAGTACCCTCGTAAGCAACCGCAAGTGTGTCCCAGGCAATTTTGACACTTGTGCATGTGTTGATGAGTCGAAACACATTCTTGTCTACTCCATTAAAGATAGCATTGAGTGCACGAGAATTACCTAGGGCGGCTTCATCTTCTTCCATGCTCCACTCCTTTTCTGGTTTGATGCTGGTTTGATTTCCATGAGCATCAGCATAGTAAGGTTCCTCCCATCCATTAATGATAGACTTCCAGGTTTTGCTGTCGAGGGACTTTAGGAAAGCACACATCCGTGCTTTCCAATATCCATAGATTGTTCCGTCGAGTACCGACGGACGATTGACAGATCCTCCTTCATTTGAATCCATATTAGCTACTCAGAATTTTGCAGGAAAATCACCTAAGAGATTAAGGTGCCTCCTCTGATACCAATTGAAATTCTGAATCGTAGCCGAGTCAGGAAGTCGAACACAAATTCTTTAACTTGTGTATCGACTTCTTGTGGAAACAGTAAGCAAAGTAATAGACAGATAATAATCACGACACCAGAGATGATTACCTTGTTCGGTGACTCCGCACCTACGTCTGGGGGCACTTTGCCAGTGGAAAGGTTTTTCACTATAGGTTGTCAATAGTACAACTTCAAGCCCAACTAGCTATCACACAAGCTATTGTCCTAAGCTACTATATATCTCACCGTGAATCACCTCGACCCGGAGCCTCTCCCCCTGTCTTTGAGATTCCCTCAATTCCACCCTTCGAGCAAGTCCATGCTCGGTATCGTTGTCTTCTTGGACGGAGTTGTGAATCTTCAATCACAAACAAAAACCCTAACCGATCCAAACATTTAGTTTTCGCGACTTAATGTTTGATCGGAGCAAAGGTCCGTTCTAGCGAATCTTAATCAGACTCTCAACACGCCGATGGTGCACGGTTAAGAGCTCTGAGAAATCTTGCAATTGTTAGAACAAGAACGGATGATCTTCTAATGGGAAGCCTGATAGCATTTGTGCCCTAGTCCAATTGCTATTAGCCTGTAAACGTCTATGTACATTATCATCGTTTGTAACATATATATAAAACGGCTTTGTATTACTTATGTGTTGAAGTAATATGTTAAGCATGATCTGATTTATGACCACTAAAGTAGTAGAACCATAAATCTGTACGGATCACACTTAACGAGTCCCTGGTCAAAACATGCTTCCTAAGAAGCGACCAGTATGAGGATGGTTCTTAATGACGTAGTTCTACTTGTCATAGGGATGAGGGATCCTGGAACCATATCATAGATATCATGAGGTGATTGATATCGGACGACCCGCTTTGAATAGTGTTTTCATAGATTAAGCCATAAACATATTCAAATGCGATAGCTTGTCACGGCATCCTTAGACCAAGGAGTCTTTGTGATCACTATGCAATGAACGTACGGCTTTAACTTGCGCCAAACGCTTTCTGTAAAAGGATTGCTATAAAGGGCATGATTGGGTGGCGGAACGGGTTGCATGAGTGACACGAAAGACGGCTAAGGGATTTATCCCTCATACTACGGTATGGGAAAGATATCCGTTAGAAGGCCTCTTGATGGAGACTGACTGAGAGAAAGAGCATGGCCATGCCAATGATACGGGTTATCAGTTCTCAGCCATCTCGCATATCAAGTAACAATGATTGATTGAACAAGGGAGACGACTCTATGCCTTGTGATCAATCGGGATATCTAGAGATAACATGATGGTGACTTGTATGCACAAAGGTTAAGTCGAATCATCGATCATCATGCACCTTGGGTAATCATAATGTTTTACTAGAGACCACTTATGATGGATCGGGCAAGAGCAATCTTTTGCGCCGATCTGCCAACGGTGGCATGAGCCTAGAGGGTCACACACATACAAGGCGGATAACTTGAGACAAGGAAACATTGATGTTTCTTGAGGAGTAATATATGGACAAAACTGGAGGTTTTGTGCCATAGGTTCGGTTTGAGAGAAAAATTAGCGAATCGAGAAAAATTGAGTTTTTCGTCGATATCGCGTCGGACTTTGTTTGATAAGTGACGACAAAAGGGTCGGGCGATTTTTGGACACGGCATGAGACAACACGGGAGGGCCCATTGGGCTCGGCCCATGAAGCCTCATGGCCGGCCCATTAAGGGCCCAACAAGACCTCATGGCCGGCCCACATGGTGGGTCCATGTGTGGGGGCCACACAACACCATGCTTAGTTGGTGATTGTGGATTAAGAGGTGAGTGATTTAAGGGGTATGGGTTAAAGCACCTTTAAGCCCATACCAATCACTTTTGACCCATGCTTGTTGGATGATGAATTGAAATATCTAGCATTCATTCATTAATTCAAGAATCACACAACTCTCACAACACTCTTTCCTCTCTTTGCTCTCTTGTTCTTCATTTAATTGTTCTAGTAGGCAATTAAGTGAGGGATCATCAAGATCATCCCCTTGGTGTGGACTTGCTTTAGAGAAGAAGATCCGAACGTTCTTCTTTATCGATTCAACGAAGACTAAATGCAAAATGGAGAAACTGTCCAGATTGTCCAGTTCCGATGACCGACAATGCGTGAGCCATAGCCGCTTCGTCCGAGCTCCGATTGACCTCAAACTTGAGACGTTGGAAAGATAAGTCCAAGGTCTACAACTTTTGTGAAATATTGATTTTCAAAAAGAGCGCTGGTTTAGGAGATACAAGGCCGAGAAGCAGACTGGTCCGCAGAGTCTGTCCAGCGAGACGGGAAAAATGTTTTGCTCCAGACGGAGGTCTTCTCGTCCGAACTGGGTTTAGAGCAAAACACAAAAGATGTAGGGAATTGGCTGAGGTTTAATCTCCAAAAAGAACCGAAGCAATTGGAGATATGTAGCTCGAGATATAGAGCTTCAAAGTCTCGGTTTTCTGCCGGGCAGATTCTGGTAAAACCCGAAAACTCGATTTCCTAAGGATCTAACTTGGTAGTCAATCTTGCGCAGGTTAGGGGCGGTTTATAGGTTGCTTCCGCTGCCATGAACGTAATTAGGATGCCCCGGGACCTAACAAAGCCAAGGGCTTTTTATAGCAGCTCACATTCCTAATCCTCCTTGGACCAGGCACAGGAAAGTCAGGCAAGTTGTTGCCGCCTTCCATGACAGCTGGAAGTCGTCTTGCCTGTTCTGACTTCCTGATGAAATCAGGCAAGTCGAGTTGCCGCCTATTGCTGACGTGTAACTGCCAGCTGGAAGTCGTCTGACTTGTCGACGTCACTCTCTTGCGCTCCAAGTCTTCGTGGCGCCTTTCTTCTTTCGCTCCAAGCTTCGTTGAAATAGGAAAGCTTCAGACTTTCCTAATCTTCGGCTCGTAACAAGTCGCTCCACATGTCATGTAACATGTTGCACGACTTCTTACTTTTGCACTAAAAAATCATGCCAACATTTAAACGTAGCAACACCAAGGAAAGCCCATATTCCCATTAGAGCCTCTTTGACCTAAAAGACTAGGCTATTGGGTTCTAGGTTTTTTACTCGACCATCAGTAACCGTTAATGAAGCCATTTTGACGGAGGTGAGAGAAAATGAAAAATGAGACCAGTGACATGTTTTGAAAAATATGAAAGTCAAATAAGGGTTGTTTGGTTATCTTACAGTGAAAATTAACTAAAAATCTAACGTCATGTAGTTACGTGAGAAAAACCAAACTCAATATACTTTAGAAAAAAAATAGTTTTAGTTATATGAGAAATTTGTCAAATTAAGTGCATCTACATAAGATTATCCCTAAAATAATTTCTCAGAATTATCGCAAGCAACTCAAGAATACAAAAGTCAAGAGAACACCAAGTTCGAGGGAAACATGCATCAAGTGCATAATCCTTTTTACTTGGTTAAAATTTGACCATTAAATTACACTCTGTTTTAGTTATGGTTTTAAAATTTATAAAACTAAAATTTTTATTTGGTTTGAAAATAAGTTATTTGATTAAATTAACCAACCATGGACAACACTACCATTCAGTTTTACCAAACACTAACGTGCTAACATCAAGAAAGGAGTAAATAAATAGTTTGCAGCTCCATAAAAAAGTTGAGATTTCTTAAAAGTATTTTCATTTTGTTTATTTAGTTGTTATTTTAACAATGTTTTGTTGTTTTATTGATGTAGATTGTTACTTCTGTAATACCAGCAACATCAGGAGCAGTTGATGCATCAACATTTTTTTGTTGTAAAATTTATTACAATTTGTTGGTTTTATTGATATTTAAAGGTTGTTGTGCTGGTCTGGTTTAAGAATCATATTTGGTATGAAATATTCGTGATGTAATCCGCTAGGATTCATATTTCAAATAAGTACAAAGGGATCACCCTCATCCGTTGGATGCAATCTCATCAATAGTTTCCATTATATACTCCATTATTACAAAAAAATAATCAAATAATACCTATAAGGGTAGGGGTGCCCATCTGATACCCGTGACCCGACCCACCCGCTTACCCACCCGACCTGTCACCCTTTGCACCCTCACCCGTCGGGTTGCGGGTCGGGCGCGGGTCCAAAATGTCAAACCCGTTCAAATATCGGGTGGGTGATGGGTCCAAAATGTAAAACCTGTTCAAACCTGACCTACCCGTTGAATATCCCAACTCCACACAACCCACCAACACTTTCCACATTCCTTGCAGCCCACTAGCCTAACACACAAGCCCACATAATCCCAGCCCATTATGATTAAACCTAACACTACCCACTCCACCTATAAAAAGAATAGTCAGAAGACATCAATGGCTCATTAGGTGCCTTCAACAAACCTAGCCGCTCTCAACCTCTCTATCTCTCTAAAACTTTCTTCTCATCTCTCTTCATTCTTCTCATCTTTTTTTTTCTTCAATTTGTTATTTACATGTGCAATAAGTGAAGAAGATTATGGATCTATTTTTTTATCCCTTGTTTTTGTAGTTTATACTCGTTCTTTGAATCTATATATATTTATCTATATTGACTTTTGTGTTTGCATATGTTCGGATACTTAGATCTATGTTCATTCTTTATTTATTTGCATTTGTTTATTTATTTTGTAATTTTTTGACTTGCATCTATTTTATATAGCATATGAATATATTGCAGTAACCTCCATTGTCATTCAGTTTAGATTCATATTTTTGTTGTTTGTATTTGTAGTTTCTATGTTTTTTTAGATCTGTGTGTTTGGATATTGAATCTATATTTTTTGTTACATTTTAAAGCTTTATCCATGTTTTTACCGATTTCTATTTATTTTCTATTTTCTCCAACTTATGCCTAACAACACATTGCAGATCTGCTAATCAGATTTACGAACAATACAAAAAAGTATAGACTGTTTCACATTATAAATTATCATTCTATATCTTCCAACTTCATCTTCTAATTTTTTCATCTTAATGTTATATTTAGATGTGCTAATAAACTGATCGTCATTCATTATTCATTGAAAAGAAAATATCGAATAAGAAAGAGTTAATTTTGGATTATGAATAATAAAATGGAATGATTTTTAAAAGGAAGCAAAGTCAGCAGTAAATTGGTTTAAAAAGATTACTTGGTCATAAATATTGGACTTCACTATCATGTTCGGTTCTATGGGTCACCCACCCGACCCACCCGTCAAACGAACGGGTGAAAATTTTGACTGGTATCGGGTGAGCGGGTCGGTTACGGATGCCGAAGTCTCCACCCGTATATGAACGGATGGGTGAGTTTTTTAGTCGGGTGGGTAGACACCCGACCCGTGGACACCCCTACATAAGGGTATATAGGTAAAATCAACATATCACAAATTTGGGCTTCTCTCCCAGGCTCTCATCTCTCAAACACGCCGAGCACTCCCTCTCCTCCCTCCAATCCTCGGTCTCCTCCCTTATCTTCTCCGTCCTTCATCCTATCCGCCGCGACTCCAGCGAGCCTCCGCCGAATCGTAGAACCGATCCTCGCCACGGCTCCTCTTGAATTGAAGATCCGACCCTAACATCTCGATTGGCGGCGACGAGGGCTCGAAACCGTGAATCCGCAAGAGAAGGGCTCGAATTCTGGGGATTTCGGAGGCGGGAATGTGAAGAGAATCGCTCCGCGACTTTGATTGGGACAGAGAGATGGAGGGATTTAGATGTAAAATATCTTCTTCGAATGAAAATCACCATTATTTTCATTTATTTGAAGAAGTCAATCATGAATTTCATATGAGAAATTGGAAACAATGAAAATTTGAAAACTTTTCATATAATTGAAAATCTCAAAGCTTTTCATATAACTGAAAATTTGAAAGGCTTTCATATAACTGAATACCTGTCCAAACAATGAAGAACTACATTCGAACAGGTTTTCTGAGACACATTTCATGAAAATCAAATGTATCAACTCATAAACAATTCAGATCAAGGTTTTTCCAAAATATGAAAACCTTTCATATTTTGTAACTGAAAACCTGAAAGCCTTTCATATAACTGAAAACATGTCCAAACAATGAAGAACTACATTCGAACAAGTTTTCGGAGACACAATTCATGAAATGGAATGGTGTGACGTGGGGTCCCCTTGTGTAACGAAAGTTCCAGGTATTTTTCTATAGGAAAACATTAATACCCGTCTGGGGAGTGGTGTAACGAGGGTTCCCCTAGTGTAACGAGGGCTTCGGGTATTTTTCTATAGGAAAACACTAATACCCGTCGGGGAAGTGGTGTGACGAGGGGTCCTCTGGTGTAACGAGGGTTTTCAGTTATATGAAAGTGAAGGAATTATTTGAGGGTTCCAATCAAATAATTTCATGCCCATACAAGAAATTAACCTCAAATATCCGAATTAATAAGGATCTTGCATGATCATGAATTGATCTTGAGATCTAGGCTAGAAACAAAACTTGAATATTACCTTTGATTAAAATCTCTTTGTTACTAAAAAATATTTAGTAACCTCGAAAGATCGTCCACACAGGAAGAGCAATCCAGGGATACTCACAACGATCCTTACTAGAAGATCGAAGCAAGCAAAACGACGGAGCGAGGAGGAGGGGGTGGCCGGTCGGCTTAGAGAGAGAGAGAGAGAAGAGCGGCTAGGGTTTTGGAAAATAATTCCCTTAATTTTCAGATCTGAAAATTTCCCTTTTATAACCTTTTTAGGCAATAATTAATTAAAGGCCTTAATGGACTTAAAGCCCAAAGCTTTTAATTAATTATGTAGAGAAGCTCATTCTGGCTTAGTCCATTCTGGTTAGGCCCAGTTTAGCTAAATTAATTAAATCTATTTAATTAGATTATAATTAATTAGTCCAGCTAAACCGTTCTTGATTTCCGGTTTAGTCCTTAACCGAAATCGGTCTAATCCGATTTAATGCAAAACCGGATTTTGTCTCTCTCATGATTCCTCCATATGATTCCATCCGTTTTACTCAACCTTTAGTGTGTGACCCTCTAGGCTCACGACACGTCGGTGGACTGGTAAGATTACCATTTTACCCTTTCCATCATGAGTGGCCTCTAGCAAGACATCATGATTATCCTTTTATCCTCTTGATATCTTTGACAACCACAAGGCATAGACAAGTCATCCTCTTTCCATTGTCCTGTTTCTTGATTCTGAGTTAACTGAATTTATAAATGATACTACGTATCGACTGCATGGCCATGCTATTGTATTTCAGTTGTACTCATCAAGTGGCCTAAACTGATATCTGCTCACACGTCCGTATGAGAGATAAATCCTTCAGCGATCTATTGAGTCAACTCATGTAACTCGTGATCGAGCCAATCACAGTCGTTATTGTAACCCTTTTACAGGAGACGTTAGACTGAGTCAAACTCGTCACTCATTACATAGTGACCTCAATGGTCCTTTCGTCTGAGGATGTGATTTCATGTGCCGACATATGAGTGTGTTCATGACTGTGTCTATATAACATACTCATGATCGGGTCGTCATATATCACCCCTGTCTGGTGATACTATGACCTAACTCTGGCCCCCTTCTGGCCATGATCAGTAGAGCGTGATCATTTAGAGTTAGCCTCATACCGATCGCTTCTTATGAAGCTATTCTGATCGGGGACTGCTTAAGTAAGATTTTATCTGATCTGTAGATCTACTATTATGCGTTGACACATCAATGATACAAATCAAATCATACTTAAGATATTACTACAACACTTAGTAATATGAATGCCGATTTTATTTCAACTAATAATCTTTATTACATGATTAGATTGAAAATACATTGTGCTAGGGCACAAAAACCCAACAGTCTCCCACTTGACCTAGACCCAATTGGTATTCCAATCTAAACCCATTCCCCTGACATGCTCCTCACGCTTAGGAGACGTAGAGGACGTTAGAGAGGAGGCTCGGGTCGCGGATGGAAGAGGAGAAGAGGTGCGTGAGAGAAAGGGAAGGAGGACAAGCTTGAGGAGAAAATTACAAATATACCCCCATGTACATGTTAAAAGACATAAAAATTACAATTTCGACTTATTTACACCCATGTGGCACCTCGTGCATCTTGACCATTGCTTATATAATTGTGTGGCTGAGATTGGTCTTTTGGCACCTATATGAAGGTATGGTTTTCTGCTGATTCTTTCCCGAAATATTCAAAAAAAAACTATTTTGGGCTTCCCTGTGCCAAAAAATGGCCCCCAAGACGGGTCGAGTTGGATATAACCCGTTTAACCTACCGCAAAAATCAGTGGGCGTGCACGCATATGGGTCGAGAACAAGCTGCAATCTAATTTAACCCGCTGAGTCCGGATTAGGCCCAAAAAATCAAAGCCGAGAAGCTCATCCTTGCCCATGCTCAATCCTAGATTAGACTGCTTCAAGGCACGGACTAAAAGCAAAATTCCACATTGATGAAGGAGATTCTTGGTAAAGACCTACAACGGCTTAAGAGGAATTCATCATTGCCCAAAGGTGTTAGAATAATATAACATATACTTTAGGTAAAAATAATTTTGAAATGACTTTAGGTGATTTAGTTTAAGTATATATTTTTTTCGAAAACTAGTTTAAGTATATTAGTAATTAAGTTGTCTATTGTGATTTCTTATTTTATTTTAATTTGATTTGTTCTTTATATAACGGACTCTTCTTCTCCCACCCTACAATTTCAACACAAACGCTACAAGTCATTCACTACTCGATCGATTTCAATCTTCTTGTCCTTTACACATTCTTCAGGTAAAT
Source organism: Geranium rotundifolium (assembly GCA_963920655.1). Lineage (NCBI taxonomy): Eukaryota > Viridiplantae > Streptophyta > Magnoliopsida > Geraniales > Geraniaceae > Geranium > Geranium rotundifolium. Next base: position 29,707,778 of record OY987316.1, on the reverse strand, counting down.
TCATACTCTGATCATGTTGTGTATAAATTTCTGGGCTGTGTTCTTGTGAGGTTATTGCATCATCATCATCAGTTTGGCACATAAATTATGTCCTTACCAGCATGGAGATTGAAGTGATTGTTGATTGCTACATATATTTGATTCATGTCTTCATATTGATTTTAGGCATGACTTGCCTGATATTTTTTGTAATGGAAACAAGTGAGGTTGTGGGTAGGATTTAGGATTTATTTTTCTGCAACTGCTTTGGTACGCCAGTAATTCACATATTTCTCTTTCAATGGACTTCAATGGAATTGAGTGAGCATGGAACTCTGTTCTTTATTGTTGTTGTTGTACAGAAATATTTGCAATCTCTGATGCCGGAGCTAAGTCACTGGCAATGGAAGCCGGACACGCACAGTTCACGCCCCTTCATCTTGCGGCTGCCTTGATTTCTGATCCCAGCAGTGTTTTTTGCCAAGCAATATCTAATGCTGGTGGTGAGAATGCTGTGAAGTCAGCAAGTAGAGTCATTAATCAAGCTATGAAGAAGCTGCCGTCTCAATCCCCTCCCTCGGAAGAGATACCCGCCAGCACCACTCTTAACAAAGTCATCCGCCGAGCTCTGGATGCGCAAAAAGCTCGTGGCGACTCTCATGTGGCTGTTGATCAATTGATCCTCGACCTCATTGTAGATTCTCAGATTGCTGATTTGTTGAAGGAGACGGGGATCAGTTCATCACGAGTGAAATCAGAGATTGAAAAGCTCCGCGGGAAGGAAAAGAAGGTGGAGAGTGCCACTGGTGACACCACATTTCAAGCTTTGAAGACTTATGGTAGAGATCTTGTTGAACAGGCAGGGAAGCTTGACCCGGTCATTGGCCGAGATGAGGAGATAAGGAGGGTGGTGCGGATCCTGTCGAGGAGGACTAAGAACAACCCAGTTCTTATCGGAGAGCCGGGTGTGGGTAAAACTGCTGTGGTGGAAAGATTGGCTCAGAGAATTGTAGCAGGAGATGTCCCGAGTAATCTCGCTGATCTGAGGCTCATAGCATTGGATATGGGAGCCCTCGTAGCAGGGACAAAATATAGAGGAGATTTTGAGGAACGTTTAAAGGCTGTACTGAAGGAAGTGGAAGAAGCTGAAGGGAAGGTGATCTTATTCATTGACGAGATCCATTTAGTCCTTGGTGCTGGACGAGTCGAAGGGTCCAATATGGATGCTGCCAATCTCTTTAAGCCCATGCTTGCGAGAGGTCAACTTCGGTGCATTGGCGCAACCACTCTCGAGGAATACAGGAAATATGTTGAGAAGGATGCTGCATTTGAGAGGAGGTTCCAGCAGGTATACGTTGCTGAGCCTAGTGTCCCCGATACTATTAGCATCCTTCGAGGATTGAAAGAGAAATATGAAGGGCATCATGGTGTCCGAATACAGGACCGTGCTCTTGTGATTGCGGCTCAGCTATCAAGCCGATATATCACTAGTATGTTATCTGCATCATCAATTCAATATATGATCAGTATGGATATTAAACTATGTCATTCCAGTTTAGATATGTCTTGTTTTTGAAGTTCAAATTTCCTTTTTTTTAGGTTGGCGTCTCCCCGATAAGGCAATCGATTTGGTTGATGAAGCCTGTGCGAATGTGAGAGTACAGCTGGATAGTCAGCCCGAAGAAATTGACAACCTTGAGAGGAAGAAAATGCAACTAGAGATAGAACTTCACGCACTTGAGAAAGAGAAGGACAAAGCAAGCAAAGCCAGACTTGTTGAAGTATGTCTTACATCCTGAACTGAACTAATCTCTCATACCTGTTTATGCTCATATTTGAAGTGCTTTGTTCTAATTTGGTTTGAAAATGACTTGTCAGGTCCGAAAAGAACTTGATGATTTGAGAAATAAGCTCCAGCCTTTGATGATGAAATATAAGGAGGAGAAAGGGAGGATTGATGAGCTTAGACGGTATAAGCAGAAGAGGGAAGAGCTTTTCGTTGCCTTGCAAGAAGCTGAAAGAAGACATGATCTAGTCAGAGCTGCTGACATAAGATATGGTGCAATTATAGAAGTGGAGATTGACATAGCAAAGCTCGAAGGGAACACCGATGACAATTTGATGTTAACGGAGACTGTTGGACCAGAACAAATTGCAGAGGTCGTTAGCAGGTGGACTGGCATACCCGTTACAAGGCTTGGGCAGAATGAAAAGGAGAGATTAATTGGACTTTCTGAGAGGCTGCATCAGAGGGTAGTGGGACAGGATCAAGCGGTAGACGCAGTTGCAGAGGCAGTGTTGAGGTCAAGGGCTGGTTTAGGCAGGCCGCAGCAACCCACAGGGTCCTTCCTTTTCTTGGGTCCAACTGGTGTTGGCAAGACTGAGCTGGCAAAGGCCCTTGCCGAGCAACTCTTTGATGATGAGAACTTGCTGGTCAGGATAGACATGTCGGAGCACATGGAACAGCATTCAGTTTCAAGGTTGATTGGTGCTCCTCCGGGGTATGTAGGACATGAGGAAGGCGGGCAACTCACAGAGGCAGTGAGGCGGAGGCCTTATAGTGTTGTGCTGTTTGATGAAGTGGAAAAGGCCCACGTTGCAGTATTCAACACCCTCCTTCAAGTTTTGGATGATGGAAGGCTAACTGATGGCCAAGGTCGTACTGTTGACTTTAGAAACGCGGTAATCGTCATGACATCAAACCTTGGTGCCAAGCATTTGTTGTCGGGACTGATGGGAAAATGTTCAATGCAAGTGGCGAGGGATAGAGTCATGCAAGAGGTAATATATTTGTATATATTTATTGAGTTGGTGCATCTGGTTTCTAACTTCTGAGCTGGACTAACAACATCCTCTCTTAATTCCTAATTATGAGTGATGATGGTGCAGGTGAGAAAGCACTTCAGGCCAGAGTTGCTCAACAGGCTTGATGAGGTTATGGTGTTCGACCCTCTTTCGCACGACCAACTAAGGAAAGTATCAAGGTTGCAAATGAAGGATGTTGCAAGCCGACTTGCTGAGAGGGGCGTTGCTTTGGCTGTGACAGATGCAGCACTGGATTTCATTCTGTCTGAGAGCTATGATCCGGTGAGTACCATTTCTGTTTTATTGATCTACATACAAATACAATACATGAATGAATGAATATGTGAAATGGGTACTGAAATCTGTATTGTTGTTTGGTGTCGTCAGGTGTATGGTGCTAGACCTATTAGAAGATGGCTGGAGAAAAAGGTGGTGACAGAGCTATCAAGAATGCTGGTAAGGGGAGAGATAGATGAGAACTCAACAGTGTATATAGATGTGGGGGCGAGTGCAAACAAGTTGGCATACCGAGTGGAGTATGGAGGGCTTGTAGATGAAGCGACCGGGCACAAATCGGAGGTACTCATTCAAATCCCTAACGCCAATGGAAAGTACCACGAAAGTACCACAATGCTCGGGCTGTCAAGAAAATGCGAATTGAGGAAGTTGAGGAGGAAGACATGGATGACACAGTTGAATAAATGAAATATGTTTGTTCAGCCTTAGTTTTTATTTCCTTTCCTTTCCTTTCATGTGAATGATGTAGAGATTTCTTTGCTAGTCACTTAAAAAGTTACTGGTGTATGTGTAGAAACGGTTTTTATTAGCAAATGGAAAAGTTTACAGATAAATGTGCTTAATGCCCGAGGAGGGAAAAAACAGCAATAGAGATACAGACAAACATGAGAGAAAACTCAATGATCTTAATGTTTTGAAGTGAGCTTGGTCAGTTTCTCTGTCTCGATAGCTTCAATAGACTGGATCATTTCAGTGTTCGTCGCAAAACTTGCAAAACCTAGAGATTTACAAAGCGCGCAAGCTTGAATGACACTGTCCTGAGAATTACGCTGAGTTAAGAATTTAGATACGTTATGCGAGCATGACTAAGAAAAGACGGGTATTGCAAATGTCTGTTTGATGTGGAGATCAACCAGGAGCCCCAGAGGAGATTCCAATAGACACTGAGGAGAGCACGGAATCCTTTTACGATGGCGACGGTATACCAACGGAATAGGGTTCCAGCGTCTACACCTTTTTTAGCTTTGATCTAGTCAAATAACGCCACCTATTAGCCAAAATTTGTCGATCTTCTCAATAGATTTCAGGTTAATCATAACTATATCTGCATCGACTAAACTTTTTGACACACGATAAATATGGAGTAGTGACTATTGTCGACCCAGCTGACATCAGTTGGAAATGGTGGCACGACTCCCATCAGTTGGAGGGGAAGGGTTGACACCCTAAACCTCGACTCCCGTATATATATTTAGAGAATTTCGCATCGTTACGTTACCGAATTGCAACATTTTTCATCATCAATTATTTTCTTACTTATTTTTCCTTTCATATTGTGATGTTTATTGTCAAATATGTAAAAGAAATACTTTTTTAGAGTTATTTTTTCACTTTACTTTTGCTTTCAAGTTACTCGCAAAAGCATTTTCAATTGTAGTTACTTGGTCTTTTATTTCCGTTTCTCAATTAATTGATTCGAGTGGACTTTGTGTGCTAAATAATAGCGATTTAAGAATTGCACTATTTCTAGTTCTCAATGGATACTCGATGTCCTGCCCCAAATATGACGGGGAAAGACGGAGACGGGGCGAGGTATCTCCACTCCCGCCCCAATATATTTGAATTAAAACAATATTTTAAAATACAAATTTAATGAAAATAACATCTTTCAATACATTATTTTATTAAAAAAGTATCTTATAATACATATTTAATGAAAAACATATTTTATTATAATATATATTTTATTGAAAAAATGTAGTTTAACACTATTTTGCGTTGGGAATGGAGAAAAGCGAATCTCAGGTCCCATCAAAAATTAAGAATTTCCGCCCTGTTTCTAATATAGATGAGGACGAGATTGTCTAATCTGCCCTAAACCTGCCCTAAGTCCATCCCAAACGTGATTTAACTTAGAAAAACATAAAATCCCGAAAATCACAGCTCGTGGAAACACATAAACTAAAACGATTGGATAAATAAACACATGTAATGAGCATGTGTTGAAACTTGATAGTGATACCCATATATCTAATTCAAACTTCTATTACTATATCTAATTTTTATTTGAAAAATGATTAATCTCAGATAGATACACTTAATTTGACATCATTTGCAGAAAAATGCACTTAAGTTAGAAAACGTATTTTAGGGTTAGTAAAGTTTCGTTTTGTAGCAACCTGGACAATGGGGTTAGATTTTAGTATAAAATGACAAAAATGTTCCTGATTGTCTATCAAATTTTCAATTGATGCCCTTGGTTTATGTTTTTCCAATGCATTAGGTTGTGAAAGCTCTATTGCAATAGGTTGGGTAGCAAGGAAATCATCCATTGAAAGCCCTTTTTATTCTTCATCATAAATGGATTCACATATTTTGGAGAGACTAGACTGAAAGGGATCATCATGGGTTCCAATCAATAATTTCATGCAGCGTAACTTTATGTAACCATGGTGATCGAAATAAAACTTGATCTTAATGAAAAATTAAGCATGTTTATGAACTTTATAATCTGAAAAATTACCTTTGTATAATCGATTAAAACACAAGATAGTGCTTCTCTATCGAATCCACACAAGCACAACAATCACCGGAAATGATTTTCTCTCAACCTCTTGCTAATGATGTTTTTGAGAAGTATTGACAAAGAAAACAATAGTGGAAGAGCTATAGGAGGGTCGGCCAAATGAAGAAGGAAAGGAGAAAGAAGATGCCAAAATTATTGGAAAATAAAGGAAATGAAATAATGTGTAATTATGTGATTTAATTATCAAAAAATCTGATTTTAAATTCAAATAAAATAATTACACATATCATCCCTTTAAATTCATAATTGCACTATTGCCCTTTCAAGAATTGAAACCTCAAATGGGCTTCAAGCCCGTTTAACTAAATCCAAATTAAAACCCATAATATTGAGTTCTAATTCTGGTTTAGATAAACCGGTTCAATTTCCTCAATTTGATTTCTTCAACCGTCTGGTTAAAACCTTAGGCCAAAAATCAACCAAATCGTTTTCAATTTGACTAAACTGAAAACCGGATTCTCCCAATTTCCATCCATGCTTACTTGTCATGTATTGTGTTTAATGCGTGTGACCCTCTAGGCTCAAGAACAGTTGGCAGACTGGTAAAATTACTATTTTACCCTTTCCATCATAAGTGGTCTCTAGCAAGACATTATGATTACCCAACGTTCGTGATTATCGATTATTCGACTTAACCTGTTATCGTACATGTCACTGTCCTTTTATCAAACCGATATATAGATTGATCAATAGGTATAGAATCGTCATCCTAATTTATCAATCACTGTTCCTTGATATCTGAGATGACTGAAAACTGATACTAAGGTATCACCTGCACGACCGTGCTATTCCTTCAGTCATACTCATCAAGTGGCCTAAATGGATATCTTTCTCATACCGAAGTATGAGTGATAAATCCCTCAGACGCCTTTTGAGTTCACTAATGCAATAAATATCCAAGCCAATCGAAGTCGTTATAGCTACCCTTTTCAGATAACGTTAGACTAGGTCAAACTTAGGTATTCGTTACATAATGTACACAAAGACTCCTTGGTCTTAGGATATAATGACAAGCTACGATCTGTGAGTATCTCATGACTGGATCTATGCAGCATACTCACAATCGGGTTGTCCGATATCATCCTGATGGTATCTATGATATAACTCCGGCACACACTTTGCCATGATCAGTAGAGCATGATCACAAGGAGTTAGTATCATACTGATCGCTTCAGAAGAAACTTAGCTGATCAGGGACTTTATCGAATGCAATTCTTTCTGATCTATAGCTCTACTATAAGTGGTTACACACATTATAACATAGATCAAATCACATTAGATATACTACTACAACACATTAGTAATATTATGCCTTTTAGTATGTAGAAGAATGATGTCCGTTACAATATAGATTAAGGAATTACATTGGACTTGGGCATAATCCTAACATAGACAACACTAATTGCAAAAAAATTCAGAACCTATTTGCAATTTCATATTAAAAAAATTCAGAACACGATAAAGTCAAATCTCCTCATTTAACCTCATTTTCGTCCCATTTTAGGTAGTATTAGAGTCATTAATACGCAATTGAGCTTAATATGTGTTTGTGGTGAAATTATAGGAAAACAAGTCATTTTGAGGCATATTGGAGCAAAAAGGAGCTCAAGAGCAAAATTGAGGACGAGTCGAGATAATTTGGGCAGCGCGATCAAGTCATCTTGCAGCGGCGATAACTCCTTCATCCGAAGTCCGATTAGAGAACGCTTTACATCATGATGAAGAGAATTCAACATTCTCGAACTTTTAAGAAGGAATCTTTTTTATTGGAGCTCTAGATTTTGAGTTATTGGCCGGTCAAATAGGCTGACCAACAACCCGTTCAACACTCAATTCCAATAGCAGCGAGCCATCTTGCGAGCGCCATATCTTCTACATCCGAACTCCAAATCGAGAAATGTTTGAGCCTAAATTTAAGAGGAAGAAACAAATAACATTTTTATGAAGAAACCTTTCTAATTAGAGGTCCGGAAGAGGTCAAAAACGGCATCAGAAAAGGAGCTGTTCACCAGAAAATGAGTTGAACCAGACCGGTTCGACCCGAATCGGTCTGGGCTTTGAACAGTGACCACGGGATTTTTTCCAAAATCTTAATATTGGGTATATGAAGATTTAGGGCTCTCATTTGAGATCACTTTTCATATTATTAGACATTATAGGAGGCTAGGATGTAGAGAGTAGGAGGAAGATGCAGATTGGAAGAGAAGAGAAGACCCAAGAGCTTGAAGGTGTTCATCCATGGTGGGCGCCTCTCTCTCATCCCTCTCTCCTTTTCTTTGTAGTTTAGGTTATTTGTTACATTTGATTTTGTAAACTTCGTAAAGATTCTATGATTTTGTAAATGAGTAGATCTTGTTAGTTTTGTTTTTGATTTTACGTTTTGTTCATGCTCATGGATGGATTGTGCCTAGATATTTGTGAGATTGCCAATCTAGGTTGATTTTGGTAATATTGACAATACGTGTATGATTGTTTGAGCTTAAATTGATATTAATTGATTATGATTATTTGGTATATTGAGATTTGATTGCTAGATTATTGATTTAATTGTTGAATTGATGATGAATATAGTTGATTGTGAATTATTGCCATGGATATTTATAGATTTATGTTTTTATTGTTGAATCCATGGTAATGAGGAGCTTGATTGAGGCTTTGAAGTACTATTTTGGTGATTTATGCACTAGAGATTGGTGGGATTGCCAATTTAGGGTGGATTTGCCATATTTGTGAATATGAGAATTATGGAACTATCACGCGTTTGAGCTTAATTGATTTTATTAGTATTTACGTCTTGTGAATTGAACACTAATTGATAATATTGTTTTTTTTTTGCATGACGAACATGAGCTTGGTTGACTTTGATAGGTTATAGATTTAGGTGTTGTTTACAGTTTGCTAGACTTTTGTGAGATTTTGATTTTAACTCTCCCCCTCCTCGAAACTACCCTATTTTCCCTTGCCGACCTCAATCCTGACAATTCTGAACATCTAGATTGGCGCCCACTAGCTAAAACTCCTCGTGAGATCGATAAGTCGAACTTAAGAAAGCTCAAATATTGCTTGACGACCAGTGCACTTGCCGTGCAATCGGGAGCGAGAAATCTCGCGAGAGATTTTCTCCCGTCAAGTTTTTGGCGCCGTTGCCGGGGAGATTTAGGTATCTAGTGGCCCTAGTTGAAGTGTTTGGATTCGCGCCTTGATGTGTTCGAGCCCGACACATCTAGCCACTGTAGACTCGCGCCCGTTATGTTAGCTTTGACAGCCCGTGTTGAAATGTTTAGAGTCGCGCCTCGTTTGTTCAGATTTGGAAAACAAAAAAGTGGACATAATTTGAAATTACGATAGGCCAATGTAGTTTGAGCCCAAGAGATCGCGCCTTGAACGCCGAGCCCGAGAAATCGCGCTTCGAGCATTGAATTTGAGTATTTTCATCTCGCAAATACTTTGAAAAAACTTTATCTTTGTAGATTGTTTATCTTTGTATAGTTTTATATCTTTTATCGTTAAATGTATTTATTTTCTTTTTTATATAGTTCTATAAAAAAATTCTATAGAGTTTCTTATTGAATGACATGTGAGCTTAACTGATGAAATCTTAACATGTTATTTGTATTTATACTTTTGCTCTTACTCTTTCCCTCTAATGTTGCCTTGTGTTTTAAATTCTAATCTATAGTTGAGAAGACATCGTGAGAGAGCAATGGCTTATCTAGCAAGATTGGAGAGCATAAAGACATCATCAAGAGATCGTGGGTCATATGAAGAACTAGAAGTGGCCGAAGTGCCAAGAGTTGCTAGAGTGGCCTAAAGAGTTCAAGAGGCCGAGAAAGAATGAAGAGAATGAGAGAAAGAAGCTAATGGATATGGAAAATCGAGGTGATATCTCTCATTGCCCCCTTGCGTCATTTTTATAGGTGGTTGAAATTTAAAACTATGACATGCCTTTGTAGTTTGAGCCAGAGAGATCGCGCCTTGAACGCCGAGCCCGAGAAATCACGCCTCGGGCATTGCATTTTAGAGATTGCATTTTAGAGGGAAAGTGACAAAACTTTGTGCCAAGAGGTATCAATAAATCTCAAATAACAATGCACTTTTAAAGTCACCATCATGCATCAAGACTGAAAATGATGTAAAGATAAAGTTCTTCAAAAGTAGTTGCAAGATAAAACTACTCAAAATCAATGTTCGAGGAAGAACACTTAATTCAATTTTTTTTACAAATTGCATTTTAGAGGGCAAGTGACAAAACTTTGTGCCAAGAGGTATCAATAAATCTCAAATAACAATGCACTTTTAAAGTCACCATCATGCATCAAGACTGAAAATGATGCAAATATAAAGTTCTTCAAAAGTAGTTGCAAGATAAAACTACTCAAAACCAATGTTCGAGGCGCGATTTCTCGGGCATTGGTTTGGAGTAGTTTTATCTTGAAACTTCTTGTGACAAACTTTATCGCTGAAAAAATTGGTTGAAATTTGAAATTATAATAGGCCCTTGTAGTTTGAGCCCGAGAGACCGAGCCTTGAACGCCGAGCCCGAGAAATCGCGCCTCGAACATTGGTTTTGAGTAGTTTTATCTTGCAACTACTTTTGAAGAACTTTATCTTTGCATCATTTTCAGTCTTGATGCATGATGGTGACTTTGAAAGTGCATTGTTATTTGAGATTTATTGATACCTCTTGGCCCAAAGTTTTGTCACTTGCCCTCTAAAATGCAATTTGTAAAAAAAATTGAATTCATTGTTCTTTTAATGAGTTATTACTTTCCTTTCTTAGGAAAAAGTTATTTTTGGGATTCAGATTTTACTTGTGGGTGAGTCTTCTCAAGAGACTCATCTCGTCTAGTTAAAGACGTTAAAGAAATACGCTATTGGAAGGCACCCCCAAATTTTAGTGATTGTGTTGGTATTTAGTTTTGAATTTTAAATACTTGGTTTTTTTTTTGTTTATAATTGTATAGGCTAACGTTTTTAGTTTTATAGTTGTATAGCTAACAAGAGTAATTGTAAGATATATAGTTCGTATAGCTAACTTGTTTAGTTTGTAAAGGGTTACTAACTTAGTGTTGTGTTTTGCGAGCCATTACTCTTATGCGGAAATGGGAAATCGAGATATAACAAGAAAGGAGAGCAAAGGAAGAGGAGAATCAAAATAGGAGACAAAAGGCCGCTTGGCCCATGTACTATCCTTACTTTACTTGTGTTTCCCATATTTCGGTAGTCTTGGTCGTATTTAATTGCATATATTTATAATTGAAAACCTTTGAAAATATTTGTCTAACATGAAATGATTTTCCTACATTTTTATACTTTGTCATGAGGATGAAAATTTGGAGTTAATTAGTTGAAGCAAAGTTGATTGAGCTTAAGAGAGAAAGGGGAAATCATTGCTTTTTTATATATTGATGTTTTACTTGTTGAGTCTTGCATGTTAGTAGAGTCCAGAACTTGGTTAAGTCCTAAGTGTGGTGTGTATTTCATACTCCACATTTCTTTTAGCGCACTTAGGCTCATTGGGCGGTCCTAAGTGTGGTTCGTACACACCACAATCGAGTTTTTTTAGCCAAGGGCTCGGTCAAGCCCTAAATGTGGTTTGTACATTTGAGTTTGCATGCATTGCACGTTTCTTGTTGCATTGCATAGTTTAATTATGATTTTGTACTGCTTTTTATTGTGCTTTTGTTTTGTTTTTATTTTGCTTTTGAGTTCACTTACATGGATTACTTTAGATTATAGTAGCAAAATGTTAATCAATTGCCAATGGAAATCCCGATGAATGTAATAGGCTTGTAGTACGATCTTTTGGATTATGTTGGAAGGTTGAAAGACAGGGTTGTTTGCGCATTTGAAGTATGGTTGATCCGAGAAAATTTAGTATTGAGTTCCTCTCGTTTTGACAAGGGAAATGGAAATCCTAACTTGGCTTACTTAGAAAAATTCACACACAAAAACACGCGACCTCGGGGGAAAGGTGAGGGTTTGGCCATGAAAAATCTAAAAGACGGGTTTGGGTGTAGAGGAGGCGGGGCGCCGATGGAGACCTTTGCATTCAAATCCCGACAAATCAAAACTAGTGGCTAAATTCCATATCCCCAACTCGGGGGAACAACTTATTCTACACGAGCAACATATGAAAAATCTTGCTGGTGACAAGTCTTCCCCTGATTAAATCGAGAAGAACTTAAGAAAGATTAGACTAATAAGCCGGATATTCACGCATTCAAAGCTATCACACTAGTTAAGAAAAGTAAAGTAGATGGTCACACTGCTATAAGGTTTGAACGATTGTTGCCATTTTGTGAAATTCTTACAATAGTTTCATGCAAGTGAGTTTTTTTCACTATTTAGTGCATAACTCTTTTTGACTTTTTGTAAATAATTGACTTTGTATACATTTTGAGATTTTGACATTTAACTTTTGATTTTTAATTTGGTTGTTTGTTTACTTTTGTTAATTTTGACTCTTTTCTTTTGTATAGTTACTAATGTTTTGAGTTTTGTTTATTTCGTTTTTGGTTTAGTCTTTTGCATGTAAGATTGAGTTTAGTAGCATGTGCATTTTCGGCTTCGTGGGCGTTCCGTGCCAGAAAAGTCCTCAGGAGGCCTCAAACTCCTCCTATTGGGTTTACCCCAGGGTTCAATTCGAGGGAGTATCTGTGTTTAAATTTGTAAATTTTCCCTTTTTTTTCTTTTGTTTGTTTTTGTTTTTATTCTCTCGGGACGAGAAAATGCTAAGTGTGGGGTGGTTGATAAGCAAGAATTTTTTTTACCCCAATTTCGTCTCATTTTAGGTAGTTTTAGAGTCATTAATACCCAATTGAGCTTAATATGTGTTTGTGGTGAAATTATAGGAAAAAGGTCATTTCGAGGCATTTTAGAGCAAAAAGGAGCTCGGGAGCAAAATCGAGGATGAGCCGAGATGATTTGGGCATGGCGATCAAGCCATCTTGCAGTGGCAATAACTCTTTCATCCGGAGTCTGATTAGAGCATACTTTATATCATGATGAATAGAATTCAACATTATCCAACTTTCAAGAAGAAATCTTGTTCATCAGAGCTCTAGATTTCGAGTTATCGGCCGGTCAAACAGGCTGACCAGCAACCCGTCCAGCACTCAATTACAGCAGCAGCAAGCTATCTTGCGAGCGCCTTGTCTTTTACATCTGAACTCCAAATCAAGAAATGTTTGAGCCTAAATTTAAGAGAAAGAAACAAACAACATTTCTCGTAAAGGAACTTTTCTAATTAGAGGTTCTGAAGAGGTCAAAAACGGCGTCAAAAAAGGAGATATTCACTAGAAAATGAGTTGAACCGGACCGGTTCGACCTGAACCGGTCTGGGACTTTGAACAGTAACCACGAGATTTTCTCCCCAAACATGAATATTGGGTATATGAAGACCTAGAACTCTCGTTTGAGAGCACTTTTCATACTATTAGGCATTATAAGAGGCTAGGATGTAGAGAATAGGAGGAAAATAGAGATTGGAAGAGAAGAGAAGACCCAAGAGCTTGAAGGTGTTCATCCATGGTGGAGGTTTCTCTCTCATCCCTCTCTCCTTTTCTTTTTAGTTTAGGTTATTTGTTAAATTTAATTTTGTAAACTTTGTAGAGATTTTATGATTTTGTAAATGAGTAGATCTTTTAGTTTCGTCTTTGATTTTGGGTTTTGTTCATGTTCATGGATGGATTGTGCCTAGATATTGATGAGATTGTCAATCTATATTTATTTTGGTGATATTGACAGTATGCGTGTATTTGTTTTAGCTTAAATTGATATTAATTGATTGTGAGTATTTGTATATTGAGATTTGATTGCCAGATTATTAATTTAAGGGATAATGACACTTTGATACACCTAACTATAGTGAAATGACACTTTCATACCCTAACTATTTTTCTCTCTTTTTTAGTACCTTAACAATTTTATTATGACAACCTACCTCTAAAATGTCTAAAATACCTAAACTACCCTTGGTGTAAGAAACTATAAATTGAATTGGTTCAATTATTTTTTATCTCTGGTTCAACTTGATTTGTATTTAAGATACAAATACAATTATGCCCGAAAATATAAAATTAAATTTGAACCATTTCAAATATGGTTTGATAAATTATATTAGACTAGTTTTATTTTGATTTCTTAAATCATGGGTGTTTTGGTCATTTTAGCATAGATTGTCACAAAATGTTTGTTAGGGTACTAAAAAAGAGACAAAAATAGTTAGGGTATGAAAGTGTCATTTCGCTATAGTTAAGTGTAACAAAGTGTCATTATCCCTTAATTTAATTGTAGAATTGATGATGAATCTAGTTGATTGTTTATTATTGCCATGGATATTTATAGATTTATGATTTTATTGTTGAATTTATGGTAATGAGAAGCCTGATTGAGGCTTTGAAGTATTATTTTGGTGATTTATGCACTATAGATTGGTGTGATTGCCAATTTAGGGTGGATTTGACGTATTTATGAATATGAGAATTGAGGAACTAGCATGCCTTTGAGCTTAATTGATTTGATTAGTGTTTACGTCTTGTGAATTGAACACTAACTGATAATATTGTTTTTTTGCATGATGAATATGAGCTTGTTTGACTTTGATAGGTTCTAGATTTATGTATTGTTTAGAGTTTGATGTACTTTTGTTAGATTTTGATTTTAACTTCCCCCTCCTCGAAACTACCATATTTTTCCTTGAGAGCCTCAAGCCCAACAATTCCGAAAATCTAGATTGGCGCCCACTAGCTAAAACTTCTCGTGGGATCGATAATTCGAGCTTAAGAAAGCCTAAATATTACTTGACGACCAGTGCACTTGTTGTGCAATTGGGAGCGAGAAATTTCGCGAGAGATTTTCTTCCGTCATAACTTACAAAATCAAAAAGGGAAAAATGAAAACTCAAACCCTAATTAAAAAAAGGGTCTTCTGTGCTGGTCAAAGTCGGTCCTTCCTTGTCGGTCATGTGCGTGAATAACGCTTGCTGAAGCTGAAAAAATCTCATTCTCCAAGACATTGACCCAATCTGACGTCAACACTGACGAATTCTCTATTTTCAGGTACTACGCCAAGACCGTCTTCCCCGCCGGTGACTCCATCGTGTTATTTAGAGTCGAAAATGAGGAGCTATGTAGCGAGCCAAGCGTGGGGCAATCACAAGCAGTTGAACCGGAGAGTTAAAAAAAGGATTGGATTTGGTAGAAAGATGATTGGATATGGAGTTGCAGGGATGGAGACATAGAGAAAAGAGAACGGGGAGAGGAGAGAGAATAAGAAAGGGAAAAAAGGTTAAGAGTATTTTTCTATTTTTCGCTTCAAATTAACTGGAAACTAGCGGGGATGTAACTATTTGAGAGCATATGTCAAGTCAATTGATGATAATCTCACATAAATACAGTTGAATTGACACATTTATTACTTATCTACAGTTGACTATAATTTCTCTTAGAGATGCGCTGTAATTTTTTTTCCTTACTCAATTGTAGTCTGTTAGTTTTTAGTTAATTTTTGAACGTGAAATGTCCAAAATGAACTTAATTGTCATTTAAAATTTCAAATACGTGTCATTAACCTTTTCAAATACGTTTCAAATAAACCTAATTGTCGTTTTGAACGGGGACTAGGGTAATCATGGGTCTTCCTAGGTTTCACATTTTGAATATTGTCCAGTAGCGTCTCTCTGCACCGCGACACTGTCGAAAACATCACCGCCAATCGCCTGCTCCGCGATAGCGACACGATTGCGAGCCCCAACGACAACTTTGCTCTCGACGACGATGACTCCACCGTCACATCCATCGGCGTCTGGTACAACATTGTCGTCAATCGTCGAGTTGTCTGGGTCACAAATTGGGAAGCTTCAGTCTCTGGCGGAAATGAGGTTCTTTAGATCGGGAGCAACAATCGCTTGGCGTTCAATGGGAACGGAGCCCTGATCTGGACATTGAGCTTTTGGTTTGTTGGGTTTGTGTGAATTTATGTTGGGGTTTTGGTGAAATTTCATTTCTTGAAACATTAGTTGATGCCATTACTGAAAAAAGTTCAATCAAGCAAGACAAACTTAGAGGAGGAGAGAGAGTAAAGAGGGAAAAGTAGCTTAATGACATATGTTTGAAAATTTATACGACAATTATTGGTACACTGTGGAGTGAGAAAAAAATCCTCAACACATCTCTCGTAATAAAATTACAATTAATTATAATTAGTTGAGAAAAGTGTCAAATAATTTATAGGGATAATGACACTTTGTTACACTTAACTATAGCGAAATGACACTTTTATATCCTAACTATTTTTGTCTCTTTTCTAGTACGCTAACAAATTTTTTGTGACAATCTATGCTAAAATGACTAAAATACCCCTGATTTAAGAAATCAAAATAAAACTAGTCCAATATGATTTATCAAATCATATTTGAAATGGTTCAAATTTAATTTTATATTTTCGGGCATAATTGTATTTGCATTTTATGTACAAATTAAATTGAACCAATTCAATTATAATTTTTTACACCAAGGGTAGTTTAGGTATTTTAGACATTTTAGAAATAGGGTGTCACAAAATAATTGTTAAGAGACTAAAAAAAGAAAAATAATTAAAATATAAAAGTGTCATTTTCCTATAGTTTGGTGTATCAAAATATCATTATCACTAATTTATATGCAACATTATTCCTTGAGTAAACGGAAACCATTTTAAAAGTTATTTGAACCTCGATATGGGTAATGGAGAGTAAGTTGGAGACAGTAATGAAAGAGGAGAGGAGGTACATAATCAAAAAAAAGTTTGACAGAAGACGACATTGTACAGACTCACCATACATATATACACACAAGGACACTGTCCCTCTCTCTCTCTTACTTGTATTATTTTTTGTCTTCTACATATTCCCCACCCACCCATCATCACTCCACTTCTGCCACACTCTCTCTCCCTCCACCGCCTCACCACTCTATAGCACCTCTCTCTCTCTCTCTCTCTGCTTCTCTCCTTGCTTCAGCTATGGCTGCCTCTTCTCATTTGGTCCTTGTGCTACTCCTTTCAGTCATGGTTGGCTATTCCAGTAAGCTCACTCCTCTTCCCTGCATTTTTCTTGATCTTATCTGTGTGGCATCATGAAGTTTCTTTCTTTCTCTTCCTTGCTTCTACTACTTACTAATCAACAAGTTGGGTTTTTTTATCCACCAAAAGAAATTATTTTTACTGCAAATAGGCCTGCTTTTATGCTTCTGAGTTGTCAATCTATCACTATTGGTTAAAGCCACAGAGTGAATCCTCTGTCTCTGAGAATACATTGCTCCTATTTTCCCTTTTCCTGCATCTAGAAATTATTTAAACTAGAAACTTTCTATATTTATGTAAATCTTTCTAAATATGATTTGTAGATCAAAGGCAGATAAAAGTAAAACCCTTGAAAGATTTATGGTAGTGCCTGCATTGCACTATTTATTTGTGAATAAAAGTAGTGTAAAACAGAATATAGCTTATTTCTGTGATGTGTGTAGTTAGTTTTGTTTTGGTTTTATAGGTGCTGCCTGGTGTGTTTGCAAAGAGGGGAGTGATGCAGTTTTACAGAAGACACTGGACTATGCATGTGGAGCTGGTGCTGACTGTAACCCCATCCACCAAACAGGGTCTTGCTGGAACCCTAACACTGTGAGGGCTCATTGCAGCTATGCTGTCAACAGCTTCTTCCAGAAGAAGGGCCAAGCTCAGGGCACTTGTGATTTTGCTGGCACTGCCACCATTTCTTCATCTGACCCTAGTATATATGCCTTTTCTCTATCAACATCTTGTGTTATGCTAATGTTATTTTAAACAACTGCTCATGTTAACAAATCTTGTTTTGCTTGGTGATTTACAGGTGCCAATGGATGTGTCTTCCCTGCCAGTGCCAGGTTTGATCTGCTTTACTTTACCATTATCTTTATTCTTTTTATGTTCTATTAAAGGTTCTCTGGTTATTAATTTCTCTACTCACCACATGATTTGAATTTCAAATTTTTACTGTTAAAATATCAAGTCAGAACTGACAATTTACAGGATATTGGTGGGGTCCCTCACTGTATAATTATATATTTGACTATTTTTTGAGGTGGGGTGGGTACCCACTGCCCTCCCTATATTTTTGAAGGGACTTTGTAGAGGTAGCCTCTCTCCACCCTTAAATTGCCTTCTTGACAAATATAATGGCTTTTGGTGGAAGTAGTAACTGCAGAAAAATTTGATGTGTTATCTGTCTACTAGTATGCTTTTGTGATATAAGAAGGGATTCAAATTCCCAACATAATGTCATGGCAATACTATAATGGGATACAAGACAATATTGGATTTTGAAAAAAAGTTCAGTAAGCAAAAAAGAAGGCCTTGGAAGAAATTTGAAAATGAAATCCACCCTAAACATACTTTTATAATATTGGAAGAAGTGCTTTCCTTTTATTATGAGAAAAGCTATCTTGAAACAACTTGTGTCTTCATCAGTAGTTGTACATGATATCATGGAGATCTATGAAGGCCCCTTTTCTTTTCACATTTGGTCTTATTCTAAATGAGCCCTTTTGTCATTTGAACTCCATTGTGAATGCATGTTGATGCTCCTGACTCATTGCCCATTTGAATGGTCGTGATCACTTTTTTGCTTTCAATAAAGTTGATGCAATTATTGGATCTAGGGCCTTTCACCAAAGGTTAAAATAATATAGCAGCAATAATAATACAGTGCTGACTGCTGAGGGTATTAAGTCATAAATATTGCCACTTTATAACTCACAATTCTAGTTCTCAGTTGCCTTTAGACTTTGAGGTACATGTAGCAATGCCACCCAAAGCCTTAATACATGTCTTGATGTCACTTCTTTAATGGTGTGGGTCAATTGCTTTGAATGTGATTCACTCTTAAAAGCACCTCAAACCTGCTGTTAAGTAGGCACAGTTTTGAGGTTTGAACCACTTATGAAGCTTTGTGTGGTTGTCTCATAACTTTGAGCTGGTTCTTGCAGCAACACTTCCATGAGAGCATTCATTGGAGGCTTCTTAAAATTGAATTTGTGTCGTGCTACTTTTAGATGACATGCCTATAATCGACTTTGATTGGTTGAAGCCACATTTAATTGTGTTAGTTAGGTGGCTCCATCAGAATACTGGATTAGCTGAGAAGTTCACTTGAACTCGGAGTGGTTAGTGATTGTACTTGAAAGGGAAATGGTGGAGACACCATACTAAATTACTAATACAAGTACCGAATAGATATATTCATGGAAGGGCAACAAATATATCTACCAAATTGCTTTATTATGCTCTCTCAAGTTTGATTTGTTGAATCTTACATTGTTTTTCTTTTGCTGGTTCAGCAGTAGTACAGGCACTAGCACAACTCCGGGGTCAACGAGTACCACACCATCGACATCAAGTACCTCAACGGGAACGGGAACCACCCCCACATACAGTGGAACGCCAGGAGTGCTAGGAGGGATAGGGAGCGGGGTTGGTCCATCAGGCATGAACACAGACGTTAGTCATGGCGGGTTTAGGATTGGAGGCAGTGTCTTCTTTTCCGTAATAGTAGGGCTCTTAGGTTGGAGCTGGATGATGTAAGTGTAGGGGAGGTCATGTGACCTTGTGTTGTGTTAGTAGGAGAGGACAATATTGTTGTTGGTGTTGCAGTTGTTGTATCTTTTTGGTGTTTACGTATTATTATTATTATTATGATTAGTATTGTTATCAATTTCTATTGCTATTTGGTTACAAAAGGTTGTCTTTTGATTACTCATGTATGCAATCGAGATGTGTATTATATGAAAGGCATACTTGTGTTTTGGTGCCAAACACTTCATTTTAAGTCGTGGGTCAACTGTTTGTTCTTTTCTGGCACTTTTTGCTTTTAGTGGTCAATTTATACTATTTAGGGGTAATGTCATTTGACTATTTTTAAAATTAACGTTTTTTTATCCGTGTATTTTAAATTTTTTCTGGCATTATGAGTACTCTAAATTTACAAAATGGGTAATTTCATGTCAGTACTATAATTTTGCTTCATTTTGAAATCAGTACCCTAAGTTTTAAATTTTTTTTGCCGGTACCTCAAGTTTATTTACGTTGCAGTTAAGGTAACGACTGTTAAATATAACAGAATTGGTGTGCAAAAACTCTAAAATGCCCTCAATAGTTTTGGTCTGTTAAACTGGTCTGATTGGTTCAATTGATATTGTAGTTACGACGGTTTTTGGTGATTGGCATATTTTTAAGAAATTAGAGAAAATATCATAAAGAATGTTGAAGCATCATATGCGACATTCTGTGTGACATAGTTGACGACATCCCGGCAAACATCCTGATCGAAGGAAATCAGGAAAGTCCAGAGACTGCAGAAAGTACGAATACGTTTAGGAAATTCCAGAACGTCTCCGATTCTGGAAAGAAGAAAGACGGTGATTAAGAGGAAACCCACTAGGGTTAGTACTCATGCTTGATTGCTATAAAAGCTTAGGCTACCCCCTTAGCAATCGTGTGGTTCTTTTATTTTGTTTCCTAGCAATAATTTGCAAAACTCTTAGACGTGAAGGTTTGCGGGCTGAGAGGTTGCAGATTGTGCTAAACGTATTGTGTATCACCATAACTATTGAGAGTTAGGTGATTGAGGGTTTATTGATCGTGTGAGTGAAGACTGCACGCAACCACAACATTCAAACGACGACTTGAACCAACAGAGCAAGACGATTTCTCGAAGAATGGAATCAAGACAGAGTCTTGGATTCAGGGGGAGACCCTGAGATAGGTTGCACTGTAATAAGTAGCATAAAGTATAGATCTAGGGATGATCATAGGTACTTGTATGTTATGACGAATTACTGATAAGTGAAACATTTCTACTAGGCTGAGAGCCCCCAGACGTAGGTGACGTTGCACCGAACTGGGTAAACAATCTTAGAAGTATGCAGAAGGCAATCTCAGAACAGGCCATTACTGGAATTCCAAGCCTGAAAATCGTGTAATGAAAGATCTGCGGAGAATGTCAGATTGGAAAGCAAACTAAGATGTCACACAAGAAGCTCCAGCATATCACCACCTCTCGAGTGCTTGAGCTAATACACGTTGACCTCATGGGGCCAATGCAAGTTGAAAGTCTTGGAGGAAAACGCTATGTCTTTGTGTGTGTAGATGATTACTCACGATACACATGGGTTGATTTCCCTCGTGAAAAATCGGATACCTTTTCGATCTTTAAGAATCTATGCATCCAGATCCAACGAGAAAAAGGGGAGACAATTGGCAAGATAATTCGTCTCCGCAGTGATCAGGTCGAGAGTTCGAAAACAACAAATTTGAGCGCAAAATCAGGACTCTACAGGAGATGGCTAGAGTTATGATGCTGGCCAAGGACATACCAACTCACTTCTGGGCAAAAGCACTTAACACTGCTTGCCATATCCACAATCGAGTCACTCTCCGACCAGGTATGTCAGTAACTCATTATGAAATATGGAGGGGGAGAAAGCCCAATGTTAAGTACTTCCATATCTTTGGATCCACTTGTTATATTCTGGTTGAGAGAGAACCTCGTCGAAAACTTGATCCAAATAGTGATGAAGGCATCTCCCTTGGCTACTCAAGAAATAGTCGCGTGTTCCGGGTCTTTAACAAACGGACCAAGACTATGATTGAATCAATCAATATTGTTGTTGATGATAACTGTGAAGATGCCCCAGAAGATGTGACAGACGAAGAAAGAACTTATCCAAACAATGTAAGAGAGGATGCTATTGTTGATGCCAATGAAGATGCTAGCAACAAGTCAGAAGACAATGATGCTAGTCCAAGTGTCAATAACAATGAGACAGTTCCTGAAGCCAACAACAAGAACCCCTCACGAAGAATCCAGGCTAATCATCCTATCTCTGGAGTAATTGGAGATATAAATGGACGCATACGGACTCGGAAAAAAACTCCAGTGAACTACAACGAGACGATAGGTAATATATGCTTCGTTTCAAAGATTGAACCCAAAAATATCAATGAAGCCATCAATGATGAGTATTGGGTCAATGCTATGCAAGAGGAACTGATTCAATTTGAGAAGAACCAGGTGTGGGAACTGGTGCCCAAGCCAAGTGAAGGAAATATCATTGGCACAAAATGGATCTTCAAAAATAAGTCCGATGAGCTTGGCAACATCACTCGCAATAAAGAAAGGTTAGTAGCTCAAGGGTACACTCAAATTGAGGGAGTAGACTTCGATGAGACCTTTGCTCCTGTAGCAAGACTTGAAGCAATCAGACTCCTACTAGGGATATCATGTCATCTACAGATTAAGCTTTACCAGATGGATGTCAAAAGTGCTTTCCTGAATGGAGATCTCAACGAAAAAGTGTATGTGTCACAACCTAAAGGATTTGTTGATCCTCACTCCCCTGATCATGTGTATAAACTCAAGAAGGCCCTCTATGGATTGAAACAAGCACCAAGGGCTTGGTATGAAAGGCTCACAAAATTTCTGATTCAAAGCGGCTACACTAGAGGGGGAGTCGACAAGACTCTATTTGTGAAGAATGAGGACGGAAATTTGATGATAGCCCAAATATATGTCGATGACATTGTCTTTGGAGGGATGTCAAGAAAGATGGTAGAGCAATTTATCCAACAAATGCAATCAGAATTCGAGATGAGCATGGTGGGAGAGCTTACCTATTTCCTAGGCTTCCAAATCAAACAGCTAAAAGATAGCATCTTCATCTCTTAAAGCTAATATGCGAAGAATATTGTCAAGAAATTTGGGCTATAGAAAGTTTCACATATATGGACACCAGCTGCTACACACATCAAGCTAACTAAAGATGATCTAGGAGAAGCCGTCGACCAACACCTGTATAGAAGCATTATTGGTAGTCTTCTCTACCTTACTGCCAGTCGACCTGACATTGCCTACTCCGTGGGAGTATGTGCACGGTATCAAACTAATCCTAAGGTTAGTCATCTATCTCAAGCTAAAAGAATTATTAGATATATCTCTGGGATTACAGACTTGGGTTTACTATACTCATTTGACACATCCTCTACCCTAGTGGGGTATTGTGATGCAGATTGGGCTAGAAACACAGCAGATAGGAAGAGCACATCTGGAGGTTGCTTCTTCCTTGGCAATAACCTCATATCATGGTTTAGTCAAAAGCAAAATTGTGTTGCCTTGTCCACTGCTGAATTTGAGTATATTGCTGCTGGGAGTAGCTGCACACAATTACTATGGATGAAGCAAATGTTATTCGAATACAATGTCAGACAAGAAGCCATGACTTTGTATTGTGATAATGTCAGTGCAATCAACATCTCTAAAAATCTGGTTCAACACAGCAAAACCAAGCATATTGACATTAGACACCACTTTATTCGCGAGCTGGTCGAAGACAAGAAGATCATCCTAGAGCACATCCACACAAAGAAGCAACTTGCTGACATTTTTACTAAACCATTAGATGCAAGCAGATTCGAGTACCTCAGGACGTCACTCGGGCTCTGCACCATCAGCAAGTAATCAAAGGACCTAAACGGTTGAGAGGAGTTAGTTGGTACCTTTTCATGAACCGGTCCAAAATCCCAACACATGCCATTGGGCCAAGCATGCCAAAAGCCCATATAAAAAGAGGAAAGGTCGCGAGATACGCTCTGTTACCTACATATTTGATTTGAATTGATTTTTCAAAAACAAAACCTAGTCTGCCTCATTTTTGCTTTCGCTCTCATCTCCCACACCTCTCAAACCCTGTGATAAAAACTCCACCACTCACACAACAATGGTGAAAACAATGAGCACTCTTGCGCCAAACAAAGCCACTGACAGTCGACAAACCAAACCCTAGAAGGCCAAGGAAAAGAGCCCCAAAAATAGCAATCTCAGCACCAACAAACATGGAGTCCGAATAAAAGGACTGAAGTCACAAAAGAATGCCGAGGGACCCTCCAGAGAAATCCCACCGGCAGAAGCACCAATACCCGTCTTTTCCCGAGTGCCCAAAAGGACCCGAACTGGAAGCGCTACTTTCTCGATGACGGAACTTACATGCCCTCAGCGAGATACTGGCATTGACCAAGGGAACCAAGAGACCTCCATGCAAATTGTCCTGGCTCCAGTCTCAGCCAGTTTCCCAGGTATTGATTCTTCCATCGTATCAAATACTGATACATCTAGAAATAGTGACCTATTAGAGTCGCTATTGGAAAATCAGGACCCCCCTCAAGAAGGGGTGGTTGAGGATCTCATAAATCCTGAAAGGGAAAAGAATAACTTGACCCCAGTCAGTCATGGGTTAGAACGGATTGCAGAAGGCGAGGGTGAAGAAGAGGGTATGAAAGATGTCGCTCCTGAACCCACAGATGTGGCTATGGTAGGAGAAGAAGAAGTTGTTGACTCGGAAAAAGTCGAGGAAGAATCTAAGAAAGAAGAGGCCAGAGACGGGGATACCGATCTGGAAGAAAGAGAGAAGGAAAACAGTGCCGCAGCTAATGGCACAGAAGAAGCACCTCTGGATGCCAGAGGAGATGATGCAGAAAATGCCGCAGAAACAACACACACAGTGCTTTCATCTTTGAAAAAGAAAGTGTTGGAGGAAAATGAATGCCTCGCAGTAATGGTAGGCAAATTGAGAGAAACCAAGAAAAGGAAGGAAGAAAAAGATGTTGGAGGCCCCAGCAAGAAGAAGAAATTGTCCGCCAAAGATAAAGGAAAGAAAGTTGTCTCCAAAAGGAGATTGATTGATGAAGAAACTGATGACGGTGCAGAGGAAGTTACAGTAAAGGAAGCAAAGAAGGCAGGAAGCCAGAAGCCGGTCAAGAACACCCCAAGTGTTCCATATGACAATGTGTCATTTCATTCTGTTGCCGGTGCAAAACGATGGGAATTTGTGTTCCAGAGAACGACATATCCCGAGAAGACCCTGTCTTCAGAGATCCTGGGACTGGAAGCCATTGTCAAACTCTTGGAACATGCAGAACTCATGAAGACCGTCACTGACATAGGCAACCACTATCCTCTGTTGGTCAAAGAATTCATTGCAAACTTGCCTGCTGGATTTGGTACTCTGGATGATCCGGATTGTGAGAAGGTGTATGTCAGAGGCCTACGCTTCAACATTTCCTCTGACATCATTAATACCTTCCTGGGGAGGAAGTGTGTCCGTTCTGTGCCTCCATCTGACCTGAACAAGGTCCTCAAGGAGATTACTGGTGACAAAAGCAGAATGTGGCCTACCAAGGGCACCGTGGCAGCCTCGGACCTCACATCAAAGTACTCCATCATATTCCGTATCGGAGTAGCGAACTGGGCTCCCTCCACACATGCATCCTCCATCAAACCGGAGCTGGCAATACTCATCTTCCAAATAGGTACTGGTTCCACACTTGATTTTTGCCAGTTTGTTATTGATCATCTCATTAGGCATGCCAGATCACAAGCTGTGAAGATATCTATTGCTTTTCCCTCCCTTATCTCTGAGTTACTAGTACACCAACACCCTGGTGTGTTGAAGACAACCGATAAGGCAGGAAAGCGAGGAGGGATGATTGTGGTGAGCCACAAACTGTTCGAGGGCAAGCATGCTCCTGATCTTGTCAGGACAGAAGTCAAACCCACCAAGGCGACAACTAGTCGAGCTACCGGTGCTGCCCCTCCAACAGAGACAACCAGCAGAGATGCCATCGTGCTCAAGAGAGAGATAGTTGTACTTGACGAGGAAATCGTCAACCTGAAGATGGCACTGAAGCATCTCTCCCGGCGAAGATCTCAATGTGCCAACCTGCTGAAGTCAATGCCTCCTCCAGACTCGGACAATGATGATTCCTCCTCTCCACCCAATACTACTGAAGACACTCCTCAAGATGCCTCTACAGATGCTACAAAAGAAGATACTGCTAGTTCCAGCAGCAGTTCTATTTGATTTTTAGTACTTTCTGGTTTCGCTACAAACTAAACAACTTTTAATTTGTATTTGTTTTGAACACTGTTTCATATATATTCTCGACTGCTGATCGGGAATATGTGTGAGTTAAGGTTGTGTTTTAATTATTCCCTGCCCTATTGTTCAAAATTTTCGTTTATGGTTGGCTCTTTTTGAGCCAGCAAGGGGGAGTAAGATGTAAGGCGTGCAATGATGCACGAAACGCCTACCAAGCCGATCGCTACCAAGCCGATCGCTACCGAGCCGACGCTACAAGAAAAGATAACGACAAATGCGACGCCGAATGCGACGAAGAATGCAATGAAGATTGCTGACCTTAAAAATAGCCAAAGGGGGAGATTGTAGTTACGACGGTTTTTGGTGATTGGCTTATTTTTAAGGAACTAGAGAAAATGTCATAAAGAATGTTGAAGCATCATATGCGACATTCTGTGTGACATAGTTGACGAAATCTCGGCAAACATCCTGATCGACGGAAATCAGGAAAGTCCAGAGACTGCAGAAAGTACGAATACGTTTAGGAAATTTCCAGAACGTCTCCGATTCTGGAAAAAAGAAAGACGGTGATTAAGAGGAAACCCATTAGGGTTAGTACTCATGCTCGATTGCTATTGTTGCTACGTTTAATTGTTGGCATAATTTTTTAGCGCAAAAGTAAGAAGTCGTGCAACATGTTACATGACATGTGGAGCGACTTGTTACGATCCAGATTAGGAAAGATCTGAAGCTTTCCTATTTCGATGAAGCTTCGAGTAAAAGAAGAAAGACGCCACGAAGACTTGGAGCGTAAGAGAGTAACTTCGACAAGCCAGACGACTTCCAGCTGGCAGTAACACGTCAGCAATAGGCGGCAACTATACTTGCCTGATTTATTCAGGAAGTCAGAACAGGCAAGACGACTTCCAACTGTCGTGGAAGGCGGCAACGACTTGCCTGATTTGTTCAGGAAGTCTGAAACTTCCTGTTCCTGGTCCGAGAAGGATTAGGAATGTGAGCTGCTATAAAAAGCATTGGGCTTCCCATTAGCATATCATCCGTTCTTGTTCTAACAATTGCAAGATTTCTCAGAGCTCTTAATCGTGCACCATCGGCGTGTTGAGAGGTTGATTAAGATTCGATAGAACGGACTTTGCTCCGATCAAACATTAAGTCGCGAAGACTAAGTGTTTGGATCGGTTAGGGTTTTTTCTTGTGATTGAAGATTCACAACTCCGTCAAAGAAGACAACGACACCGAGCATAGGCTTGCTCGAAGGGTGGAATTGAGAGGATCTCAAAGACAGGGGGAGAGGCCCTTGGTCGAGGTTGTTCACGGTGAGATCTATAGTAGCTTAGGACAATAGCTTGTGTGATAGCTAGTTGGTGCTTGAAGTTGTACTATTGACTACCTAATAGTGAAAACCTTTCCACTGGCAAAGTGCCCCCAAACGTAGGCGCGGAGTCACCGAACTGGGTAATCATCTCTGGTGTCGTTATTATTATTTGTTTACTGTTTTTCTTACGGTTTACGTTTTAGACAATTAGTCGATACAAAGTTACGACTTTGTGTTCGACTTCTTGACTCGACTACGATTCAGAATTTCAATTGGTATCAGAGGAGGCACCTTTTCTTTTATGTGATTTTCCTGCAAAATTTATGAAAAGCCAATATGGACTCAAAGGAATGAGGTTCAGTAAATCGACCACCAGTGCTCGACGGAACAAACTATGGGTACTGGAAAGCACGGATGTGTGCCTTCTTAAAATCCCTCGACAGCAAAACCAAGAAGTCTGTCATCAATGGATGGGAGGAACCTTACTATGCTGATACTCATGGAAATCAAACTAGCATCAAACCAAAAAATGAGTGGAGCGCGGAAGAAGATGAAGCCGCCCTAGGTAATTCTCGTGCACTCAATGCTATTTTTAATGGAGTAGACAAGAATGTGTTTCGACTCATCAACACATGCACAAGTGCCAAAATTGCATGGGACACTCTTGCTGTTGCTTACGAGGGTACTTCCAAAGTCAAAGAGCAGAAGTTACAGTACCTCACGACTAACTTTGAGGCCCTGACCATGAATGAAGACAAAACTATTGCGGAGTTTAATGTGCGCATCAAGGATCTGGCCAATGAATCATATTCACTTGGCAAGCCTATGACCGATGAAGATTTGGTCAGAAAAACGCTAAGAGCCCTAAGTCCCAGATTCAAGATGAAGATTACCGCCATAGAATAAGTCCATGACTTGAAGACACTGAAGTTTGATGAACTCATGGGATCTTTAATGACCTTCGAGCTCTCCTTACCTCTTATCGAGAAAAAACATAAAGGTGTAACTTTCAAAAGTTCTACCCAAAAGCAGAAGAACTTGACGCACTCTGATTCAGATAGTGACA
Organism: Geranium rotundifolium; assembly: GCA_963920655.1. Taxonomy (NCBI): domain Eukaryota; kingdom Viridiplantae; phylum Streptophyta; class Magnoliopsida; order Geraniales; family Geraniaceae; genus Geranium; species Geranium rotundifolium. The sequence continues at coordinate 29,679,846 of OY987316.1, read as the reverse complement.
TTGAGGAAACTATCCCTATGCTGGCAAAAAACTACAATAAAGTCATGAAAAGATTTAGCCAGATGACAGGAAGGAATGTCACCCGAGAAGTCAGAGACAAGCCACAGCACAAGTTCCAGAAGCTCGAAAACACAAATAGCGATGGAAGACGGGGAGAACGATCAGGAAAAGGAGTCCAGTGTTTTGAATGTGAATGGTATGGACACATGCAAAAAGAATGTCCTAACTTCGTAAAGAAACAAAAGAAGGGATTCAATGCCTCTCTAACTGACGATGAAGATGAGGAAGACGGTGACGTTGAGCATACAAGTAACTATGTTGCTTTTACTTCCTCCACAATAGAGCAACTTTCCGAGAATTCAAAGAAGAATGACTCTGATGATGAGCTATCCGATGAGACTCTCAACAATGCATATAACGAATGGTATGTCAAGTGGCTCGAAGACTCTCAGGTAATCGAAAAACAAAATGCTCTCATTCTTTCTCTTAATGAAGACAAGTCACGACTTCTCGAAACCACTATTGATCTCAAAAAGGAAGTTGCTCGGTTAAAAGGAGAATTAGAACAGGTCACCAAGTCTGTAAAGATGATGAATCCAAGCACTAACACCCTAGACCAAATTCTCTCGATCGGAAAACCAGCCAGAAATATGGAAGGTCTTGGATATTCAAAAGAAGCCTCATCATCGCACACCGTCTTCGTCCCTCAGAAGGTTGTCCCCCAGAAGTCGCGTCAGAAGTCTCCTAACTTCACGGCTGACCAAGCATCCAAACAGCCTCTTACCTTGGCGGCTTCAAAGACGCAGAACAAGACATAACTGGGTATGTCACCACTGTGGACGAAGAGGGCATATTCGACCTTTCTGTTATCAGCTATATGGAAGGAGCTTCGTCAAGAAAAGGACCACCATCAAGAAAGCACAACCACGTAAGGAATGGCGAGTTAAGGAGGTAAACTTTCGAGCTAATATCGCGTACACCGCTCTAAAGGCCTCAACAAGCAACGATTGGTACTTTGATAGTGGATCCTCTCGACATATGACGGGTAATAGCTCTTTCTTGGTCACTTTGATACCTTGCACAAATAGCTTCGTCACTTTTGGAGATGGAGTAAAAGCTAGAGTACTCGGGAAAGGAAAACTCAACCTTCCCAACTCACCATGTCTGAAAGAGGCTCTACTAGTAGAAGGTCTTACAGCAAATCTCATCAGCATATGTCAGCAATAGGCGGCAACTATACTTGCCTGATTTATTCAGGAAGTCAGAACAGGCAAGACGACTTCCAGTTGTCGTGGAAAGCGGCAATGACTTGCTTGATTTGTTCAGGAAGTCTGAAACTTCCTGTTCCTGGTACGAGAAGGATTAGGAATGTGAGCTGCTATAAAAAGCCTTGGGCTTCCCATTAGCATATCATCCGTTCTTGTTCTAACAATTGCAAGATTTCTTAGAGCTCTTAACCGTGCACCATCGGCGTGTTGAGAGATTGATTAAGATTCGATAGAACGGACTTTGCTCCGATCAAACATTAAGTCGCGAAGACTAAGTGTTTGGATCGGTTAGGGTTTTTGCTTGTGATTGAAGATTCACAACTCCGTCAAAGAAGACAACGACACCGAGCATAGGCTTGCTCGAAGGGTGGAATTGAGAGGATCTCAAAGACAGGGGGAGAGGCCCTTGGTCGAGGTTGTTCACTGTGAGATCTATAGTAGCTTAGGACAATAGCTTGTGTGATAGCTAGTTGGTGCTTGAAGTTGTACTATTGACTACCTAATAGTGAAAACCTTTCCACTGGCAAAGTTCCCCTAGACGTAGGTGCGGAGTCACCGAACTGGGTAATCATCTCTGGTGTCATTATTATTATCTGTTTACTGTTTTGCTTACGGTTTACGTTTTAGGCAAGTAGTCGATACACAAGTTACGACTTTGTGTTCGACTTCTTGACTCGGCTACGATTCAGAATTTCAGCTATAAAAGCTTAGGCTACCCCCTTAGCAATCGTGTGGTTCTTTTATTTTGTTTCCTAACAATAATTTGCAAAGCTCTTAGACGTGAAGGTTTGCGGGCTGAGAGGTTGCAGATTGTGCTAAGGATATTGTGTATCACCATAACTATTGAGGGTTTACTGATTGCGTGAGTGAAGACTACACGCAACCACAACGTTCAAACGACTACTTGAACCGACAAAGCAAGGCGATTGCTCGAAGAGTGGAATCAAGACAGAGTCTTGGATTCAAGGGAAGACCCTGAGATAGGTTGCACTGTAATAAGTAGCATAAAGTATAGATCTAGGGATGATCATAGGTACTTGTATGTTCTGACGAATCACTGATAAGTGAAACCTTTCCACTAGGCTGAGAGCCCCCAGACGTAGGTGACGTTGCACCGAACTGGGTAAACAATCTGCTGTGTCATTGTTTGTTAAGTTTTATATTCACTGTCCTGTGTTATCTACACAAGAAGTCATACACAGTCTTATAGCTTCATACATAACATTGTGTGTGACATCTTGCACGACTACCTGATCAAAATTTCAGATATGATTATGAAATGACTATTTTACCTATAATTGAACAACTCATTAACTCATGGGTCAAGGGCAAATTTGACTTTTCAAATCAAATTATTATTATAATAATTATAATTCTTTAATAATTAATTAAATATATTATTATTAATAATTGATTATATTATTAATCATTAATTAATTAATGATTAACCTTTCGTCTTCTTCTCAACCTCCCTCTCCGGAGACGTCCACGGCCATGGCAATGAAGGCTGAGCGCGGCGGCGTCCTGGGCGGAGGAGGACTGGGCTGAGCTGGGCTGGAGGAGGAGAGAAGGTTGGGGTCGGGGCTGGGCTGGTCGGGGAGGAGGCGGAGGCGGAGGGTCGGGGTCGAAGGAGCTCCGGCGACGGAGGGGGGGGGTTGGGCTGGAAGAAGCACGCTCATCGATTCTTGGGGACGCCACCGCCACGCTCTCGGTGAGCTCTCGAGGGTTTCGACGAGAGAGGCTCAGAGGCGCGGGGGTTTCGACGAGTTCCCCGATTGACCCATCGTCGACACAATCCCTTTTCTTCGGATTCGGCTTCCGCCTCTAGTTCCGGTGGCGACGAGGGAGGCTCGATCTGCCTCTTCGGGTCTGGGCTCGTCGATCGGAGACGGGGGCTCGTTGATCGGAGACGGAGATGAGGGAGGCTCGATCTGGGAGCTGCTCCTCGCTGGTCGGAGTCGCGGCCGGAGACGGTTGTGCTCCTCGCCGGTCGGAGTCGCGGCTGGAGACGGTGGTGGAGGGATTGAATATTAATAAGGGATAATTCCAGGTGGCTACACCTAGATATTGCTGTTTTTCAAGTAGGTGCACCTAGAATTTTTTTTTTCACATAACTACACCTAAAATGTGCAAAATTTTCACTTTGCACTTTCCGTCCAATTCTGTTAGTTTTTAACGTTTTTTTCATGTGAAATGACTAAAATGCCCTTAAGGTTAAATGAGTTATTATAATTGAATTGAAAAGACTAAAATGCCCTCATCTATTCATTTAATTTTCAAATATATGCCACTCCCTTTCTCTTCTCTCTTTTGTCTGCCACTCCCTCACCGGCCACACTCGCCGGAAAGTCCCCTCTGGCGCCTGAGAGGATCAACTCGGTGAGCTTCATGACGATGTGTGTCGGAGTTGCGAGGCAGCGACCGTGGAGCCGTCAGAGGAGAGGACTGTGGAGTGGCGGAGCTCGGGAGATCTCGACCACCTCGAACTCCGCCCAGCTCATTCGACCATCGCCCACCTCGACCTCGACCTCCGCCCAACTCCTCCGACCACCTCGACCTTCCCTCCGACCTCCACCCAGCTCCTCCGATCACCTCGACCATCCCTCCGACCACCGCCCACCTCGACCTCGACACACATCGTCATGAAGCTCACCGAGTCGATCCTCTCTGGCACCGGAGGGGATTTTCCGGCGAGTGTGGCCGGTGAGGGAGTGGCAGAGACAAAAGATAGAAGAGAGAAGGAGTGGCATATATTTGAAAATTAGATGAAGATGTGAGGGCAGTTTAGTATTTTCAATTCAATTATAATAACTCATTTAACCTTAAGGGCATTTTAGTCATTTCACATAAAAAACGTTAAAAACTAACAGAATTGGACGGAAAGTGTAAAGTGAAAATTTTGCACATTTTAGGTGGTCATGTGAAAAAAAAATTCTAAGTGCACCCACCTGAAAAACAGCAATAAGTGCACCCACCTGAAAAACAGCAATATCTAGGTGTAGCCACCTGTAATAATAATAATAATAATAATAATAATAATAATAATAATAATAATAATAATAATAATAATAATAATAATAATAATAATAATAATAATAATAATAATAATAATAATAATAATAATAATAATAATTGTAGTTACGACGGTTTTAGAGATTGGCTGATTTTTAAAGGAACTGAAGAACATGTTAAAAAGAATGTCGAAACATCTTCTGCGACATCTTGTGTAACATTGTTGACGGCGTCTCGGCAAACATCCTGATCGACAGAAATCAGGAAACTGCAGTTTCGGCAGAAAAGCAAGAAAACGATTAGGAAATTCCAGAACGACTCCGATTCTGGAAAGAAGAAAGACGGCGATTAAGAGGAAACCCATTAGGGTTTGTACTCATCCTCGATTGCTATAAAAGTTTAGGCTACCCCCTTAGCAATCGTGTGGTTCTTTATTTGTTTCCTAGCAACAATTTGCAAGGTTCTTAGACGTGAAGGTTTGCGGGCTGAGAAATTGCAGATTGAGCTAAGGATATTGTGCATCACATAACTATTGAGAGTTAGGTGATTGAGGGTTTACTGATCGCGTGAGTGAAGACTGCACGCAACCATCAAGTTGTACGAAGACTTGAACTGACAGAGCAAGGCGATTGCTCGAAGAGTGGAATCAAGACGGAGTCTTGGATTCAGGGGAGACCTTGAGATGGATTGCACTGTAAGACGTAGCATAAAGTATAGATCTAGGGATGATCACAGGTACCTGTATGTTCTGACGAATTACTGATAAGTGAAATCTTTCCATTAGGCTGAGAGCCCCCAGACGTAGGTGACGTTGCACCGAATTGGGTAAACAATCTGCTGTGTCATTGTTTATAGTTTTATATTTTCTGTCATGCGTTATCTACACAAGAAGTCATACACAGTGTTATAGCTTCATACGTAACATTGTGTGTGACATCTTGCACGACTAGCTGATCAAAATTTCAATTGGTATCAGATGAGGCACCTACAGCTTTAGGTGAGTTCCTAAAAAAAATATTTTGATCAAGATGGACAATGCCAGAGAAGGAGGATCCATCAATCGACCACCTATTCTAGATGGAAGTAACTACGACTATTGGAAAGCTCGGATGAGTGCCTTCATGAAGTCACTTGACAACAAAACATGGAAGGCTGTGATCAATGGTTGGAATGCCCCACAACTCAGTGACAACGATGGTAATCCTATCGGTCCAAAACCAGAAAAAGATTGGACTGATGATGAAGACGAGGAATCACTGGGAAACTCTCGAGCTCTGAATGCTATCTTCAACGGCGTTGACAAGAACGTATTCAGACTAATCAACACATGCACAACTGCCAAATCAGCATGGGACATCCTTGTTGTTGCTTATGAAGGAACAACCAAGGTTCGAGAACAAAAACTCCAATACCTGACAACCAACTTCGAAGCCCTCATCATGAAAGAAGACGAATCAATTGCAGAATTCAATGTTCGTATTCGTGATCTAGCCAATGAATCCTATTCTCTGGGAGAACCAATGTCTGATGAAAAACTAGGTAGAAAAAACCCTGCGTGCTCTTAGTCATAGATTTAAGATGAAGATCACTGCAATTGAGGAAGTTCATGACCTCAAGATCTTAAAATTTGATGAGCTAATGGGGTCTCTAATGATCTATGAGTTGTCTCTGCCCAACATCGACAAAAGGAATAAAGGAGTTTCTTTCAAAAGCTCAACACACAAGCAACCAGAACCTGAGGATTCTGATTCCGAAGAAGACATCGATGCTACAATGGCCCTTCTCACAAAAAATTACAACAAAGTCATGAGAAGATTCAATCGAATGGGTGGACGAAATGTCACAACAAATGCCAGAAACAAAGCTCCACAAAAAGCTCAACCAGGAGGAAGTCTTGACAGACCAACCAGGAGTGGAGAAGAAAGCAACAAGAACAATGGACTTCAATGCCATGAATGTGAAGGATTCGGCCATCTTCGCAGAGAATGTCCAAATTTCCTCAAACAACAAAAACGAGGATATAATCCCACTCTATCAGATGATGACAATGAAGATAGTGGATCTGAAGAGGTAAGCAACTTTGTTGCATTCACTACTACTACTACTCCTGTATGTAACATTGATAGTTCTGCCAATATCAATGATGATCACCACCATCCCACTCCAAATGAGAGTTGGACTAAAGAGCAACTAGTCGAGGCATACAAAGGCTTACATACCAGATGGATCAAGGAAACTCTAATACTTGATCAACAAGGTGAACGGATTATCAGTCTTACCAACGACAAGTCTAGATTTCTAGAGACGATCGTGGAGCTAAAACGCGAAATCACCAGACTTAATGGAGAAATTAGTCTTATGACTAAATCAGTAAATATGATGAATCCTAGCACGGAAAGCCTTGACAAGATTCTATCAGTGGGAAAGCAGTCCAAGGATACGACGGGACTAGAGTACACACACGATATCCCCTCAACAGCAGTAACGAAGTTTGTCCCACAACAAGCCATGGTTGACAAGAAACCACTGGATGCCCCAACACATCCTACAGGACGACCTACAACAAATGTCATGACATCGTCTACAACATGTTCTTGTGAAGCAACTATCAGAAGACATCCTCCACGCAGACAACAATACTACAGAAGACCAGCTTATCAATATCAATGGATATGTCATTACTGTGGTCAACAAGGTCACATCAGACCTTTTTGTTTTCAACTTCTTGGGAGGAAGCAAGCTCAGCTACCACAAAAGAGACATCAAAGGCATCTCTCAACTCCTCAGAATACGTCCCGCCTTGAATGGAGACCTAAGAACCTAGTCTATCGAGCTAATGTTGCATATACATCCTTAAGTGCATCAACAAACAAGGACTGGTATCTCGACAGTGGATGTTCTCGACACATGACAGGTACTCCAGAGTTTCTTTCCAATCTCAAACTATATACAAACTGCTATGTTACTTTTGGAGATGGGATTCGAGCTCGAATCATTGGAAAAGGAGTACTCAAGCATCCAGGAGCCACGTGCCTAACTGAAGCATTACTTGTATAAGAACTTAAGGCAAACCTGATTAGCATCAGCCAGATCTGTGATCTGGGTTCAGAAGTGAAATTTACTGAAGAAGCCTGTGTAGTGAAAGACTCTAATGAAGTCACTATTCTACAAGGAATCCGCTCGATGGATAACTGTTACATCTGGTCGCCCAACTCACATATCGAAGCAGCAAAGTGTCTGATCTCCAAAGCAGAAGAAACCAAACTGTGGCACAGAAAGCTTGGACATCTAAATTTTCGAAGTATGCGGAAGGCAATCTCCGAGCAGGCCATTACAGGAATTCCGAACCTGAAAATAGTAGAAGGAAAGATCTGCGGAGAATGTCAGATTGGAAAGCAAACAAAGATTTCACACAAGAAGCTACAACATATCACCACCTCTCGAGTACTTGAGCTGATACATGTTGACCTCATGGGACCAATGCTAGTTGAAAGCCTTGGAGGAAAACGATATGTCTTTGTATGTGTAGATGATTACTCACGATACACTTGGGTTGACTTCCCTCGTGACAAATCAGACACCTTCTCGATCTTCAAAAATCTGTGCATCCAGGTCCAACGAGAAAAAGAAGAGACAATTGGCAAAATAATCCGCCTTCGTAGTGATCATGGTCGAGAGTTCGAAAACAGCAAATTTGCAGAATTCTGTAACTCAGAAGGGATAGCGCATGAGTTCTCGGCACCAATCACTCCCCAACAAAATGGCATTGTTGAGCGCAAAAACAGGACTCTACAGGAGATGGCTAGAGTTATGATGCTGGCCAAGGACATACCAACTCACTTTTGGGCAGAAGCACTTAACACTGCTTGCCATATCCACAATCCAGTCACTCTCCGACCAGGTATGTCAGTAACTCATTATGAAATATGGAGGGGGAGAAAGCCCAATATTAAGTACTTCCACATCTTTGGATCCACTTGTTATATACTGGCGGATAGAGAGCCTCGTCGAAAGCTTGATCCAAAGAGTGATGAAGGCATCTTCCTTGGTTACTCAAGGAATAGTCGTGCGTACCGGGTCTTCAACAAACGAACCAAGACCATGATGGAATCAATCAATGTTGTTGTTGATGATGACTGTGAAGATGCCTCAGAAGATGCGACAGACGAAGACGGAGTCTATCCTCCAAACAATGTTAGGAAGGATACTACTACGGATGACAGAGAAGATGCTAGCAGCAAATCAGAAAACTATGATGCTAGTCCAAAAGTCGATAACGATGAACCAGTTCCTGAAACCAGCAACAAGAATCCCTCGCGAAGAATCCAGACTAATCATACTATCTCTGGAGTAATTGGAGACCTAAATGAAGGCATACGGACTCGGTCAAAAACTCCTGAAGACTACAACGAGGTGATAGGTAATATATGCTTCGTTTCAAAGACTGAACCCAAAAATATCAATGAAGTCATCAATGATGAGTATTGGGTCAATGCTATGCAAGAGGAACTGATTCAATTTGAGAAGAATCAGGCGTGGGAACTGGTGCCCAAGCCAAGTGAAGGAAATGTCATTGGCACAAAATGGATTTTCAAAAACAAGTCCGATGAGCTGGGCAACATCACTCGCAACAAAGCCAGGTTAGTTGCTCAAGGTTATACTCAAATTGAGGGAGTCGACTTCGATGAGACCTTTGCTCCTGTAGCAAGACTTGAAGCAATCCGTCTCCTACTAGGGATATCATGCCATCTACAGATAAAGCTCTACCAGATGGATGTCAAAAGTGCATTCCTGAACGGGGACCTCCATGAAAAAGTATATGTGTCGCAACCCAAAGGATTTGTTGATCCTCACTATCCTGATCATGTGTATAAACTCAAGAAGGCTCTCTATGGGTTGAAACAAGCACCAAGGGCTTGGTATGAAAGGCTCACAAAATTCTTGATCCTAAACGGCTATACTAGAGGAGGAGTCGACAAGAATCTTTTTGTGAAGAATGAGGACGGGAATTTTGATGATAGCCCAAATATATGTCGATGGCATTGTCTTTGGAGGGATGTCAAAAAGGATGGTAGAGAAATTTATTCAACAGATGCAATCAGAATTCGAGATGAGCATGGTGAGAGAGCTTACCTATTTCCTAGGCTTCCAAATCAAACAGCTAAAAGATAGCATCTTCATATCTCAGAGCAAATATGCGAAGAATATTGTCAAGAAGTTTGGGCTAGAAAAGGCCTCACATAAAAGGACACCTGCAGCTACACATATCAAGCTAACTAAAGATGATCCAGGAGAAGCCGTCGACTAACACTTATACAGAAGCATTATCGGTAGTCTTCTCTACCTTACTGCAAGTCGACCAGATATTGCCTACTCTGTAGGAGTATGTGCACGATATCAAGCTAATCCCAAGGTTAGTCATCTCTCCCAAGCTAAAGAATTATAAGATATATCTCTGGGACTACAAACTTGGGTTTATTATACTCATTCGACACATCCTCTACCCTGGTGGGGTATTGTGATGCCGATTGGGCTGGAAACACAGCGGATAGGAAAAGCAAATCTGGAGGATGCTTCTTCCTTGGCAACAACCTCATATCATGGTTTAGTAAAAAGCAAAACTGTGTTGCCCTTTCTACTGCCGAATCGGAGTATATTGCTGCTAGGAGTAGCTGCACACAACTACTATGGATGAAGCAGATGTTAGTCGAATACAATGTCAGACAGGAAGTCATGACTTTATATTGTGATAATGTGAGTGCCATCAACATCTCCAAAAATCCTATCCAACACAGTAAGACCAAACACATTGACATTAGACACCACTTCATTCGAGAGCTGGTCGAAGATAAGAAGATCATCCTAGAGCACATCCATACAGAGAAGCAACTTGCTGATATCTTCACAAAGGCATTAGATGCGAGCAGATTTGAGTTCCTCAGGTCGTCACTCGGTCTGTGCACCATCAACGAACAATAGAAGTTGCTGAAACGGTTGAGAGGAGTTAGTTGGTGCCTCTTCATGAACCGGTCCAAAATCTCAACACATGCCATTGGGTCAAGCATACCAAAAGCCCATATAAAGGAAGGAAAGGTCACAAAAGATACGCTCGGACTTCAACAGATTTGATTTGAATCAACCTAATTTCAAAATCAAAACCTAGTCTGCCTCTTCTCGCTTTCGCTCTCGTCTCCCACACCCCCAGACTCAGCAACGAAAAATCACAGATATGGTGAAGACTCGGAGCACTTTAGCACCAAAGAAGGCCACTGGGAGTAAACGATCCGAACCCAAGAAAGCATAAGCAAAAAGCTCCAAGAGCAGCAATCCAAAAACCAACAAGTATGGAGTCCGAATCAAAGGACCAAAGACGCTGAAGAAAACTGAAGAATCTCTCACAGAAACCTCACCAGAGGAAGCCCCAATGCCCACCTTTTCTCGAGTTCCCAAACGATCTCGAACCGGAAGCTCTGCATTCTCCATGACAAACCTAACAGGGCCAGAATGAGAGACTGGTCTTGGGGAAGAAAGCCGAGAAGCGTCCATGCAGATTGTTCCTGTTCCAATATCAACAAATGTCCCAGGTATCGACTTCTCTAATATTTCAAACACCGATACGAGGTAGAGGAGGTTACTGCAAGGGAAGCAAAGAAGGGAAAGAGCCTGAAGACGGTCAAGAACACGTCGAGTGTTCCTTACGACAATGTGTCGTTTCACTCGGAAGACGGTGCGAAAAGATGGGATTTCGTGTTCCAGAGAACGGCGTATCCTGAGAAGACCCTGTCGTCGGAGCTGCTAGGACTAGAAGCCATTGTCCAACTTCTGGAGCAGGCAGAGCTTATAAAGACCGTCACGAACATTGGTAACCATTATCCCCTCTTGGTCAAGGAATTTATTGCCACTATAAAAGCTTAGGCTACTCCCTTAGCAATCGTGTGGTTCTTTATTTGTTTCCTACCAACAATTTGCAAGGTTCTTAGACGTGAAGGTTTACGGGCTGAGAAATTGCAGATTGAGCTAAGGATATTGTGCATCACATAACTATTGAGAGTTAGGTGATTGAGGGTTTACTGATCGCGTGAGTGAAGACTGCACGCAACCACCAAGTTGTACGAAGACTTGAACTGATAGAGCAAGGCGATTGCTCGAAGAGTGGAATCAAGACGGAGTCTTGGATTCAGGGGGAGACCCTGAGATAGATTGCACTGTAAGACGTAGCATAAAGTATAGATCTAGGGATGAGCACAGGTACTTGTATGTTCTGACGAATTACTGATAAGTGAAATCTTTCCACTAGGCTGAGAGCCCCCAAACGTAGGTGACGTTGCACCGAACTGGGTAAACAATCTGCTGTGTCATTGTTTATAGCTTTATATTTTCTGTCCTGCGTTATCTACACAAGAAGTCATACACAGTGTTATAGCTTCATACGTAACATTGTGTGTGACATCTTGCACGACTAGCTGATCAAAATTTCAATAATAATAATAATAATAGGGGTAATTACAGATCAGTACACCCGCCGAAACCTCATTTCATAATCAGTCACCCAAGTTTGAAAGTTTTGTTCTCGGTCCCCCAAGTTTAAAAGGTTAACAGTTAAGTGTAAACTCTGTTAAATCTAACGGGAATGTTTGTAAAAGGTCTAAAATGCCCTCGGTATATTTCTTGAACAATATAATTATTTAATAAATAAAAAATGACCATTTTGTCCTCAAATAAATAACAATTTTAACTAATTGATTGAGTACATATTTGTCTTTTCATACAAACAAATTAAAATAACTGAATAAACATTGAAATTACAATTTTTTCCCTACTTGTCTTCATTATTCTCCACATATTCAAAACCTCTCTCCTTCTTCACAACCACATCAACCACCTCCCATCTTCTTCTTCTTCACATCAACACCGATCACAACCAGATTTGGAGCTCACTCCAACCGGAGCTCAACCTTGGCTCCATCTGTTAGTTCCCTCCTCCGAACCACCCACCACCGAGCCACGACCCAGACTCGGAACCAGAAACTTGTCGTGGTGGGGCCTGTCCGGCTCTGAGCTACGAGCATCTAAAACCCAGGTGCAGACCAGATCGGGAACTCCAGCGCCGAGAACCGGCGATTTCGACAATTCCTTCTGGATCAATGACTCGAATTCCGCTAGCGGTTCAAGCACAGACTCGTCGATCCAGAGAAGAGAGGTCTTGGTTATAAATCTAAATCTTAGGTCCATTTTTGGGAGAAGATCGACTATATCTCTGATAGTGATGAGTAATTGTAGAATACATGCCCAGCAACCAGAAAATCAACCAACTCTAATGGAATCGGAGGAGGCGAAGACGTTGTCGCAGACAATCCACTCTCCGGTGAAGAGATTCGTCATCGCAATCTTCAAAACCTCAAACAAATTCTTGATTTTGACCTCAATCGACTCCGAATTTGGACCGTCGCGTTTTGATGTGTGCTCATGAGGCCAGCCCCTTCGACGAGGGCGAAGAGGAGGCCACTGAAGGCGGCGAATCTGGCGGAGGCCTTGAGGCTCTGGCACATCAAGAGAAAGCTATCGGTGGCGGCACCGTTGATGTTAGAGTTCCTGGCACTTTAATTTTTATCTGTCAAATGTTCACACATTAGTTCTTTCATCTTTTAATTAAATAAACAAGAATTTCCCAATAAGAGGTCTCCCCAGATCTTTAATTTATGGTTATAATTATTATGGAGGAGGGGATTTTGGATTTTAGTTTCGTGAGTTTTTTGTTATGTGGTGAGATTGGGAGATGTCTGATCTCTTAGAGGTGGGGCATGGTTTGAAAATTTAAAACACTTATAGGGGCATTTTAGTATTTTCACCTCAAAATTTAACAGATTTTTGAAAAAAAATGGACGGAAATGACTTTGGGTACTAACGGTGATAATTTTGCAAATTTAGGGCACCCACGATACCAAAAACAATTTAGGATACCAAGGTGAAAAAACGTTAACTTTAGGGATAGACAGGTGACATTATCCCTACTATTCATTGCAAAAGTTATAATTAATTTGCATGAGAGCAGTATTAGCAATTCATGATTAATTAATTTTGGACTCAAAATGAGATGTTTACTACTAACATTTGTTTTAATAAAAAGGAATAATTCCAATTTCTCCACTTATTTTAATTATACATCGTCATTGGGTTGCTAGGCCTAACTAAAAAATTCTACGCTGGTACATTAACTATATTTTATCATCAAGCGTACTTGTGCCTTGGTACAAAATTCCGTTTGTGTACAAGTCTAGTTTCCTTTTAAATTTTCAAAAATGTAGCATTGTACAATAAAAGAAAAAAAATTCCATCTCTTCTTCCTGACCATTATGATCATGATCCCAACATTTCTCGAATTCGGGCCGCTCACCAGAAATTACGTCAGAGCTAGAGATGTTTCACGGGGAAAGAAGGTTTGGTAGAGGAGGCTTTGGTGGTGGATGCTAGTACAACATTAACTCAAAACCCCAACTTTTCTCCCAAAATATTTCCAAATTTTAAAAACCCTAAAGTCGACGTGGCAAAGACAAAAACCCCACAGTAGAATTGTCGGAGTACGCTCTGACTGACGAATTACGCATGTGTAGTTCGTTTAGAAACGAGCTACAAGAACTCCATTGACAAGTTCACAAAGACAAAAAGACTGGTTGCTAATGTGATTATAAATCTAATCGTAACAATCTTTGCTGCAAGGGAAGAACTGATAAAGTAATCAATATATTTCTTCTAGGTAAAGCTTCGGGCAATAACGTACTCTTTGAACATTTCTATTGTACCATTAAATATGATCATTCCCTTAAAGATTCATATACCACAAATAGATTTACAATAAATTACCTTACTGTCTTTTTATAAACTCATACTCATCATTTATTATAAATGCTGAGACTAGTCCATTATTGAAAAAGTTTGCGTAAGAATCTTAAAATAAATTATATTTGGCAAGATTTTGTCAAAAATCTTTTTCATATGTAGATTTCTTATTTTCTCGATTCATCAGCATGAATATAAGAGATAGATCTACCAGTATGTAAATAAGCACTAACGTAGAAAAGACATACATAACTACATAAGAGTACCAACAACACTACTTCAACACACAACAGTATGTCTTATGTCTGAGAAAATATTTTCTTGGGTATATTTAAGACTACTTTAGTCGAACACCCCATATATTGGGAAATCTCAAGTAAAGAGTGTAACCCTACATTTCATTTGGAATGATTAAACTTAAAAGCATATTATTGCATAATAATAAAGCATTAACAACAAGCAATACCACATAATTGTCACATGCTTATCATACTATTTTTACCAAATTCAACCAAAAGTTAATTCACATTTGAAATAATTAAAGTACACGTTAATTTCATAATATCAAAATTTGAATTTAATTGTCTTCAAACATCATTGGAAAACAAATGTTTCCATACGAAACAATTATCACACGAAGTGTTCTAAACCTTCCTTGTATAGGCCCACGATGCCTCATTCTTATTATCTTGGTTAGGGCTGTCCAATTTAACCCGGGACCCGACTCACCAGACGACCCAACCCGACCCAAACCCGACTCACCCGAGACCCGACAAAACCAAGTGGTGGACAAGTCGGACATGACCCAACCCGACGTCATGTCGGTCGGGCCTCGTGTGACATTTATAAAACCACCGGATCACCCGACTCACCCGACACCCCAAGCATATATTACACTCAACCAAAAACAAGCCCAGTCACGAGGCCCAAATCTGTTTGTATATGAAGAGTTTAGCTGAAGCTTATAAACAACTAAACAACTTGATTCCTTTCCGATGTGGGATTGATAACATGCAAATGAGAGAAGAAGAATGACCAAGCGACGTGGCTTGTCCTACACCCTCGATTTTGATCAGCCAATTTCATCCCACCCGTCCATTTACCTCGACGTGGCACTCTCTCACACCATCCATCAACCTTACCTTATCCTCTCTCACGCAAATCACTCACAAATCTCAGTTTCTCACAATCTCTCTCAATTTTTCTCTCTCAAACCCTAATTACTCATCTCCTTTCTCTTCTTATCTCTCTTGTTCCATTCACTTAACAACTCACAGCAACGATTTGGGCTCCAATCTCGCGACCCTCAAGCGAGACCTCACCAAGCATGCCGTTTCGTGTCGTGGATTGCGACATCGTTCTTTTTCGGTGGGTATGATTTTTGAATTCAGCTTGTGGGTTTGATTGATTTGTGTTTTGGGGTTTCTGGGGTTTCTTTTTTCAAGTGGGAATTGTTGGACAGGTTTAGGATTTTGCAATTTTTGTTTATGAATTAAGTTCGTGATTTTGCATCTAAGATTTACGGTTAAGTTTTAATTTCAGGGATTAAGTTCAGTTTAAAGTTTCAATTTCAGTTTAATATTTAATTTCAATTTGTTTTGTTTAAATTTAGGTTACCTATTGGGAATTATGGTTATAAATTTAGGGATTGGGATGTTCAAATTTAGGGTTTCATTTTTAGTTGTTAACTATAATTTAAATTGTACATTGTTTATATAATTTGTTAGGATTTACAAAATTAGAAGCTGATGCTGAAAATTATTGGAGTTGGAGATGGAAGCATGGATCTGCAAGAATTGTTTTACTTTTGTAAACTGTGTTGCAGTAAGATTGTAATAGGTTTTATTATTTTATTATTATGTTTTGTTTATGCAATTATAAAAGCAGATTATGTTTTGTTTAAATTGGGCTGAAATTTTCAATTTTGACTTGGGTCTAAGTTAATAAATTGCTAATGGGCTCAATTATTTGGCCCATCGGGTCAATCGGTTTGAACCCGACTCACCCGACCATCCGAACCCGACCACCCGAGAGCCATACCGAGTCGAGTCTCGGGTCTGACTCATTGGACCGACATAAGCCGAGTCGGGTCAAAAACCGGTCGGGTCCATCCGACCCGACCCGACCCGATGAACAACCCTAATCTTGGTTGTATCCTTAAGCCACACCTATCATCGACTTAAAGAACTCTTGAGTCACACAAGGAAAATAAAAGCACTACTACTTTTAATAAGCTATATATCCAACAAGACAGGGTGTCATGACTCTAGGGTGATGTGAGTTGCCTCTGTTGCTGATCTTAACTCAAAGTCATCTCGGCTTGATCTCGGTTTCGCTCCCGAACTTTTTTTTGCTCAAAATGCTTCGAAATGACTTGTTCTCCTCCAAATTCACCACATTCACACATTAAGTTCAAATGGGTATAAATAACTCCAAAACTAACTAAAATTGACGAAATTGAGTTAATTGTGAGGAGATTTGGGTCAGATGGAGATGTAAAATCCACGTCCATTAAACACCTTGAAAATTGTTACTACCTCTCTTTTGAAAACTTGAAACTGGTGTTCCTCAACACCTATAAGAGGGCAAAAAATTTCATTTCGTTCCATCCATAGATTCTCATAATTCCATCACTAGGTCAGTATCCACCTAGTCCTTAGCAGCCTCCAATTCAGAAAACCAGTAAGAGATGAGTATTATTTAGTATTTCTTGCTTATTTACACTTGTTGTTCCTTCTAGATTGTTACCTCTGTCCCAAGGATATCCTAAACACCTCCCCCTATCCACGACCCTTCCCCTGCGCTCCTCGTCATCATCTTACTCGCGAACATAACCCCCTTCCCTTTCTCTCCCTTCAGCCATCCATTTCTCTCCTTAGCCTTCCCTTTCTCTCCCTTTCGCCTAATTTTCTCTCTCTGCCCCTCACTACCCCTTCGCCACCTTCCCTTAACCCTCCCCCTACTCGATAACACCTTGTTGTTGCGGTGCCTTTGTATTTCATGCTTCTTTAGTATGTCGCGTTAGGGATAGGACTCATTTTAGTATGGAGGTCATGTGTGCTCCCACATGTTTGGAAAATGAAATAGGAATATTTGCATGATCAATAGATTTTTAATGAAGAACTTGTTATTACATGCTTTTCAGTTTTGAACATTCAAGCAATTACATGAGTTTTGCATGAATTAGTTAGATAACACTTCATCTTAAATTATAATATAGAACTGCATACTTAGCCCCCTTGAGTTTTACTGTGTAACTTGAGGTCCTCAGCATTACTATATATGGAGAAAAATCAAACTAGAACTAATAAGAAATTTTCTTCAAGGGAAATGGAAAAGGGAATAAATACTTTGGGAAACAAATATGTAGGCCATCTTTGCTATGTTTGAGCCAAATAAAGCCTACCCTAAAATTACTCTTTAGTTACCCTTCTGAGAAAAAAAAGGTTTTGTTATGAAAAACCCGAAATATTTAGCTAATGTGCCCTTTATGATATACTTTACTTCTGCTTTCTACCCTTGCATTATGAGTTAGTTGTTTCGTGAGTGTGGATTGAAAATCTGGAATTTTTTCCACGTATATAAATTAGGGTTAAATTTTGAAAAGTGATGATTTTGGGACTTTCAAGATTATTTTCAAAGTACCTTCTCTTACACTAACATTGTTTGCAGGTGCTCTGGGCTGTCCAATTAAAAAAAATAAAGGAGACAAAAACCCCTTTACAAGAGAGCGAGCAATGAAGTCATAAGCGGAACTTAAAAGAAATTTTTAAAAAATAACTGAAAAGGCTAGAAAAATATTAGCTTTGATGATGCTAATGCGGATAGGAGAGTGAGGAGAGAGGGAGCTTATTTGAATTTTTATAATGGGTGGAGTTTGTTTGTGTTCTTCATAAATGTGAGGGGAGATGATAGGATTGGAATTTCATTATTCTCTCGGGTCAAATCTCCTCACTTTTAATCCCATTTAGTCTCGAATTTATAGATATTAGTGTACCTGATTTCACGTGATTGTTTCCAATTTTGAATTATTTCAGCTCCCCTATTTAAATCAAGAGTTAGGGCTTCAAAAATGGCACTTTGGTACCTTGATATACATCTAGGGAGACAGAAAACCGTGAGCCATCACTAAAGGAAGGCAGTTTAAAGAGAGCATGTGGCGAACAACACTTGTTAGGTTTGAGTAGTAGTAGTTTTTCAATTTCAGTTTGGATTGTTAGAACTTGAATGATTGTTTTATTTTTGAAGTTTAATTAAAGATTTCAAGTTTTATTTTCTTGATTGTGAGTTTTGAATTATGAACATGATGATGCGCGTTTTGAATATTTTCAATGTAATGAACGAACTTATGAGTAGCTAAATATCTAGATTGGTGCAATGATGAACCATGAACGAGGATTGTAAATTGATGATTTAATATGTTTGGTTAATAATTCACGGATTAGGGATTGAAATAAGGCTCTAAAATGTAATTTTAATGCTAGTCATCTCGGGTATGCTTATGTAGGGTTTTGGAGCATTCTAGATCATCGAGATAGCGGAAGCATTAACAAAAGCAACTCCAAACCTTGTCCAAGAACATGAACCATTAAATCTCAAGGGCAAAAGGTATTCCACAAGATATTTACCTTTTAGTCTTTGTTGAATCAATAGAGAAGAACTTAGTGATCTTCTTCTCTAAAGCAAGTCCACACCAAGAGGATGATCTTCAAGATCCTTCAGTTAATGCCTACTAGAACAATTAAGTGAAGAACAAGAGAGCAAGAAGAGAGAGCAAGGGGAGAGTGGCCGGCCAAGGAGAGAGAGAGAGAGGTTGTGAGTGAGTGATAATTGTTTTTGATATTTATCTACTTCATCAACTCATGGATGATCTTCAAGATCCTTCAGTTAATGCCTACTAGAACAATTAAGTGAAGAACAAGAGAGCAAGAAGAGAGAGCAAGGGGAGAGTGGCCGGCCAAGGAGAGAGAGAGAGAGAGGTTGTGAGTGAGTGATAATTGTTTTTGATATTTATCTACTTCATCAACTCATAAGCATGGGTCATAAAGTGAAAGCATGGGTTTAAAGGTGTCATTACCCATACCCCTTAAATCACTCACCTCTTAATCAACAATCACCAACTAAGCATGGTGTGTGTGGCCCCACCCTTGGACCCACCAAGGTGGCCGGCCACTTGGGCTTATTGGGCCCAAAATGGGCCCTTGTTGGGCCGATCACGTGACCTCATGGGCCGAGCCCAATGGTCTCGCCCATGTGGTTGTGTGCCGTGTTCCAAAAATTGTCCGACCCTTTTTGTCGTTACTTATCAAACAAAGTCCGACGCGACATCGACGAAAAAACTCAGTTTTCTCGATTCGCTAATTATTCTCTCAAACCGAACCCTTGGCCCAAAACCTTCAGTTTTGTCCAGGTATTGCTCCTCAATAAACGTTAAGGTTTCCTTGTCTCAAGTTATCCGTCTTGTATGTGTGTGACCCTCCAGGCTCATGCCACTGTTGGCAGATCGGCGCAAAAGATCTCTCTTGTCCGATCCATCATAAGTGGTCTCTAGTAAGACGTTATGATTACCCAAGGTGCATGATGATCGATGATTCGATTTAACTTTGTGCGTACAAGTCACTATCCTATTATCTCTAGACATCCCGATTGATCATAAGGCATAGAGTCGTCATCCTTGTTTAATCAATCATTGTTACTTGATATGTGAGAGATGGCTGAGAACTGATAACCCGTATCACTGGCATGGCCATGCTCTTTCTCTCAGTCACTCTCGATCAAGAGGCATTAAAGATATTTTTCCCATACCGTAGTACGAGGGATAAATCCCTTAGCCGTCTTTCGTGTCACTCATGCAATCCGTTCTGCTACCCAATCATGCCCGTTATTGCAATCCTGTTACGGAAAGCGTTAGGCGCAAGTTAAAGCCGCACGTCGACTGCATAGCGATCACAAAGACTCCTTGGTCTAAGGATATTGTGACAAGCTATTGCATTTGAATATGTTCATGGCTTAATCTACGAAAGATTATTCAAAGCGGGTCGTCCGATATAAATCACCTCATGATATCTATGATATGATTCCGGGATCCCACATCCCTATGACAAGTAGAACTACATCATTGAAAATCATCCTCACACTGGTCGCTTCTATTGAAGCGTATATTGACCAGGGACTCGTTAAGTGTGATCCGTACAGATTTATGGTTCTACTACTTTAGTGGTCATAAATCAGATCATGCTTAACATATTACTTCAACACATAAGTAATACAAAGCCGTTTTATTTATTACAAACGATGATAAATATAGAGACATTTATAGACTACTAGCAATTGGACTAGGGCACAAAAATGCTATCAACTTAAAGTCTGACTAAATTTAGGAAAATAGACGACAGTAATTGACCTAGATTGACCGTAGCATTTTAGAGACCGGGTCTACATTGGGTTTATCAACGGGTGCGGTTAATATCTGTGGGGTACCAATTTGAAAGATATGGATTCCTACTAGACTTTTAAGACGATGTTAATTGAGATGATTTTACTTAATAGTCTGAATAGGATTAATTCGGTTTTCCCACCTTTAGTTGCCTCGTAGAGTAGATTTTAAGGTAGGTTTGGAACTTCCCGATACTTATTTCATCTTAATTAGCCTCCCTGAAATTAATATCTCGACCTGGTGGTTCGTTAAGTTGGCATAATCCCCGGGATTCCCCATCCCCATATCGCTTGCATTTGATTACTTTTAATTCATTTCTCGTATAACTTGCATTTGAGTTTAATTGTGATGAGTTTGATATGCTTGAGTTGCTTTACACCACCACCATCTTTTTTCTAAGACGATCATGCCCGCACTGTGATCCTAAGCCTCTTATATCCAAACCAACTCGACAACATACTACTTTTGGAATCGATAACTCCAGGACACGCATAAAAACCTGTGTTGAGTTACGACCACCCTCAAAACCTCCACTAGAAGACCAGCATGGAGCAACTCAAAACATTCTTGAGCAAAACCCTAAACCTAACCTTTAAACTCTATCATACTAGTTTAAAATATGTTTATAAAGATAATGCACCTATGAGTCTCATTGATGAATCGTCTATTATGCAGGAAGGAAAACACTCACACTATCATATTTTGTATTAGTGACGGCGCACGTTTGGAGAGTGCGTCGTTACTAATGTAGTTTGTAACGGCGCACGCCCAATGTGTGCCTTCACAAAAAAAGTGACGGCGGACAATAACCATGCACCGTCAACAAGATTGTAACGGCATACAAAAAATTGTACGTTATTAGTAATTTCACTTTGTAACGGCGCACATCATTGACCAAAACTTTACCGTTAGGCGTAAACGGTCAGAAATCGAGTCGTTGGTGTTAACGCACATTAGGTTGTGCGCCGTTATAGAGTAATTTTGTAACGATGCACTGTCTATGTGCGCCTTACAAATAAAATCTATTAATGTTGGCAGCACCTCCCACAGATCCTCCATTTTTCTCTCCCACACATTTTCCTCCCGACAAGGGTATTTTCGTAATTTTGATGAAAATTTCCCGAGTACCCTATATTAAGTATCCCCACAAATACTAGCCTTCATATAATCTCTCTCTCTCTATATTAGCTGGTGGATTCGGACTTGTGGGAATTAGAATGTGTGTACATTTTCAAATAATGTATTTCAATTAAAATATTTTAGTTAATGTGATTTAATTTAATGATATGATGTAAATTATTATTTTTGTCAGTAATTTATTGATATAATAATTTATGTTATTAATAATAATTTATATTTATTACATAGAATGGATCGGCGATGGATTAAATCCGTAAAAATGAGTGAAATATGGATGTGCAGACCAAGTATTTTTGTAGAAGTTGCGAAGAAAATTGCTCCAAGAGATGGCGTGGGACGTTTCAAGTGTCCGTGCACGAGGTGTTGTAATTCAGCTTGGCAAGATATGGACATCATTTGCGATCATATACTTAAGAAATTTTTTCTTAGATCGTATAATGTGTGGTTCCATCACGACGAAGCCGAAGAAGCTAGTTCGAGTCACAATTGGGATATGATTATGAGGCCAACATCGGGGAATCAGCATTGTTTGACATCGAACAACAATCTAATGTACGTTGATCCTGTGCAGCAGTTCGTGGACGTTGATCATGTGCAACAGTTCGTGGATAATGTATACCCAACTAGAGATGTAAGGGTTGGCAAGGACGAGGACGAGGACAAGTAAGGAGAGAACATTAATATAATAACTGAAGTTGAGGAAGGATTCTCTAAGGAAACCATGACTGCATACAATCGGTTGGTGACGGAGTCGTAAACGTCGTTGTATGAAACGACTGCGTCGTTACTAATGAGGACACTTCTTTACCGACGCTGTTAAGGATGTTGCCCATCAAGCAGAGCACTGTGATGGCTGACGTGGCTTTTACCAAGGTCGCAAAAGATTACTGTCATACGTTACCCCAGCCTAATACGTATCCATCTAGCTACGCAACGGCAAAGCAGAAGATGAAGACTATTGAAATACCATACGTGAAATATGATGCATGTTTGTACGGGTGCACTTTATACTACGAAACACAATCGCAACTCCAGACATGTGGCATTTGTGGAGAAGCACGATACACTAAAGTGAAGAAAAAATTGGTTCTGAATAAGACGTTGTGATAGTTCCCTTTGACTTGAGTTCGAATTCGAGTGGGGCGATTTAAGGGAGAATAGTGGAGGGATTTAGATTCAGCGAAGACTCAGAGCCTTCCACATACTTGGGGTTGCAAAATATTATAGGTCAAAACCGTAGGAGAGGTTTTGCCTTTATCTTGGATCAAATTCGATCAAGAGTAAGGGCGTGGAATGGCAGACGGTTTTCAAAAGTGGGCCTCGAGATGATGATTAAAGCGGTGCTGCAAGCTATTCCTATATATACACTAAATGTTTTACTTCTATCGGAGGGTATACTCCACAACATAAACAGATTGCTGAGGAGATATTGGTGGACAAGTTCGATAAACGATTATGGAATCATTTAAAGACGTTGGGACTGGCTGTACTTACATAAGGAATCAGGGGTTTGGGATTTCTTCGACTAACAGAATTTAATATTGCATTGTTGGCCAAGCAAGGTTTGCATCTCCTTACAAAATCGGAATCTCTTGTGGCTAGAGTTTTGCAAGCCAGGTATTATCCTCGAGAAAACTTCTTATCAGCTCAATTAGGCCATTCGCCTAGCTTTACCTGGAGAAGCATTTGGGAGCCCAAAAAATTCTTAGAAAGAGTTGTAGAAGAATGGTCGGCCCAGGCTTGTTCAGAGTCCGAGAATTCCCATGGCTACCAGGCGAGCCGTCGGTTCCTTTCTCCCCGAACTCGGTGATGGCGAATATCAGAGTTGCATACCTCTTTTCGGGTCATGAAAAGGGTAAGGAATTCTTCCTTACTATCTGCGTCCCTAGACCCTGACACTCGAGACCGCATAATGTCAGTCCTTATTTTTAGTATGGTTGATGAAGACGGATGGGTTTGGTCTGACGGTAGTGCTTCAGATTTCTCCATGAAGGATGTTTACATATGCATGCTTAAATCCGGGGGTAATGGTAAGAGGCCCATCGACATGGGGTGTGGAAATTAATATGGGTATGGGAATTGATCGTACCTCCGATAGTGGCCATGTTCTTATGGAGGGTCTTGACCGACAACCTGCCTATAAGAGCAAGCTTCTAGAAGAGGCGTGATCCTTATAACCAACTGCCCCCTCTGTAAAGTTCGAGGAGGAAGCTGTGCACATCTTCTCAGCATGCTCAAGAGTTTTTCATACTAACACCTATTCTATTTTGCATGAAAGTTGTTGGGATTCATATTACTAAGTGTTGTATTAATATCTTAAGTATGATTTGATTTGTATCATTGATGTGTCAACACATAATAGTAGATCTACATATCAGATAAAATCCTACTTAAGCAGTCCCCGATCAGAATAACTTCATAAGAAGCGATCAGTATAAGGCTAACTCTAAATGATCACGCTCTACTGATCATGGCCATAAGGGGGCCAGAGTTAGGTCATAGTATCACCAGACAGGGGTGATATAGGACGACCCGATCGTGAGTATGTTACGTAGACACAATCATGAACATACTCATATGTCGGCACATGAAATCACATCCTCAGATGGAAGGATCATTGAGTTCACTATGTAATGAGTGACGAGTTTGACTCAGTCTAACGTCTCATGTAAAAGGGTTACAATAACGACTGTGATTTGCTCGATCACGAGTTACATGAGTTGACTCAATAGATCGCCGAAGGATTTATCCCTCATATGGACGTATGAGCAGATATCTGTTTAGGCCACTTGATGAGTACAACTGAAATACAATAGCATGACCATGCAGTCGATACGGAGTATCAGTTACAATTAGTTAACTCAGATCAAGAAACATGACAATTGAACCAGAATGACTTTTCTATGCCTCGTGGTTGTCAAGGATATCAAGAGGCAAAAAGGATAGATTCATGTACGACAAGGTTAAGTCGAAATCTCGATAATCACAAGCGTCGGGTAATCATGATGTCTTGCTAGAGGCCACTCATGATGGAAAGTATAAAATGATAATTTTACCAATCCGCCAACGTGTCGTGAGCCTAGAGAGTCACACACTAAAGGTTGAGTAAAACGTATGGAATCATATAGAGGAATCATGAGAGAGACAAAATCTAGTTTTGGATTAAACTGATTTCGGCTTACGATTAAACCGGAAATCAAGAACGATTTAGCTGGACCAATTAATTATAATCTAAATAAATATATTTAATTAATTTAGCTAAACAGGGACTAGACAAATTGGGCTAAGCCAAAATGGGCTTCTCTACATTAATTAATTAAAAGTTTTGGGCTTTAAGCTCATTATGGTCTTTAATTAATTATTGCCTAAAAAGAGTTATAAAAAGGAAATTTTCAGATTTTAAGAAATAAGAAATAAGAATTTTTTTTCCAAAAACCATAATTATTCTCTCTCTCTCTTGGCCGACCGGCCCCTCTTCTTCTCTCCTTCCCGTTTTGCTTACTTAGATCTTATAGTAAGGATCGTTATGAGTATCTTCGGATTACTATTCATGTGTGGACGTTCTTTAGAGGTCACTGATTCTTGTTTAGTGACAAAGGGATTTCGAATCAAGGTAAATCTATAATTTTATTCTAGCATAGATCTCATGATCAATTCATGATCATGTAAGATCCTTGTTAAACATGGAACTTTGAGGTTAATTTCTTGTATGTGCATGAAATTAATTGATTGGAACCCTCAAATAATTTATTCAGTGGTATCAGAAATTGGTTACACATGATTATTGTATTCGAGCATAATAGGCTAGATTTAATTTTGCAATTTATTTCGGTGTTGTGAGATTAAAATTGCAAATTTATGGTTTTTGGTTAATGAATTAATTGCTGAAATTTATTTAATTATTGCTGAAAATTAAATTTTGATCAAATAAGATCAGGGTCGAGACCCGCGGGTGGCCGAGGCTGGCCGAGAGGCTAACCCCGGCCGAGCCACAGGCCAACCGGCCGGAACGGGAAGGCCGACTAGATCTACCACGCCGAACCTCTCGGCTCCAGCCAGAGGAGGCCACGGCCTGACCGTAACCGGCCAGGCGGCCCGCCACGACCAGCCCTCACGGGCTGGTCGGTCATGGCGCTGTCGGCCCTGGCGGCTAGGGTTTGGCCGAACCCTAATTGGCCATTGGGTCAATTTTCGTTCAGTCAAACCAAGTTTTCAGATAATTTACAAAACCAAGTTTTCAAATAATTTCTAAACTGGACACTGAAATATTTACAAAACCAAGTTTTCAAATAATTTCTTGTATGACCATGTTCTTATGGAGGGTTTTGACCGACAACCTGCTTATATGAGCAAGCTTCTAGAAGCGGCGTGATCCTTATAACCAGCTGCCCTCTCTGTGGATCAATCGAGGAGGAAGATGTGCACATCTTCTCAGCATGCTCAGGAGTTTTTCATATTAACACCTATTCTATTTTGCATGGAAGTAACCTGTTTATGTTCCAAGTTTATCAACAAATAATGGCCACATGCTCAATTCAGGAGATCGAAAACATTGCAGTCTTTTAGTGGATTTCTTGGAAAGCGAGAAATGGTCTGGTCTGGCGCAATAAGTCATGGTCGACGGACCAGATGCAAATAGTGGCGGAGAGATGTCTGGCATAATGGTGGTTGTCCCACCCTACATCGGCGTCAAGAATCCATCAGGCACTCTCTTTGCGTTGGCTTTCTCCTCCTGCAGGATTTCTCGAATTCAACTCTGATGCGTCGGTGATCTCTGGATCGGATTTTATTATTTAAATTTTTATAATGGTGGAGTTCGATTTGCGTTCTTGGTAAATGTGAGGGGAGATGATAGGATTGGAATTTCATTATTCTCTCGGGGCAAATCTCCTCACTTTTAATCCCATTTTGTCTCGAATTTATAGATATTAGTATATAGTTTGTCGCTTTTACCTCGAAAGTATATCGTGGCCATTTCATGTGAAAATAAAACAAAAATGAGCAAAAATGAACCAAAAGGGCTCATGATGAGAGCCTGTCGGGAAACCTGCCAGACTCCACCCGACAGATTTGCCTTGATCCAGCAAGCCGATAGGGTGAGTTCTTGAGGAACTCAACTTGTCGGGAACCTTCCGAGGTAGCCCCGGAAACCTTACCCAACACTTTAGCAAACTCGCCCCAAGCAACCCCCTTGCAACCTAACAGAGCTAACCGAAGAGCAAGAGAACTTGTCGAGTATTGTGTCGGAGTCCACCCAACATGTTCGTCTTAACCAGGAAGGTTGTGTCATGTGTGTTGGAGAAGAAGAGAGGTTGTCTGGTAACCTATCGGGGTCCACGCGGTACCTTATTTCACGTGATTGTTTCCAAATTTTGAATTATTTCGGCTCCCCTATTTAAAACAAGAGTTAGGGCTTCAAAAATGGCACTTTGGGACCTTAATATACATCTAGAGAGACAGAGAACGGTGTGCTATCATTGAAGGAAGCCAGTTTAGAGAGGGCATGTGGCGAACAACACTTGTTAGGTTTGAGTAATAGTAGTTTTTCAATTTTAGTTTGGATTGTTAGAACTTGAATGATTGTTTTTATTTTTGAAGTTTAATTGAAGATTTCAAGTTTTAACTTCTGAATTGTGAGCTTTGAATTGTGAACATGATTATGCGCGTTTTGAATATTTTCAATGTAATGATCAAACTTATGAGTAGCTAAATATCTAGATTGGTGCAATGATGAACCATGAACGAGGATTGTAAATTGATGATTTAATATGGTTGGTTAATAATTCACGGGTTATGGATTGAAATGAGGCTCTAAAATGTGATTTTAATGCTAGTTCTCTCGGGTATGCTTAAAGTCAGACTAAATTTAGGAAAATAGACGATAGCAATTGACCTAGATTGACCGTAGCATTTTAGAGATAGGGTCTACATTGAGTTTTACCAACGGGCACGGTTAATATTTGTAGGGTACCAATTTGAAAGATATGGATTCCTACTAGACTTTTAAGACGATATTAATTGGGATGATTTTACTTAATAGTCTGAATAGGATTAATTCGGTTTTCCCACCTTTAGTTGCCTCGTAGAGTGGATTTTAAGGTAGGTTTGGAACTTACCGATACTTATTTCATCTTAATTAGCTTCCCTGAAATTAATATCTCGACCTGGTGATTCGTTAGATTGGCATAATCCCCGGGATTCCCCATCCCCATATCGCTTACATTTGATTACTTTTAATTCATTTCTCGTATAACTTGCATTTGAGTTTAATTGTGATGAGTTTGATATGCTTGAGTTGCTTTACACCACCACCATCTTTTTTCTAAGACGATCATGCCCGCACAGTGATCATAAGCCTCTTATATTCAAACCAACTCGACAACATACTACTTGTGGAATCGATAACTCCAGGACACGCATAAAAACCTGCATTGAGTTACGACCACTCTCAAAAACTCCAGTAGAAGAACAAGATGGAGCAACTCAAAACATTTTTGAGCAAAACCCTAAACCTAACCATTAAACTCTATCATACTAGTTTAAAATATGTTTATAAAGATAATGCACCTATGAGTCTCATTGATGAATCGTCTATTATGCAGGAAGGAAAACACTCACACTATCAGATTTTGTATTAGTGACGACGCACGTTTGGAGAGTGCATCGTTACTAATGTAGTTTGTAACGGCGCACGCCCAATGTGCGCCGTCACAAAAAATAGTGACGACGGACAATAACTGTGCGCCGTCAACAAGACTGTAACGGCATACAAAAAATTGTACGTTGTTAGTAATTTCACTTTGTAACGGCGCACATCGTTGACCAAAACTTTACCGTTAGGCGTAAACGGTCGGAAATTGAGCCGTTGGTGTTACCGTTATTTTGTAACGACGCACATTGGGTTGTGCGCCGTTATAGAGTAATTTAGTAACGACGCACTGTCTATGTGCGCCGTTACAAATAAAATCTATAAATATTGGAAGCACCTCCCACCGATCCTCCACTTTTCCCTCCCACACATTTTCCTCCCGACAAGGGTATTTTCGTAATTTTAATGAAAATTTCCCGAGTACCCTATATTAAGTCTCCCCCACAAATACTAGCCTTCGTATAATCTCTTTCTCTATATTAGCTGGTGGATTCAGACTTGCGGGAATTAGAATGTATGTACATATTGAAATAAAGTATTTAAATTAATATATTTTAGTTAATGTGATTTAATTTAATGATATGATGTAAATTATTATTTTTGTCAGTAATTTATTGATATAATAATTTATGTTATTAATAATAATTTACATATATTACATAGAATGGATCGGCGATGGATTAAATCCGTAAAAATTGAAATTCTGAATCGTAGCCAAGTCAGGAAGTCGAACACAAAGTCTTTAACTTGTGTATCGACTTCTTGTGGAAACCGTAAGTAAAGTAATAGACAGATAATAACCACGACACCAGAGATGATTACCCAGTTCGGTGACTCCGCACCTACGTCTAGGGGAACTTTGCCAGTGGAAAGGTTTTCACTATTAGGTAGTCAATAGTACAACTTCAAGCACCAACTAGCTATCACACAAGCTATTGTCCTAAGCTACTATAGATCTCACAGTGAACAACCTCGACCAAGGGCCTCTCCCCCTGTCTTTGAGATCCTCTCAATTCCACCCTTCGAGCAAGCCTATGCTCGGTGTCGTTGTCTTCTTTGACGGAGTTGTGAATCTTCAATCACAAGCAAAAACCCTAACCGATCCAAACACTTAGTCTTCGCGACTTAATGTTTGATCGGAGCAAAGTCCGTTCTATCGAATCTTAATCAATCTCTCAACACGCCGATGGTACACGGTTAAGAGCTCTAAGAAATCTTGCAATTGTTAGAACAAGAACGGATGATCTGCTAATGGGAAGCCCAAGGCTTTTTATAGCAGCTCACATTCCTAATCCTTCTCGGACCAGGAACAGGAAAGTCAGGCAAGTTGTTGCCGCCTTCCACGACAGCTGGAAATCGTCTTGCCTGTTTCTGACTTCCTGAATAAATCAGGCAAGTAGAGTTGCCGCCTATTGCTGACGTGTAACTGCCAGCTGGAAGTCGCCTGACTTGTCGACGTCACTCTCTTGTGCTCCAAGTCTTCGTAGCGCCTTTTTTCTTTCGCTCTAAGCTTCGTCGAAATAGGAAAGCTTCAGACTTTCCTAATCTGGACCGTAACAAGTCGCTCCACATGTCATGTAACATGTTGTACGACTTCTTACATTTTGCGCTAAAAATTATGCCAACAATTAAACGTAGTAACAAAAATGAGTGAGGAATGGATGCGCGGACTAAGTATTTTTGTAGAAGTTGCGAAGAAAAACGCTCAAAGAGATGGTGTGGGACGTTTTAAGTGTCCGTGCACGAGGTGTTTTAATTCAGCTCTGCAAGTTATGGACACCATTTGCGATCATATACTTAAGAATTTTTTTCTTAGATCGTATAATGTGTGGTTCCATCATGACGAAGTTGTCGAAGCCGAAGAAGCTAGTTCGAGTCGCAAATGGGATATGAGTATGAGGCCAACATCGGGGAATCAGCGTTGTTCGATGTCGAACAACAATCTAATGTATGTTGATCCTGAGCAGCAGTTCGTGATCGTTGATCATGTGCAGCAGTTCGTGGATGATGTAGACCCAACTAGAGATGTAAGGGTTGGCAAGGACGAGGACGAGGACGAGTAAGGAGAGAACATTAATATAATAACTGAAGTCGAGGAAGGAGTCTCTAAGGAAACCATGACTGCATACAACCGGTTGGTGACGGAGTCGCAAAAGCCGTTGTACGAAACGACGTGCGTCGTTACTAGTGAGGACACTTCTTTACCGGCGCTGTTAAGAATGTTGCCCATCAAGCAGAGCACTGGGTACTACGAAACAGAATCGCAACTCCAGACATGTGGCATTTGTGGGGAAGCACGATACACTAAAGTGGGGAAAATTGGTTCTGAATAATACGTTATGGTAGTTCCCATTTACTCAAGTTCGAATTCGAGTGGGGCGATTTAAGGGAGAATAGTGGAGGGATTTGGTTTCAGAGAAGACTCAGAGCCTTCCACATACTTAGGGTTGCCAAATATTATAGGTTAAAACCGTAGGAGAGGTTTTGCCTTTATCTTGGATCAAATTCTATCAAGAATAAGGGCGTGGAATGGCAGACTATTTTCAAAAGCGGGCCTTGAGGTGATGATTAAAGCGGTGCTGCAAGCTATTCCTATATATACACTAAATATTTTACTTCTATCGGAGGGTATACTCGACAACATAAACAGATTGCTGAGGAGATATTTGTGGACAAGTTCGATAAACGATTATGGAATCATTTGGAGACGTTGGGACTGGCTGTACTTACGTAAGGAATCAGGGGGTTTGGGATTTCCTCGACTAACAGAATTTAATATTGCATTGTTGGCTAAGCAAGGTTGGCATCTCCTTACAAAACAAGAATCTCTTGTGGCTAGAGTTTTGCGAGCCAGGTATTATCCTTGGGAAAACTTCTTATCAGCTCAATTAGGCCATTCGCCTAGCTTTACCTGGAGAAGCATTTGGGCAGCCCAAAACATTCTTAGAAAAGTTTGTAGAAGAATGGTCGGCCCAGGCTTGTTCGGAGCCGAGAATTCCCATGGCTACCAAGCGAGCCGTCGGTCCCTTTCTCCCCGAACTCGGTGATGGTGAATATCAGAGTTGCATACCTCTTTTCGGGTCATGAAAGGGTATGGAACTCTTCCTTACTATCGGCGTCCCTTGACCATGACACTCGAAACCGCATAATGTTAATCAGTATTTGTAGTATGGTTGATGAAGACGAATGGGTTTGGTCTAACGTGTAGGAACTTTGGGGTTATCAAGAATTCATATGGCAGTGGAAGCAACATATATAAACCTCAAGAACTGTCCAAGAACATTAAACCATTAAATCCCAATGCAAAACCAAAATCACAAGTTTACCTTCGGGTTATTCAAATCGGTTTGAAGAACGCTTCGGATCTTCAACTCTAGCCAAGTCCACACGAATAGGATGATCACTTGAGGATCCTACACTCTTCTACCTTACTAGAATAGAAGAGAGAGCAAGATGGGAGCAAGAGGAGGCTCGGCCGAACTCCTTGAATGAGAGAGAGAGAGCTCCAAAAAATTGTGATATTTTTCTCAAGTGTTGGTAATTGTAATTGTGAATTGATGTGTGTTGGGTTAAGAGAAGATAATGATGGTCATTAAATGGTCACCTTTAATCACACTTACCCAACATGGATTAGGATAGTGTGTATCTAGTCATCATCCACTTAACCAAAGTTAGTGGAGAAAGGGACCCACCCTTTGCTCCACTACTGGGCCTTGGTTGGGCCGACCATTAGGGCCTCGTGGCACGAAGCCCAATGCTTCGGCCATGAGGTCCAGTGCCGCATTCAACTTACCCCCGAACTTATCGTACAAAGTCTGACGCGACATCGACGAAAGACTTAGTCTTTCTCGATTCGCGTGTCACATTCAATTACACATATTTATGGCTCAAAACGTCCAGTTTTGCCCATGCCTCTCTCTCGAGTATCGCCGAACTTTCCTTGTCTCTCATAATCCATATCCTATGTGTGTGACCCTCTAGGCTCATGCCGACGTTGGCAGATCGGCGTAAAATTTCATTTTACCCGATCCAGCATAAGTGGCCTCTAGTAAGACGTTATGATTATCCGATATGCACGATGATTGATGATTCGATTCAACCTCATGTAGTACATGTCGCTATCCATTTATCGCCCAGTACCTAGATTGATCATAAGGCATAGAGACGTCACCCTTATTTAATCAATCTCTGTTTCTCGATCTGTGAGATTACTTAATAGTGATAACCCGTATCGTTGGCATGACCATGCTCTCCCTTCAGTTAATCTCTATCGAGTGGCCTAAATAGATACCTATCTCATACCGTGGTATGAGGGATAAATCTCTTAGCCGCCTTTCGTATCACTCATACAATCCGTCCCCGTGCCAATCATGTCCATTATTGTAGTCGTGTTACGGACAAAGTTAGGAGAAAGTCAAACGCGGTTCTTTACTGTATAGAGATCATAAAGATTCCTTGGTCTAAGGATACGACTACAAGCTACCACAATTGAATGTGTTCATGACTGTATCTATGCAACACCATTCAGTGCGGGTCGTCCAATATCACTCACCCGAGTGATATCTATAATCTGATTCCGGGAGCCGTTCCCAATGGTAAATAGAACTATACCATAAAGAATCATCCTCATACTTGGTCGCTTCATTGAAGCATATTTGACCAGGGACCCGTTAAGTGTGATCCGTACAGATATATGGTTCTACTACTTTGGTGGACATATATCAGATCAGACTTAACCTACTACTTCAACACATAAGTAATATAATGCCGATTTTACATATTGCAAACGATGATTAATATATACAGACATTTACAGACTAATACAATTGGACTAGGGCACAAAAATGCTTACATGAGGTCTGTCTGAAGGCACGAAGGGTGCAAGCTCGATGCCCGTTCAATCCTCTTCTGGTCGAGGCTCTTGGTCTCCTATAATGTTTGAACTGGGCAAACAATATGCATACCACACATGCCATATTCGAAGTAGACAATAAAACCATCGTCGACCACATCAAAGGCGAATATTTTTCCAAACTCTTATGTTGGTTCTATTATTCGAGATTGTAAAGTTATCATTAGTAACTATGTACAATTTTCAATTTATTTTGTAAAGCGTTCAGGTAATGAAGCTGCTCATTTTATGGCTTCTCAAGCCCGTTTGGGCCCTGATCGGGAGCTGGAGCCGGGACAATACCCGGAAACTCGGGTTCGGATTACCTGTGATGACTCTGTTTAGTCAATAAATGAGTCTGTTTTATCAAAAAAATCATGGAAATAAGAAAAGGTTAATGTACGCAATTAGGTTACACATGCATTAGTCGCTAACAATGGTAGTTAGAGAGATTAAAATATAAAAATACACATTTATCTCCTAAATAAATGAAGGTCTTCAACTTCAAGCGTGGATACGTACGGTACTGTGTGTGTGTGAGGGAGCTCTGAAGAATTGTAGGGAGAGAGTGTTTCTCTTTCCAAGTGGGTGGGGACTCTATTGTCCGTCTCTGTTCACCACCAACAACGACTGGTCCCAGCACTCTAACCATTTTCTCATACTCCAAGAACAAGCTCCTCATTTATAGCGCCAAATGCAACAACGACCAATGGTGAATGCCACTCCAAACCCTAAATCTCTTGATTTATTGCCTGATTTCTCTGCTCTTTTGACTTGTTGTCGTCCACTTGCTTTCATTGTTGGGTCGCTTTGGGAGGTGAAGGACAGTCATTATTATCTAGGGTTTGATTCTTTTATTAGACCTATTAAATAACATTTTTTTGGAGCTACCCTTTTTGTAATTATGTGTTTGTGCCCGAAATGCTGAATTTGTGGATCTCATGTCCACTCGCTTGTTTATATTGCATTTTCATAGGCATATACACACCCACATTCTTAGTTTCTATGGATGTTTTGGGTGGCTGATCATCAACAATTTTTATGTTTATTTGCCTCTTCCCTGTGAAATGGGTTTCTTGAGTTTTGGGGGCATTTATTTTTAATTATGTAAATATTTGTATGGAAATTGGTATATGTATAGTATACTTGCTTCGTGTACTTGTCTATCCATTTCTATAGTTGGGAAGTAACTAAATTGTTAAATCAATAAATTACAATGGTGCTACTATCAATTTGAGAATCACTTCCAAGACAGATCGATAAATACATAAAAAATATATTTCATTATTGCACCGAGAAGAGCAAAATCACAATTACATGTACGTGAGTGCTGCATAACGGGTGGCTTGCGCATTGAATTTCCCGATTATGAGATACGTGCAGTAGTGAGGACATCGGCATGGCACTGGAATGACCTTGTGCATATGTGGAATTTGCTGGACATGCATCGTATAATAGTACCCCTCAAATTCTTATTCATGTTCAGAAGTTGAAGAAATATTTCCTACAAGTTTGGAAACTTACAGGCTCTCTTTTTCTGCTAGCTTTATATCGGAGTGTAACATACACATCAATCCATTGCATTCTAGTAAAAGTTGGTGAAATAGAGTATTTGCATGCATGTGTTCGCATAGTTTACATATTTTAATGGTTTCACTGGCATATTCTCACTTTTGTTGCCATATGGACTTGTATGATTGGTGTAGGTGCCTAGTTTCCATAAAGTTGTATGTATTTGTACCCATATACATCCACAATGATTCATAATGCTAATCAATTATCATTGAAATAAAACCTTTGATCTGGTTCGTTTCTGAAATAAGTCTGTATCAGTGGCTCCTTGTCCTGTTCTTTTAATGCTGACATGGACCAAGGGAAGCCGTTACTGATGTTTGATGTAACTGACTTTAGGCGAGCGAAACCCATATTTGACACTAAAGGAACCCTAAACCTTTTTATGCAGGGGAGTCAAAGTGTGTCTATGCATTTTGTTATTAGTGTATGGTGATTTTGTTATTTTTTTCTAAATTAGATCTACGCACACATTGCTTGGGAAATTTTCTAGGCGGTTATAGATCCATGCACACATTTTTTTGCTTGTTGTTTAACGATTTAAGGAGATGCAGTCAAGTTCTTTGTGTAGATATATTAGTTTCTACCGAGCAAAAAAAGTATATTAAACCTCAGATGTGGTTGCCTTATCCAAAATAAGTGGGATGTTATTTAAGGGAATTGGATATCGCTTTACTTTAGAGTTACCAAGCCCAGATCTTACATTTTGTTATCCCAAAAGCTCTATTTAATGGAGGAAATGAAAGTGAATGTAATGCATTCGGTCAATTAACATTTCATCTTCTATTTTAATGTTGATTGGATTTAATTAAATTTGTTGCTGGCTTTATACATGAGTATAGGTCATTCATTACATTTGTTCTTCCTTCCCTTGAAATTTTCTTCATGTTATTCTTGTTTTGACCCTATTTAATATTTCCTTAGGATATACCCCATATTGTTCTGTTACAGAGGTAATTAGAGCATCAGCATCCTAGTAGTTGAAGATGATATACTTTCTTGGCTTGAATTGGGTTTTGACGCAATAAATCTTGCAGATAAAATACAGTACAAATCGATGGCTATCTTGTAGGGGTAAAGAATATATTTCCTTTAGTCATTGAACCCCTATGCAGCAGTTAGTTTTGTATTTGAGAATTCTATGTCAAGTGTCCCCAATATGTTAATATTTTTTCAATAAGAATAGTTTGCTTAGTTTCAACTGCATTCTTAGCCCAACAAAATTATTTCTGTCCTTTACATGCTTACATTATATGACATCTTAGCTTCATGGTACTTCTTCATTCTGCTTCAGAAAACAGAGTTATGGTGCGCTAAGCCAATCTATGTACACGTTTTCTTATAAATGATAGATAGCATTAGACTAACAAAGGCAACAAAGCGTTATGGTTGCTCGGGTATTACAGGTAAAATTTTCGATTACATTGGCTCTGCAAGGCATGTGATTCATACTCAACCATGCCACTGCCAGTGAACATGAAAAAACTTCATGAGATTGTTATGATTTGGCAACTTCTTTTATGTGATTATATCAAGGAACCATCATCTTTTTCTTGTATTCTCCACAGGGAAAACCGTGTGATACATGTGGGAGTGAAAGGAATAGAGAAGTGATAGTCTGCTGCTGTCGTTGCAATAGAGCATGTGAGCACATGTAAGATTTTCTCTCATTCTTAAGTTCTTTTTTTCTAGATTTTTGGGGATATTCAACTACTCATATATTCCCGATAGAAAAAAGGACGTATTCGGGTCTGATATGTCACATGCCATCTGAAATGCAATCGATTTAATCTTAAATCTCCTGTGTCTTCTACTTGACACATTTCAATCAACAAAATTGTTTGGTTTGCATTAACAAAAACATATGAATCCTTACCCTTCTAACACTCTCATTTTTAGTTATTGCATGAGAGTTCATCTTCTGCGGGTTCCCGATGAATGGTCTTGTAATGAATGCCTGCTGAATAATGACAGAGCTCCAGTTGAAGGTGGTGTGAAAGAAGAGTCTACTAGAACTCCATTTTTCAAGAGTAAAAAA
Source organism: Geranium rotundifolium (assembly GCA_963920655.1). Taxonomy (NCBI): domain Eukaryota; kingdom Viridiplantae; phylum Streptophyta; class Magnoliopsida; order Geraniales; family Geraniaceae; genus Geranium; species Geranium rotundifolium. Next base: position 29,643,003 of record OY987316.1, on the reverse strand, counting down.
TGTAATGAAACTGCCAAAGTGAAGTTACTTTCTTATGAAGACGTTCAAAATTTATCATCAGGAGCTGCCGTTCCAAAAAAGGTATCAAAATCCATAAGACATGTTCCCCCTGGAAGTAGTTTTCCGACTTCAAAACCTGGTCCATCAAGTGGCATGGCATCAAAGTTCAGCACTCCCTTTTCCGGAAAAGTTGTTACACCAAAGTTTCTCCCATCAAAGGTGAAAGTAAATCCTAGTTCTATTCCATCAGGATGTCTGAAGCCTCCTCGGAAGGGGTGTGAGCAAATCAGGCCAGTGACTAACAGGCAACAATCTCAAATCTTGAATGAATTAGAAGGTAATATATTTCTCTCTTCTGCTGCCATAAAAAAGGTTATATAGAATAAGAAATGTGAAGGTGGGGCATGCATAGCGTAAGGTTTATAGTCTATACGTCTACTAAACTGAAATTATGTTCTTCCTTAAGCATGAGAAATACTAGAGTTTAGGACTGGGAAAGTGAACATGAAACTTGAAAAATAATGTAGGGAGGTTCATACGGTCTGACTGGACTGAAACTGTAATCTCGGATTGTGAGAACTGGACAGGTTGTATGCAAATTTTCATATCTCGCGCCTTTCCTCTTTTCAATTTGACTATTAAATATAAATTACTTAATGATAATTGACTTAACAAATTACCTAATTTACTAAATAACTAAATTTGATTAAAATTACTTTAATGTATATATTAAAACAATAGATTCCAGTCTGGAAACCCGGAATCTAAATTTCATGGACTGAAGACCGGACTGGTGGGTACCTGGTCCAAATTAAATATGAACACCTAAATAATGACACGTGTACTTTTTGATGAGACCTTCTTAGTTAGCATAATAACTTGGAAGAATTATTATTATCCCCATGGTCATATACTTATATTCATCAATTGAAATGCAAAATTTGCCTATTACTACCAAATTTTAAATAAATATTGATTTTTGTAGCTGAATTTTACATTGTTTCCAGTTTTGTTATGTGGTAAAAATGTATATTCTATCAACATTTGTGATGTAGAGTTTAAAATTTTGGAGGGCATTATTGGAGCGAATGTATGTACAATATTGATTGAGTTGATTACTCTTTGCCATAGGTAGATGCTAACTGTTTTCAGCAACTAATTTGGTCTGTCTCAGAGCCAAAGGCTATTGCAACCTCTGTTACCGACAATATTTGCAATGAGGGGCCATTAACTTCCTTCACACTTTGTAAAGAAACTGAAACTTCTAATACCAACACAGAGATGTCTTTACATAGAGGTTTGTGTTTGTCTTCAACCTCAATAAGTTCTCGTCCTGTTGTCTATTCAGTCAATGATGTTTATCTAATTTTAGATTCTTTCAAATTCTAAATTAAGATTGTCATACTTTTCACTCCATATTGTATAAACTATTTTAAATGCTTATGTTATTGTACATGTACGTATGCACTTGTGTATGGAGCGGACATTCAGCATTATTTATGATTTATGTTTTAATTTATCCTGCCAACTGTTAAAAGTCACATGAAACCTTAGCATATGACTTTGTATGCTGGCATGGTCTGACTTTGTATGCTGGCATGGTCTGACTTTGCTCATCTGTTATCTCCATGTCCTTATAATGTCTCACATATAGAAGAGAAATACCTATATGTGACTATGAGGGTGAAAGTTGCCCATGTGTCCAGCCCATCAATAAAAAGAAGCTCGTGGGTGAAGAATAAACCTTTTAGTGGTGAAACCAAGCCCCTATATGTAGCCCAATATTACTATTAATTGAAAACTTAATACAAACATTGTAGTGCATTCACAGTAATAAATCATTCATTGTTTCATGCAAATATGATGGTAGCAATTCATGCTACCTTCTTTTTATGAATGAGGCTTGCAGTTCCTTCACCGATATGTATGTGTTGTATATAGGTGTTCATCACAGTGTTCCCGAGTTCAAGAATTCTAGCATTGAAGAAAGAGGTCCGCTGAATTTTATTCCTTACCTTTTACTTCCATATCTCCCCGCACAAGATGTTACTTGGAGGTGGGTATCTTTTCTCTCCTATGTCTTATATAAACTATTGTTTCATATTTTCGTTTTTTTGGAATTTTTATCAAGCGAATCAAGTTTGGGATTTCAAATGAAAATCAAGTACATGCTAGTGAAGTAATCAAATGAAAATTTTGGGCTAAACAAATGGATTATATTGTTTTACTGGACTAGCGGGTATTTTAACTAGTTACTGATTAAGTAGTCACTGGTTGTCTTTTTTTTTTGATCAACAAAAGAAAATTTTATTGATGAGAACCAGCTAATGATTCCGAGAAGGAAAAAAGCCGGGTGAGTACAACAATAAAACAGAAAGAAAACAAAAAGAGAAAAAAATAAAGGAGACATATGAAATAGGAGAAAAGGCAACAAGAAACCCTGAGAACTCAATGCCTAGAATCGAGCTTGGTCAGATTCGCAGCCTCAATTTCTTCAAAGGCCTGAATTATTTCCGAATCTGTCGCAGTACTTTAAAACCTAAGAATTTACAAACATCCCAACCTTGAATTGGTCTGTTACGAGGATTGCATTGAGTTGGGAAATTTAGAATCTTAGGCGGGTATTGCTGAGAGGAATTGACGGTTGGCTCATTAGCAATGACTGCCGAGGGTGCCGGAGGCACCAAAAGATCACGAGGAGGGTCGGGGCTGTTTTTCCGAAGGCGTCAACGGTAAACCAATGGCACGGGGCTCCATCTACGGCACCTCTTTTTCTTTTTTAGCTTTCCAAAGAGAGCCACTAAAGGCAAATCGGATAATGGTCACTGGTTGTCTTGCTTACAGTTTAATTGCTCTAGTCAGTTGTATGTATTCATAAATGTATTTAAATCCTTTGATGACAAAGCATGTGTTAGATAATGGTTTAAGAGCCAGGTTGGGCCATAGTTTGAAACCTTGTCTGTGGTACAAGTTGCCAAACTGGCGGACCTCGTCTAGGTTTACTTTTAAATTAACATTGGAACTTTTCCGTACAAATATTAGATTCCAAATACAGTGAATAGTCCCCCACTTTTACCCAAACTTTTTGTTTCCCTTTTGTAGAGGGGGTATCAAAATTCATGCTGGTGAATTATATGATGGATTTTTGGGTCGTCCTCCATTCAGAGTCAAACATGAAGCATACAAATTTTCAAAGGCGATGAATCCAGTTCTTGAAGTTAAGTTTGTTCCTCGAGGCGAGCTATTGACAAATCTGTTTCATAATTATAATCCTGATCTTCGTGATATCGGACTGTATATTCTCCCTCGTGATTTGGAGAGGTTTGTCACACCAATTATTTGGGTCTTAAAAAGTTTTTTGTTATTACACTTTTTAAGGTGCAACTTATGACATTTTTTCCAATCAACTTGTAGACCCAAAGATAAAGCTTGCCTATTTGAACTCATGGAGAAAGAGAATGTAGCTATGGAAACTTGTATAAATGGTGTGGAGCTGCTTATATTCACATCTACAAATTTTCATGTACACTCAGAGCGTGAGTTCTTTTGCTTCTCTAACATTCTACTCTACTTACCTTTTTTGGTGGCTTTGTTTTCCTGCTACTTCCCTATAGGCTATAGTTATTAAGTACGCCGTGCTGTGCTCCATTTGGTTTTCCTTGGTAATATATTTCTTTGTTTCCAACTTAGTACAAAATATATTTGTCTTTGTGGTTGACATGGCAATGATATTTTGTTCCCTTCCTGAGCAGTGTAAAGATGTAACATACAAAACAACCGTATCAACAAATTAAAAAAAAATGTTAAAAAAAATAAATGAAAAAAAGAGCTTTCACTGATTATTAAAACAACTGTCATTTCAGTGTTTAAGTCATGTAAGAATTATCAATAATGTCTTTTGTATGAATTCGGTATAACCTTGAGTGTGTTAGCACATGGGTGGGTGCATGTGGAGAAACTTTAATTGATCCCATAAATCCTTAATTTTAGCGTAGTTTAATGGTCCATTCATTTTGGTATGGAGGGGGGTAGTTTGCTTGTGCTTCAAACAGCACACTTTGTTTTTTGCTTAAATTTGATATATCAGATCTGCTACCTGTACACACATACTATTGGAACATTATAACGTAAGTGGTTGAATTGCCATGACTACAGTGTCGAGTTTCATAGAAGGAATTAAAGAGTTAGACAGCAATCGGTTCCTATGGGGAGTCTTCCGTCGCGGTAGAGAAGATGAAGATGGAACTGCTTGTGAGAGATCTTCTCCGATTGAAGGCGGCGTGCACCCTAATGATGAAACCGTGGATATGGAAATTGATATGATGGGTGGAGTCATTGTGGGCAGTGTTGATGTGCCGGTTCCTAGGGAGTCATCATCCACAAGGTGCGGCTTGAAAGCCTTGACTGAATCTTGTACTGAGCAGGCGAAACAAGAATTTGACATATCTCCTGGGGTTCTTCAATCTTCTATTGAGCAGCTGAAACAAGAATTTGGCATGTCTCCTGGGAATGGGATTCCTCGTAAAGTTAAAAGTGAGCCTGGTGTGGGGGGCAATGACATGGACGTCCCGCCGGGTTACGAACAGGTTTTGAGGCAGAATTCGTCGAGTTTTTTGCACAAAGCCGATGAAAAATACAATCCTCCGTTGGGGTCTGTCAAAAGGGAGAAGATGAATGCCTGAGATACATGATTCTCAACCCTGCACTGGATATTTTGTACAGCTTTTTACTTTTACTTGCATCAAACAGCCATGTCTGTCATGTGTACAATTATATACTTGTGTTGTGAACTTGGGATTGTTGGACTTGGACAGAGCTCAAACAAAACAATGATGATTTTTCATACTACTTTTTCAATCTTGTTTTAGTTATTATTGACTGCTGCTGTATGATGATTCAAATTTTTTTTATGGGTTAATCTCAAAAAAATATTGTTGAGTCGGCACCATTCTCACTTACATACACTTAAATTGGAAAAGTTGTTTTAAAGTACAATAACGTTTGCTTATTAACAAATTGAGAAATAGGGTTAAGTTTCAGTTAGTTTTTAGTGTGAAATGACAAAAATACTCCTCATTATCATTCAAATTTTCAAAAACATGTCATCGGAAACTTAATTTTTCATTTTCTTTCTCCACTCCTCCTTACCGGACCTCTTCCTCTGCGTCCGGAGAAGTAGAGATGGCAAGGGGCGGATTTGGCAAAACCAGCCCGTTAGAAATAAGGCGGGAATTCTAGTATGTTCTCTCAATTACCCTAAAACATGTCAACCTCTTTCATGATTTCTTTTGTGGAGAAACTAGTCAGAACATTGTAGATGGGAGTGACGTAATTCTCGATATCGCCTCGACCACACACTCACTTCCATAGAATCATCGTCGCAGTCCTCTTCTTCGACAGAGCCCAATCGACTCCTTATTCCATTTATGGTAGTTTTTCAACAAATATCATTGGGATTTCCTTTGTATATGTCGTTTTACCATATTATCCTTATGTGCTATTATTTAATTAAGGGATAATTACAATTCACTGTACCAGAGTTTAGTCAGTTTCAATTTCACTATGACAAATTGTTTTAAAAACCAAGTATTTTTAGCCACGCCTAAAGTAATTTTCATTAAATCTAACACAACTGATTTGTAAAAAGTCTAAAATGCCCTCGACATAAAACTCTTGAACATTGTAAATATTCAATATATATGAAATGACTATATTATCCCTTCAATAAATTCTAATGAAATTAGTATATATACTTGAATCATTAATCTGTTACCATCCTACGAACGGTAATTATTCTTAAGTTTGTAGTCTTAGTTGAGTTTTCTATATATATAAATAGACCGATGATTAAAATTATAAATGATTAATAAAGAAATAGTACCGTTGAATTTAAACCTTTAAATAAATTATACTACTGCATAACAAATGTTATACTCAACATCGTTTTATTTATTATATTAACCATCTGTAACTTGATTTGATTATTATATTTGAGTCAAACTCATGGCTATATCATGAGGTAAGACAAATTTCGGCCATTCAAGATCATCTAGAGAGTCAAAATCGCAGTTTCTTAAGTTTCGAGCAGCTTTTGTAATTTCAATAATTTGTTTCCTTTTCCAATAAGTTTAGGATTTCCTTTTCCACAATTAGGGTTTGGCTAGGTTTTGGCTATTTAAGCACTCTTATATTTTTCTTGTTATTTAGTTTTTGAAGTTTAAGAAAAAAATCGAGGTTTCCCTCAAATCTATCATCTTCGGTATTCGCAAGAATTAACGAATTTTTGATAGATAATTCTTCCTAACCACGTACGCTGCATCAGTTGGTATCAGAGCCTAGTCGATCCTGAGGTATGTTGCCATGTAGACAACAGCGAGCCGCTCCCAAAAGTGTTGATGATGATCAAGCTGAGTTACGACGTGAAAACGCTGAATTTCGACGTGAGAACGACGATCTGAGGCGGCAGGTTGAATTATTAACACGACAAATGGATGAATTGCGTCCTTTTTCCGGTTACCGGAATCGTTCACCCGAACGCTCTAAACAACGGTTGGAACATGGTTTCAAGGTGGAAATTCCACAATTCGATAGCAATCTTAAACCAGAGGAGTTCATACATTGGCTATCACCCCCGATTTAAGATGATTATGTTGAACCAGATGCAGATGCAGAAGCTGAAATTGTAAAAGCACAATTGAGTCAACATCAGTAGAATATTCGAGGAAGAGATGCTTTGTTAGCAATGGATGAAACTTTATGATGCGTCAAATACTTGTTCTTAGCTGATTCATACAACAATGGTTACGAACAGTTTTTGGAGGGCATCGAGAGCTTGTACGATGAAGGCATGACTGGAAATCTTGCAAGAGTAGCCGAAAATTATTGGGAGCCTTACATGTATATTGTTGCTTTAATCAGCAACGAGAACCTAATACCAGCATCATGTATCAACGATAGAAGGCTCGAATTCCAAGGTTGGGTAATCGATAAAGGGACGTGTACTTTGATAAGGAAAGTCCAAAAATTCAACATGAATCCCGAGATGAAGTGCTACACGTTTACAATCCAGCTTGTGAGCAAGGTGGGAGTACTTGATACAACTGAAAATTCGGTAGGAAGTGCTACAAAAATATGGGATCCTGGGGTGATTCTTTTTCTGAGGAGGATGTTGCGGGTCCGGATTCGAGGTCGAATCTTCTCTATCCAGGAGAGAATGATGTGATACAATCGAGGAAGTCGGTATGCAGAACAATTAGAGTTATCTCGAAAGTGTCAGATTTGGACAAAAAACTAGTATTTTTCGGGCAAAAACAGCGATCTGAGTCAAATTCATGGCTATGCCATGAGGTAAAACGAATTTCGACCATCCGAGATCATCTAGAGAGTCAAAATCGCAGTTTTTTAAGTTTCGGGCAGCTTTTGCAATTTTAATAATTTTTTTTCTTTTCCAATAAGTTTAGAATTTTCTTTTGTACAATTAGGGTTTGGCTAGGTTTTGGCTATTTAAGCACTCTTATATTTTTCTTGTTATTTAGTTTTTGAAGTTTAATAAAAAAAATCGAGATTTCCCTTAAATCTATCATCTTCGATATTCGCAAGAATCAACGAATTTTTGATAAATAATTCTTTCTAACCAAATATGATTCATCACCAATTCTCATGGTTATCTCCACTTCGGTCATGAACATCATCATGAGTTTGTAAACATTTATAAAGAATTTAGCCCCTCAATCTTGCTTTCAAGCGATCTCGCTTCTCTCTCACACAAGTGATTTCTTATTTAAGAGTAACTCACTTTACACCACTAAAAATCAAGCATCCCAGGTTGAGTATGATTTTGTTAAAAAAAAATTGTTTTTAACAAAGTTGGTTATAGGCACGCTCTGCTATATGCCTCCAACCGCACGAGTTCAAATCCGTTTTTGTGAAGAAAAAAAATTAGTGCATGGTCTAATTATCTTCAACCTTCAACATCCTCTATTTTTCATCAGAATTAAGCATGGTTTCCCCTATAGGAATATGATTTTATTGACTTAAAAGCCAAAAACCTAAAATTTAATTATGTTCATATCAAAATTGTAGTCAAGTATGAAACTAATAAAAAAAATACAAAATGAGATTCACAATGTTCAACCTCTCGCTCCATGTTGCCGCACCACTACCTTAATTTGGTAATTCCAATAAATGGGTTCACAATGTTGTTATTATTATTTAGCTGGTAAAATGACAATTTTTTTCTAGAGTTTTAGTATTAGACTGAGGGATACAAATGTTATTTTACACTAAATTAATATTTGATTTTTATGAAGGGTATTTTTGTATTTTTTAAAAATATTAATATGCTAAAATTTTGATAGAGTACTAAAAAAATTATTTGAGTATATTGCACATGCTAAATACAAAATTAGGTATAATCAAATAAAAAAGACTAATAATTAAGTATAATAATCTGACATTTTCCTTATACTATGGTTTCAACTCTTTCACAACCCGAAAAAAAAATTGTGAACAGTAAAACATTAAGAATAAACGAGTTACCATTTTACAACTAAACTAATGAATTTTGTTAAGTATTTTAGAAAATGTTTACATGTATTATCATTTAGGGGAGGGCAAATGCAACTTTCTATCAAATTCTACATGAATGGTAGTGTGTTTGAGTAAAAATCCGAGTGAAATTCTTGAAAAATAGTGTTAATGAATAGTTAAAAAAAACAGTTAACAAAATGTTGTGTGAGTTGAAATGAACCAAATAAATAATTATTTTGTTTAACATAAACTTTAAAGATATTTGTCAAAAAAGAATATTTTATCATCTGATTGATAATATGATTGGTCGAAATTCCAAAAAAAATTGGCGCAGTGTTTTTGACGGGTTTGAGTTGAAAGGGTCCACACGAAGCGTCTCTTTGGTCATCGATTCGAGTGATCTTAGGGCACAGACACACACAGTGGCTATGGAGGTGACCCAAAATGGCGATCGACGGCGGGTTGGTCTCATACACGACGACAGGATGTGCAAGCACGACACTCCTGACGGCGACCCCCACCCCGAATGTCCCAACCGCACCAGGGTTATCTGGAACAAGCTCCGACATTCCGGCATTACCCAGCGGTAATTCGTCTCATTTTCACCATTTCCTACTCTGTTTGGTCGCTCGGAAAATCATTGAAACCGTCCCCAAGTATTTCTAGTTGACTCCATGTTCTACATTTGAAATTCAGGGATTCTGATTTTTGATGTTGAATACGTGTTTTAGTTTTTGTATTATGCTCAGATATTGCTTTGTTTGTGCTTCTGTGGACATTCATTTTTCATACCATCCCATGATCTCCATTTTCCCATGGCATTTATGTGCACTTCTGATATCAATTGTTGAGTTGAGTTTTATATGGAATGTTATCAATTGTTCAAATGGTCCTCCTAAATGCAATGCTTCAGAAAAGTTAGAAGACCATCCCTTAATGATGCATGACAAATTTAATAGGCCAGAGTTCTATCTCTCTTGCTAAGAGATCCTACAATAAATTTGATGCACATAATTGGGGCCTCTACCAAATGCACATTTTGAATTTTTTTATTCATTTGGCGATATTGATGTCTCTTCCTTTTTCAGATGTGTCGTTTTGGATGCCAAAGAAGCTGAAGATAAACACATACTATCTGTGCATACCAAAACCCATGTCAATCTGATAAAAAATCTAAGCTCCAAACAGTTTGATGCACGGAGGAATCGAATAGCATCAAAGTTCAATTCCATATATCTTAATGAAGGGTCAACTGAAGCTGCTTACCTTGCTGCTGGATCTGTTATAGAGGTAATATTTGTAAATATTCGTGTTATTTGAGTAGTTAGTAATACAAATAGTAAGAATTTCTCTTTCTCTGGTTCTGGATGACGTGATTACCTTGCTACTTCCTGCTTCTCTTATTGTTCTTTCCCTTACGTTTATCTTCTTGCTCTTTTTAGTCTCTCCTTTTCAACTCAATCTTCTACTTCAAATACATGCTCTTTTGTGATTAGTATTTGTACTACAATAAGAAAAGTAAAATATCAGATGGGCAATTTCCATATGTAGTAAGATAGATGGATGAAGAATACGATTTAGCTAGCTTTCAATCCCTTCTACTGAGTTATATTCCTTGTGTGTAATGGCTTCCTTCTTTTCCATTTTACACCGCCTTGCAGTCATACCTGTCTGGATGTCTGGACCTGGGATTTCCTTTGTATTGATGGGACATGCACCATATGCTTAGATAATTAGACAGCTGCAAGAAAGTGCTATTTCTCTAAACAAACAGATGAACCATCTTTCTTTTCCTACTTGTGCCACTTTCTTCATTCACCCCTCCTATGGTCCTATCATATTTCATTGAAGATTGTTTGTATGCACTTGTCCTGAGCCTAAGCTAACTCTTCCATGCAAGCAAAATTGACAGTATTGTTTGGAACCTTTCTAAGATTCGTAGGATGAAGGGAAAGGCTTTGTGGTGGTTATCTCAAAATAAATACCTCAGCTACTACTCTAGGTGCCATACAGGGATTAGGGATTGATAAAACCTTTCAAGAAATCAACTATTTATTCTAACTTAAGGTTTTTATGGATGTTATGCTAAATTTTTTGTTGAATGAATGATCTATCAAAGCTTCAGACTTTCTCTTCCCTTCAAATCCAAGTATAACCAGAGTAACATATACTGTACTCTAGATTCTATTTCATTGACTTGTTAAATTTATAAGTTTAGTTCAAATTATTTTTCTCCAGTTCTGAAATTCGGTTTACCCTTGCTATAGAATACTGATTATCTAAATGTTCTTTCCCCCGAATCTTAACTTTGTATATCAAAGCTAAGTTACGCTGATTTCATTTGAAAAATTATGCTTGAAAACTTCCAATACTTTTCTTTCTCTATCACTTCTTAATTTGGTAGGAAAAACTGTTTGAATTCAAATTTTCTCTTTGCCTTGCTACTTTTTTGGCATATATTGGAACCTTTGTTTAGACTTCACATGCTTAGCTAAATAGAATATGATGCTGCATCATTTTTATATTATCTCTCAAATAGAGTAAAGCTTAACTGGAAATACTGTCAGTTAGGCTGCGGATAGAGTTGCCAAAGGAGAACTGGATTCTGCATTTGCTATTGTTAGGCCTCCAGGTCATCATGCTGAACCGAATGAAGCTATGGGGTTCTGTCTATTCAACAATGTGGCTGTTGCAACAAGTTTTCTTTTAAATGAAAGAGTGAGAGCTTGTTTTGTAACTCAAAATCAGTATTAATGTTACTTTCTTACATGAAAGTTCTTGTCGTTTCTGTACATCATATGCTCAATAACCCGTTTCGCTGCTGTCACTTTTCTACAGGAATTGGGTATTAAAAAGATTTTGATTGTTGACTGGGATGTTCATCATGGTAATGGTACTCAAAAGATGTTCTGGAAGGATCCCCGTGTTTTATTCTTCTCTGTTCATAGGTATGTAGATAATTTTCTCTCAATTTTTTCTTGATATGCTTTTGCATTGCCAATGTTTTGTGAATGGATCATTTAGCAGTGTAGTTGGATCTGTTGGGTATTTATTCTTTTTCTTCAGAAAATACTCCATGGAGTTTTATCTTTCTTTGTCTAGACGTGGTCAGTGACAATGTGAAAGAATGAAAGAAGTTTGAGAAATTGGCATTTTTAATAACTTAACACTTTGTATCTTGAGTAGGTTTTATTCAGAGAACACTTTGTACAACAGTTGCTGATAAAAAAAAACTTTGTACAACATTTTTCAAAGTGCAACCCTTTGATTTGAAGATGCATTAATGTTTTGCTGTAGTATCAAGAACAAAAAAAGTGTTTCCAAAGGACAGAGCCATACTGGCCTTTATATTTTCCTTTTCTTGGACTGGGGTATGAAGTTGATGCATAACAATGTTCTGTTATCAAAAGGGGGTTGTTTCTTGTTTGTACATTATTATGGAGACTAAATGAAGTTGTCTTCCCCTTCAGGCATGAATTTGGGAGTTTTTACCCGGCAAGTGATGATGGGTCATATACTATGACTGGGGAGGGACCAGGTGCAGGATATAATATAAATGTTCCCTGGGAAAATGGACGCTGTGGTGATGCAGATTATCTGGCTGTTTGGGACCATATTTTGGTTCCAATTGCCAAAGACTTCAATCCTGACATTATCATGGTATCTGCAGGATTTGATGCAGGTTTGATAGCTTATAGGCTTTGCTTTTTAAAATTTCTGTATAGCTTATTAAACATTTATATTTAGATCCAAAAAGAAAATTGGTGCTTATGTTCATTTTATTTGTCATACAATATGCAATTAGTTTGGTCTAACCTTTAGTCTATATGTGACTATTACCTTGGTTGCTCAAGCACACCTACTCCACGTGCTAGGATTCTGCTTGTTTAGTAGAACATATTTTCCCCACAAAACTCATGGTCTTGCTATGATTTGTCCGTTCAAGCTATTTGGTTCCATAGCACCTAAAGACATTCATTTTATTACGGGCCTTACTAAGTGCCTCTATAGATGTGGAAGTTGTTTTGAAAAAATCTTCGTGTGAAATGACATCAAAATAAATGTTTGGAGCAGCTATTGGTGACCCTCTTGGAGGTTGTCGTGTAACGCCATATGGATATTCAATTATGTTGAAAAAGGTTAGTTTTCTTTTCTTCTCTCTCTCTATTTTTATTCTTTCTTTATTTGCTTCGAAGGCATGTTGCATATTGCATACAGGTCGGTGGCATGATAAAGATGTAAACAGTGCCATAATTGGCAAACTTTAATATCTAATTTCTATTACTGGTCTTAGCCTATTAGCCATTTCTTCTCTACTTGAATACTGGGAACATTTTCTGCTAGTATTCTGATTGGTACATTCTTTCACAATTCCATTGTTTGTTTGCTTTTTTGAGCCTTACGTATTTGTTGTTATAGTTGATGGATTTTGCTCAAGGTAAGATTGTATTGGCACTTGAAGGAGGATACAATCTTGAATCTATTGCAAATTCAGCCCTCGCATGTGTAAAAGTTCTGCTAGAAGACGAGACTGTCACTGGATCCTTAGAGGCCTACCCTTTTGAGTCCACATGGCATGTGATACAAATGGTACAATCATATTTCTATACCCTCAATGACGGCTTGTTCAGTTCTACCTTGTGTATAGTTTCATAGAATATATGTTGCTAAGATATTGGATGTTTGCAGGTCCGTCGCGAATTAAGTGGTTTCTGGCCAGCACTTGCAGAAAAATTACCATTGAAGTTAACCAGTCAAAAGGCTCCAGCTCCGGTGATGCTTCTTTTCTCTTCCAGTAAATTTGCAGTCCCATTATTTGTGTGATATAACATGGATGTCTGTGTTTAGACATTGACTTTCATCTTAGATAATATAGTTATACTTGGCTCTCTAATAGCACCCTTTAAATTAATCGGCAGTAACAACCCCGAGTTTGTTACAAAATGGACGTAAGTCAAGAACCAATGAACTTAACATATGCAAAAAGCCAACATTGCAGTTACTGCAGGACAGTGGGATGTGTAATTTCATATCCCTTGCATTGTGTGGTAAAAGGGTTTTTTTATGTAGCAATATCATATTGATAATTTGAAGTAGTCTTAAAAGTCAGTTACGATTAGACAATCAATGGAATAAAAATCTATGATACTTATTGTAGTTAATATAGTACTAAGAGCCCGTGTTCATGCTTAGGGTGCTTGCATGCAAAAAGGGGCATTCATGCTGAAATTTTGCAGTTGAAACATTTCTCTTGGATGTTGACTTGACAAAGCTTTGTTCAAACATATGTCTTATTCCTTGTTTGCACATGTTACCTTTACATAGAAAAGATCTCATGTTTCTTATAACAGCTTTGAAGGAAGCAAATTCCTAATTCTTGTAAAAGGCATTTGCAAAATGTTCTGTATAAAATCATGGCATAAAGTTATGTATGCTGTATGGGAATAGTCTGAGAAGAAAAAGGAAGGAATCGATTCATCTTAATGTAATATTTAGATATAAACTTCATGATTTCTGAAGTTCTTTGTTTTGTTTTAGCTCTGCAGTTTATGTTATATTGTCAATTCATTCCTTTTTCTCCAAATGGTATTCTAGTGTACGTTATCTAAGCCATATTTTTGTGTCTTGAGGGGCTTTATACATACTTGATGGATATAAGAACGAAATCAAAATTGATTAACAAGTTGACGTGGTAATGGATCTAATTGTGCAGCCTCTCCATGCTCAAGTTATAAGGTTTTAGTGAATATAATATTTCATGATTCAACCAAAGTTTATTATATACTAGTGATGGTTTATCATGCAAGTATAAATATGGCTTGAAGATATGAGGTTATGAACTATTAGCATGCTGGTTTCTGTTTATTCTGTTTTAATTTTACTGATTCCTATCTATAGCTCTGCTAAAATAGTTTCCCCCCTTCTTTTCTAGCATCTACTGGTGTCAAGCTCTGATTCAGATGACGAAGACTCTAAAGATAGACATGATGTGGTAGAAAATCACGAGACAGTACAGGATATTATACAACCACTTTTACAGTTACAATTAAATGACAGCAATCATGGTAGAAAGATACATACAGTGAACTGAACACGTCATATTCATAATTTTAATTCTAATATGCGATGATCTTAATACTAAACGCAGATCAAGTGGCAACTCCTACCTGGAGAGCAGATCTCGCAAAGGTTGATGTTTGGTATGCAACTTTTGGATCAAATATGTGGAAATCGAGATTCCTCTGCTATATTCAAGGTGGAAAGGTAATATACTCAAGACCACTTTGTGCTTATTTCAGCTGAAGAGTGTTCTGAACCTTGGTCTTCAATAATTTCTCTTTTCCCTTTCAACCCCTATATAGTAGCTTAATATATCAATTAATATTAGTCATGTTAAATACTGTTAAATGTCCATCCATTGCTTGCCTTAGTTCATAGACATAACTCACCAATTGGAGATTTCTTATGATCCACATTGAAAGTCTAATGGATGTTGACTCTGCTTTTATGATTTTCAGTGTAGTACAAATCAGTTGTCAGTTTTTGTTAGCCTATTCTTCATAAATATATATATCTATATATTTATGGAGAATTGTATATTAATGACTATAAACTGACTTTCAGGTGGAAGGTATGCAGAAGACCTGCTCTGGTTCAGCGGATGGAACCCCACCAAAAGAGATACTGTGGAAGACTTTTCCTCACCGCTTGTTCTTTGGTCGCGAGTCTACTTATACATGGGGACCTGGAGGTGTTGCATTCCTCCATCCGGAAAGTAACATTCAGGACAAAAGTCACTTGTGCCTATACAGAATTACGTATGCTCTTATGATTTCCTTTATTGTCCTCTGAAGTGAATCTCAGTTTTTACTTATTGAAAAATAAATCTAGGAGAAATTGGTATTGAACCTTTAGCATCCAAATCACAACCTAAATTTGCTTTGATATACACATGCAGAAAACCTAAAAAGTAATTATTGTTCTCTTACAGATTAGAGCAGTTCAATGATGTTCTAAATCAGGAAAATATGTCGGGCGATATGAGTTCTCCATTATTTGATTTGATGGCTCTAAACTCTACTGTGAATGAAGGATCTACTATTGTGGAGGGTCTCAAGGTATGTATGAAATGATGATCCTTGGGTTTCATGAATACAGTTTTTATATGGATTTTCTTGACAAGCCAATGTTGTGTGCAGATGGGTTGGTACAGTAATGTCGTTTACCTGGGAAAGGAGCGGGATATCCCCATATTAACTATGACGTAGGGTGAAATGAATATATGTTCATCTTGTTTGTTGACAAACTAATTGGTATAGTAATTGATGCATGGTTGTTGGTTTGTTCAGGTGCCCACTTTCTGCAGTTGAAGGGTTCAAGTCAGGAGAGATAGCACTGCGAGGCCCGTGCCAAGGATATGCAAACACATTGATAAGAGGGTTGGTAGAGGGGGAAGAGCTATCGGAAGAGAAAGCCAAGGCATACATAGAGGGAGCTTCTCTTCTTGATAGCAGCAACTAAGGCATGGATACAAGTGCCTGTCTGTCTGTATCATACTAATCTGGATTCTCGTTTTGTGATCAATTCCCATACAATTATTAAATCTCTTCTTTCATAACTGTATGTTTGTGTGGTGAACAACTCTGCTAGAGCAACAGTAGCATTAGATAGTATAAATGTAATTACTCAACTGGAGTGGTGTCACTATGATACTGACAGCAGTATTGTAAATGTAATATGCGTGCATCTTTTTACTAAAAAAGAATAGGACCCTTCCCTTGTGTTGGTATCTCATGCAATATGCATAGCACAAGATCATTTGCGGAAAAGATTTGAATCTTAAACCCATGATTCTCGAATATTTTTACCAAGGGGAATTACGTGTTACACCCTTAAATTAGTACATGGCTTTATATTTCGCCTTATATTATATTATTATTATTATACACTTTGATTTTTATATAAAATATCCTTAACCAGCTAATCTCGTTGAAAGGTAGTGCCAGGTAAAAAATAAAAGGAAAAACATCATCCGACTACACTTAGAAATAGTTTTTTGCGACCAAAATATCTTCTCGTCGACTTGCAAAATGTTCACTGGTACTCATTCCGTTCAAAATGTTCACTGGTACTCATTCCGTTCACTTATGTTAGTTTTTCACTTTTAACTTGTGATAAAAATATTCAAGTATACCCAATGGCATTTGAACATTTGAACACCTCTCACCTCCACCATCTGTTATTAGATAACTAAAACAAAACTCAACTCATACAATTACTCTTAAATTCTAAAATCCTGAAATTTTAAAATAAAGATCGAGCGCAAACCCTCCTCCATCAGGCCACGAAATCGAGATCTCAGTTGGAGGAAGGGAGAACCAAGATGATGAACCATTCCGAAAGGTCCTATCGGCGGAGGAGGAAGAGGGTTCAGGTGGAGGTGAAGCACTGGTGGGTCTCGAGCTCGGAGAAGGATCTGAATCTTTTAGAAAAGGAGGTAATGGGAATTGGAATAGGAACCGAAATCGGTAGACATAGATGAAAGTGAGTGGGGAGAAATGGATGACTTGGACTACATGTGGGTAGTTGTAATAAAAGATAAGGACATGATTACAGTTGGTAGTTAGTTTTAAGTGTGAAAAGTGTTGGGGAAAGAACATTTATTTGGTGTCAAGGTAATAGTTATGAATAGACATCGAGATCTCAAACACGCATCGGAAGTAAATAATAAAAATTTTAACCGTGTTGCACCTCACAAGAATCTATTGCAAGTTTAGAATTAATCGATGACAGGGTTAGAAGTAGATTTAGATCTTGTAGATCCGACTTTAAAAACCTTTGAGAGATGAACATGTTCTTCGCGAATCCAGACTTAAACCCAAATCCTATTTGGGAGGCCTGTGTACTTTGTCTGTACAAGGATCAAAGTATGCGTAGTTCGCTTGAAGCGTCTCCAACAGGATGCGCTCTCTACTAGTATCCACACGAACAAGTTTTGATCGAAACTTGACATAGATTAATTTACTAGAATTCATCTTCTCTAGAATTTAAGTGATGGCTAAAGTTGCGAATATCACATTAGAGTTTCAAGTAAATCGTTGCAACATATACATAGACTTTTGGATGTAGGGATTTTATTCCTGATAAAATTCTAGTTTATTCTGAATTCCTGATTCAGAAAATTCCCAAAATTTCTCAATTCTCAGTTTCCTAAACTAAATCAGATTGGAAATCGAAAATTGGTAAGGAATCTCCTCGAACGGTCGAAACGACTCTAAGAAAAACTTGTCGCCGCAAATCTCAACTCGTCCGCTCCCCACCGGTGTGAGCAACGCCGGTTGTCCATGTTTCGACCCCTCCCCTGGAAATCCTCCATACCACGAGCTTCTCTCCATCGTCGAGCATCCCCGACGTCCAGAGCCAGACTTATCCCCAAATATCAAAGATCGGTCAAAACGTCAAAAAGAAGATGTTAATTGAAAATTTAAATGACTTGAGATTTTGATTTTGTGGTCCAGAGATTCACTAGTGACAAAATTTGTTGAAAGTGTACGATGAGGGAGAGAAAAACTCATTGAAATTTTGAATGACAATAAGGGTTGTTTTGGGCATTTTGCACTGAAAATTAACGGTGTTAACTTAAAATAAATGAAAATGTAGCTATATGAGCAAAAAATATACTCAATGCCATATGTTAGACAAAAAAGTTAGTCAACTGTTGTTAAATGAGAAAAATATCAAATGTAGTTACGTGAGATTGTCACTAAAAGAAAAGGTGAATTCGTATATTCACAGCACATTCAAGATTTGGCAATAATGGTATTATTATTATTATTCTTGAAAAAGCACCGGACACACAAGTGATTGAATTTTGAACCAAAATTTTAACGGAATGTAACAAAATTGAGTAAAATAAAGTCAAAGTACCTATAACATAAATTTTATAGTCAGGTGTAACAAAATGAAAATGAAATATAGTTTGATAGTGTAAAGTGGGATTATCTTTGAACTATACTTCCGAAGAATACTTAACATTGAACTCTAACCTTGAAGCCGAAATAGTACAAAGAAAAAATGGATCCTTAAAATTAAATGTTCACATTATCTACTATCAACTTTGATTTTCTTTTAAAATTACACATATCAAGTTCTTAAGATATAGAAGAAAAAAAAATTCACTTAGCATCCCTTAATTATAGACATGTTTCACTTAACCTCATTAAATTCAAAAACGATTTGTCGAGTCTCATAAGTTTGAAAAAGTTTCACTTTACGTTTTTATCGTTAAGTTTTTTGAAAATTATGTTCTTTTTGCAAACTGATAAATATATTTTTGTATTTGAAAATTAAAATAAATAAAAATGATTTTCAAATTTTTTTCAAATTTTTTTCGCTGTAAAAAATAAACAATAAAATTCAGGGATAATATTAACTTGTCATTTTTCTCACCAAGATACAACTGACTATAATTTTATTCTGAGAGGTGTGTTAATAATTGTTTTCTCACTCAACTACGTTTATGTTAATTTTTTAGTTAGTTTTGAATGTTAAATGATCAAAATACCCTTAATTGTTATATGTCATTTGACCTCTTTTTTGATTCATTTCTTCTTCTCTCTCCTCCTCTCCCTCCCTCCCATCTCCATCGGTGCAACTTACTGATTAAGTTGAGCTCTCAAATAAATGACCTCTTTCAAATAAATCTCAACACCATTGCTTTCAAATAAACTGAACTATTTAATTAATTATGACCTCTTTTCTAATTTTTTTCTTCTCTCTCTTCTCCCCTCCCTCCTTCCCTCACTCCCTCTCTCATCTCCATCTATGCAATTTAATAATTAAGTTGAACTCTCAAATAAATGGCAATGGTGTTGAGATTCAAGTAAACTAAACTATTTAATCAATTAATTAAATTGAATTTTAATAATTTGAACTTAATTTATTTTATTGATTGATTAAATAGTTTAGTTTATTTGAATCTCAACACCATTATCATTTGTTTGAGACCTCAAATTAATTACTAAGTTACTGAGAGGGAGGGGATGAGAGAGAAGAAAGAAATTAAAAAAGAGATCAAATGATATATGTTTAAAATTTTGAATGACGATTGAGGGTATTTTGGTAATTTCACATTCAAAATTAACTAAAAACTTAATAGAATATAGTTGAGTGAGAAAAAAAATTTCAGCCACCTTGTAGTTACGTGAGATTATCCCAAAGTTCTATTGGTAAGAATATTTTTTAAAAAAAAAATTAATACTAAAACATTGTTTTTGTAAAATAATTAGAAAAAAGTTCAAAATAATTTTATTTATTTTAATTTTTTTAATACAATGATATTTTCATCACTTCGTAAAAAAATATCTTTCAAAAGAATTAACGGAAAAAGATAAAGTGAAACTTTTTCAAAACTAAAAGAATCTTTTAATCGCTTTTGAACTTAAAGGGTTAAGTGAAACTCATTTATAGTTAAGGATTGTTAAGTGAAATTTTTTCCTATGAAAGAAAAGTATTAACGAGATATCTGATAGTAACAAGGTCTCTTTTCCATCCAAACAAAATTGTAAATTACACTACAATTCTCTTCATCTTACTCTTAGTCTTACATGTGATGTGACTATCTATTCAAGCCTTCCCCCTTAAAATTAATCAAAGCGTACAGAACGACATTATCAACTTATTATTTCCAAACAAAGACGTTCTCCAAGTTCAGTGTAGAACAAACACCTGATACGGAAAAGCTAGTTCAAAGAGAAAATAAACAAGGCATAATGAGAATAAAGATGAGTTGAGTTGTAATTCAGATGCCTAGGCTCTCTTGGCATAGTCATCAAAATGGTCGTCATCCTTGTAGTTTCCTTCCTCCTGGTCTAGACCACCTTCAGCACCATCGCCTTTGCTACTGCTACCATACTCATCTCCAAATCCTGAATTTCCATCAGCAAAGCTGCTGCTGCCGCCATCAGCAACACTGAAGTCCCCAGAGCCATATCCTTGTCTGCCCCCACTAGCATAATTATTCCCACCACCAGAATTCTGACCACCATAGCTAACGCCGCCTCCCCCATAACCTCCTCTGTTTCCCCCATAACCACCACTGTTCCCACCATAACCTCCACTCCCTCCACCTCCATAGTTGCTGTTATAGTTTCCTCCGCTTCCATAGCCGCCGCCGCCACCACCACCATAGCTGCTACGAGCTGGCCTATCCGTAGCATAATTCACCCTTACTTGACGTCCATGCAGGTCCTAGCAAAAATGTAAAGACATAAGTCATCACTATCAACCAATGTTTATTAAACTACTTTAGGGGAAGATATCAAGCTACCAAATCCAGTCTATGCAAAGGGAAGAATAGCTGATTATGTTGTCTCTCTAAAGAAAAACATCCTCTCTAGTTTCCCACATCAACCAAGCATTAATCCAGTATTAGCAAGCATCATTGTACCATCGATAAACTACACTTACCAAGACTACCAACACAAGTTGGGCCAGGTGGTAAGAAGCTCACTTAACATATGTGAGGTCATGAGCTCGAATCTTGGTACATGCTAGTTAGGATTAGTGTAGGATTTCCCGAATTATTTCCGATAAAGAAAAATACACTTACCAAGAGTTAGGTGTTGAGTTGTGGAGACTTCTTATTTGAGTTTAGGGAAGGCACACTTTAACTAAAACATTATGAAAAGGTTTGCTATTTTGCAAGGATTTTGAACAGGTATAGTACAAGTAATCAGGAATCCTAGGTTTTTCCTATTTTTCCGTTGTCCTCCCCTATAATAACCATGTGATTCTAAACTCTATAATAACTATGTGATTCTAAACCCTAATTTATTCATGAGTTATTAAAGCAATAAGAAGAGTGGTTGCCTAGACGTGGGCAAAATGCCAAACAATGTAAATCCTTGTGTTCTTATGTGGGTTGCTTTTTTTTCTTTTGGTTACTTCTTGCTAGATTATTGTTTCACATTATTATATACCACAACACTAGGAAGCACAAATTCTATTACAAAAACATGTATGATAGTAAAAAGGGGGCCTATGTAGTCATTTTGAAACCAATGACTTGATTCTGCTCAAATATATTTTCAGTGTTAATCCTATAGGCCCAAGTACATGAAAGTTCACTTAGCCAGTTTATGATAAAAACCTCCAGGCATTATAATTCGGATTTCTCTTTATGTTTCAATCTCCCGGGAATCGGGAGCGGTAAGAAAACTAAAGTCGGAAAGCATGGAGATCGAAACATAAAGAGAAATCATCGGTGAGAAAACGTAGCCGATCTACCAGGAACTATAGTCACCTCCGTTGGAAACAGCCCCACGCGCCACCGTCGGCCGAGGGATAGTCATTTCACAACATACATATGCTCTAAACATCTTAGAAGTAATGAAGATGCTACACCATCACCTATTGATACTCCTAGGGATTCAAATTCTAAACTTCTCTTTAGACATGAAACTTTTTAAAAATTCTAGAAGGTATCGCAAACCTGTTAGAAATTTAAATTATATTATTGTTACTCAACCAGACTATCATAACGAGAAAGAATTATGCAAAAAACAAACAATCAGTTTAAATTAAAAACAATAAGCGAGAACACCAGATTTACGTGGTTTGCCGACAATGTGTCAGCTACATCTTTAGGTAGAGGGAAATTCTTACTAGAGAGTAAAAAATGTACCCACCAAGTGAGGTCAGCTAAATGACATTAATATACGTAATACTGCATCAGACCTTAATAGGAAATATGGAAACAAGAAACCCTAATCAAACTAGTGTCCCAAATGAGGCCCAACCAAGATCACCAAAGCCGGGACATCATATACCGTAAGGGAACTAATTAATTACAGTGGGATTATAATCGATTCAAGGCACATCCAACAGACATTCCACATGTTGTTAATGTGGTAAATCAATTTCTTAAATCTCCATGTGATAGTAATTGAGATGCAGTAGTGCACACCTTGTAATACAGTCCGAGAAACCAGAGACACGAGTTACTTTATGAAGATAAGAAACATGCTAAAGTAAGGATATGGAGTTGACAACATGTGAGTAAATCTCATATATTACAATAATATAAGGCGAGTTGTTGCTAGGTCTGATACAAAATCTAAATGGTTGGCCATAGATTGAGAACATGTGGGCTATATAGTTGAAACAATTACTTCAAGAAATAAAGTTTGATAGGATTACTCCTATGAAACTAGTATATAGCACTCAAGCAACGTTATATAATGTCCAAACTAGAGTTTCACGTCAGGAAAATGCACACAGAGATTGACTTCCATTTTATTAGGGAGAAGACTAGGCCACAAAGCATCAAAACTGGCTTTGTTTAGCTGCAGTGATCAACTAACAAAACAAAGAAGCATGTGTGTGACAAATAATGAATCATAAATGTACCTGTCCATCTAGTGCTTGGATGGCAGAGGATGCCTCCTCGTCAGAAGTGAAAGTAATAAATCCGAACCCTCTAGATCTGCCAGACTCGCGATCCATTATCACTCGTGCTACAATAAAAATTATGTCAATCAGTATTAGTAAGAGGTTAAAATTTCTACCTGATCCACCACAATGCAATCTAAAATTACTAGAAAGCAAACATGTATCCAGACTAAATTTACTTGTTTGCGAAAGTTTGTCGAAGCACACTTGTTGACAAACATATTTCACAACTATTATGGGACCGGGCCGAGAAATCTACCAAAGGCAGGGAGTCCGGGACCAACTCAAATCCCACTGCTTTTAGGACTCTTTTATTTATTGTTTTAGCTTGAGTTTTAGTTTGATACAGTTTGGGAATCCTTGGTTGCGGAGGATTAGCAGTCCTATTAGGCTAGTTTGGCATGCTATGAAAGCCCGCAAAGGCCAATGAACAAAGTTATCGATTATCTCATATATTATCTTACAGTTAGGAGTAAATTAGGAGTAGAATAGCAGTAGCAGGTTCAAAAGTAATACGCAATATTGCAAAGAAGGAGCAACACCCCCAAGCCTCACCAAGAGGGGATATTGTGCTCCAGAGACCAGTCACTTGATCTCAGACCCAGGGTCATAACATAGTCATAAAGGTGAGTAGGCACGTATGAGAGATCCATTTTCATATATCCAATGTGAATGATTAATGTATTAAATTCAGGCATAGTACATAGCTCTGGGTGCTAAGAATAAGAAGTATAGTCTTATACATCTAAATCTCAAAATAATAGCAAGGTAAAACAGAACCACTAACCTTCAACAACTTCACCGTACTTA
The DNA here is from genome assembly GCA_963920655.1 of Geranium rotundifolium. NCBI lineage: Eukaryota > Viridiplantae > Streptophyta > Magnoliopsida > Geraniales > Geraniaceae > Geranium > Geranium rotundifolium. The sequence continues at coordinate 29,619,213 of OY987316.1, read as the reverse complement.
CTGAATGCTTCTCTCAGACCATTTTCATCTGTGTTATATGAGATGCCTGCAAAATAAAATATTGGGCAGCTTAAGTAAGTCAACGAAAGTCATCACAAGAGCAACTGAGATAGAGAACAGCATGCACCTCCAACAAACAGTTTTGACGACATGCATCGCATTGCCTGGTAGATAGAAGGCCTAAACGCAAACAGTTCTGAGCTCTGCCGACTTGCAGATTGCTTAAGTATATTGCTGAATTTGCCAAGAAAAGCCATTGCAAAAACCTGGATCAGGAAATATAAAGATCATTAATAAGAGTCACGGAGGCAGGCCAAAAAGGTCTAATCCAGATTCAGTGCAAAAGATGAGAATAAGAAACAGAAAGGGCCGGAAATACCATACTATTATTTGTATTTAAATTTAAGTACACTGCAATTGCTAACCTTGCAATGCATGTTATGAAATTTAATTAGGAAAAAGATGCAGAACTGCTATTTCAAAACCAATCTGACCAAAAATAACAAATGATGAAATAAAACCAAGGACTTTGGAAAAACAACACCTTGATTTGGTTACCAAAGCATTACAAAATGTCAACCAGTAGGAAAGAAACCACAATCATAACCTGAGGCATGGAATACATAGTCGTTCTTTATGCAACAGAGAGCAACCAAAACCCAGCAGTCACGACAAAAAGTGCTTCAAACAAACAAAATCAAAACTTGATATCTGTTCAAACCCAGATGACATTTTGATCCAATTTAACTTTTTTGTTCGAACCCACATGAGATTCTGACCAAACAAATATAAAAACCAATCCAGAAGACAAGGCAAGAATTTAGATGATCGACTGTTGTTGGTGGGTACCTGAGTGCTGTTCCCTTTCACTCTCACGCGTCTCCAACTCCTAATGGTCAAAAACCCTAAGTTTTGTGAATAGTATAGGGAGGGTTTATGAGAATTGCTTATACTAAGAAATTCTAGCCATTGGATTACAGTAGGGCCTCGAGTAGCCGTTGGATTGTGTATGACATTTTCGGTGACTCTACGGCTTACACGTACGTGTGTGCCTTCTAAAAATGCAGACAGATTTACAAAAAAAATATCAAATTAAATAAAATAAACAAATTTGCAAAATCGATAACAAATGGTTCGGTTTGTTCTGGACGAACTGATCAATTCGGTTTTAAAAATAAAACTGAAACCTAATCAATGGAATTTGGTTCGGTTCGATTTTGTACATGTTAGTTTTCAATATAGTTCATTTCAATTTTGGTTTATTGTGAACCAAATTTTATAAAATTCTCAAATTTTAAACTGTTTTGACTTATTATCTAACTTATCGGTTTTTGACCAGATTTTTTTTGAACCAATTTTCATGAAATTCTCGCATTTTTTGTCGGTTTTGACTTATTATTTGATTTGTTTCCCCATTCCCCCAATATTTTTAGACCCAATTAATAAAGATAGATGGATTAAAATGTAAAATGAGCCACGTGTCCAAATCGATCGGTTTTTTATTTGGTTCATATTTTAAAAACCAAAATCAAACCGATAGATTTTTGGTTCGGTTCTTTTCAATTAGGTTATTAATTTCTTTATTTTGTTTATATATTTTTTTAAAACTCAAACTTTATTAAATTCTAAAGGCAAACAAACTGAAGTACTACGTCAAGAGTTGATGGGACAACCCCCACACTGAGCTCGAAGATAAAATAAAAGAGAGCAAGACTAGCAACCCTATAAACAAAATTGACAAAAGCAAAACGAAATAAATAGATCAAATGATCGTAATTAAACATAGCTCATCCCACTTTGCTTCTCGAGAACCACCATAACTTATTTACCTTGACAACATTTTGAAAATTTGATTCGATTATGACGCTATCTCAACCCAATGAATGGACTGTTGCAAACTCGCGGCCTCCACCTCGAACGGGTTGAGACACCCCAGAAATTCCTTAAAAGAACCACTCCAAAAACAAGTACACGCGCAACACAATAATGCTTCTATAAGCCCCACGTCCTCCACCTCAGTTGGTTGTAGAAACCTCGTGAACCTCTTATAGCAAACACCTAACACAACACCCCAAATAATACTGCGAAGCAAGCTGATACCCCTCAATACTCTTCCCGAATCAAGATCCTCGTGCAATCTAATCCCCATATGGCCCAATAGGACATCACGAAGACATATTAGAGTTTAAGAAAACCGAGAACCCCTAGTTCGATGTGCTTACATAAATCTGCCCAACAACGCAAGAGAATTTCTGATCCCTCCCAATACTGAGCTATCAAACTCCCGGCCGAACAGAGTATGAGACTCGCTAACTTTGCAATCTCCCATGGAACACCGCGGCCGACGATCGCCATAAAATCGCTAAACATTAGGTACCCCAGGACGAACTCCACATCTTCTTCCCCGAAGGTGGAAAAGATATGCATGCATTCAATATCACTATCCTCTTTATGCATGCCTCTACACCATACTGGATACATCCAATTAGAAAATTTATCGTACAAACTCACCTCCGATCAAGAAAACGCCACAGAGAGCGTGCGACATGAAACCATATATCACTACCGCATAATCGAGGGACCACGCCAAAAAGCGGCGAGACAAACCGCAAAATTACGGGACTCTGCTAAAAAGCACGAGGCAAGACAAACCTTAACGCTACTGATTTCAAGGCCGAGTTATGCTATTCAAATTATTAATTTTTCTATATTAGTACTCTACATGTATAATTAATTTTGGCATGTATTTTTTATTGAGACCCATTTTAAATTTTTGTAAAATAATAAATTTCATGTAACAAATTAATTGAGGCGAACTTTAAATTAAAATATTGATCTTTGTTATTTTATAAATTCTTGTACTTTCTATGTATTATTTTATATTTTTCTATTAGTTGAATAGATTATGTCAGTTTAGTACACCTAACTAATAACTAATTTCATCTAAAAAATTAATAGACTCACTTTAAATCATAGTTGAGCTTTTTGGTCTCTCACCTCTCACGTTCCCTCCAAAACAAGTTTGTTCACAACCACCCAAAACACCACAATTAGCTATAGAGAAGAAGAACCTTATAAATCTCCGGAACCGATCAAAGTTTTATCGAAAAAATGCAATCTCCATGAATCAAAGAAATCTAAACGTGTGCAAGCCTATCTTTAGGTTATTTAAACTCAGTTTCTAAAGTTACATCTTTTAACCTTCATACATTGTTATGGTTTTTCACTCTTAAGACTAAACATCTTCACTTCAACTAAGTTCCATGAACAAACAATTAAGTGTCAAGATGTTGAATTCATTTGTTGTTATTCAGCACGATATAACACATAAACGCCAGCACATATGTGAAACATTAAACACCCAACAAACAAAACAGGCCAGAAAAAATCAAGATTGTGAAATAAACATCAATGAACACAAAGGAAATGAATTTTTTTTAATTAAATTACCTAAACATACAATCAGCTAAAGTGAAAAAGACTAAACTAAATCTCCGGTATTGGTCAAGTTCCATGAAACACACTCAATCTTAAAGAACTACACCAAAATCTAAACATGGGTACTCTGAATTTCGGTTAAAACTCGATGTCAGACCGGAATGAAACCCGTAATTGAGTTGAACCTCAAACACCCGATTCCCCAACATTTTCCTAAAAAATTTCAGAAACCCGAATTGACGAGCAAATCCAACAACAAATCCATAAATGGGTAATCTTTGGAGACGATCTTTCTGGTGTCACCGATCACAAAAATGAGAACTAAGTCGAACAAAAACATATGAGAAGGAAGAAAAAATCGAGCCTTTTACGGGCTCAAGTAGGCCTCACGGGCTTGGTATCAATGTTTTGCTACTTATGTAGGATTCATAGGCTTTATAAGTAGCAAGGCCGACAACTCACTCTTCATCTATCGCAACGACTCTCACACTGTTTTTTTGCCCCTCTATCACTTTATGTAGATGATATTATTCTTACTGCCTCTTCAACCCAGCTTCTTAGATCTATCATGTCCCGTCTCATCTCTAAGTTTGCCATGACCAATCTTAGTCCCCTACATTACTTTCTCCATATTTCAGTCAATTGTACTCCTTATGGCCTTCTTCTCTCTAAAAAAAGTTAGCTCGTGAAATCTTCGCTTGAGCCAATATGTTTTCATGTAATCCATGTCTAACCCTTGTCGACACCAAATCTAAATTGTCTCTCTCTTTCAGGTCTCCGGTCTCTGATCCTACTCTTTATCATAGTCTAGCAGGGGCTCTTCAGTATCTCACTTTCACACGTCCTGACATTTCTTATCTTGTCCAACAATTTTTTCTTGTCTTGTCATGCACGATCCCCGTGAACCGTTGTTGCGGGTCCGAATGTGACCTTGCAATTACACTTCTGACCCGCATTTGAGCACCGAATTGTCCTCGTTTCGGCTTTCTAGAGCCATTAATTTGGTACTTTTGATCCTTTGTGTGTTTTTTGACATTTTGTAGGTGCAAGGCACAATTAGAGCATAATTGGAGCTGAAAATCGGTTAAGAAAGTTCTGCACAACAGCTGAAACTTCCCGGGGGTGTAAATTTCTCGTCCGAAGTCCGATTGGGGCCCATAATTTGTCGATTTGAGCGGATTGTGAAGATCTAATCCATTGGTGAAGATTTCAATGGGTCACGATCGTGCCTAGGTGAGACACGATCGTGGCTAAATGTATTTTTTGCCGAATTTTGCTCGAAACTTATAGTGGCGATGCACGATTTGAGTAACGATCGTGCCTAGGTGAGGCACGATCGTGCCTACCAAGGCAAGATTGTGACTAAGGCGCGAAACTGATAAAAAAAGTGCAGAAATAAGATATTTTGGGGTGTGGAAGAGTTGGGCAAACACCAAAAACGAGTTGAGGAGGGGAGAAGTGAGTTTGAGAGCTCCAACCTCTTGTTCTTCATCAAAATTAAAGATTTCTTCATCTCTTCTTGACACTTTGGGAGTTTTGGAGTGGATTCCACCATAGAATCCAACTTTCGAGCTAGGAAATGAAGCTTTGGAGAGATTCATACCATCAAATCCACCGAGCTTGAAGATCCATCTTGCTCAAGAACACCAAGAGCAATTTCTATCCCTATTTACTAGTTTATTTTTGATGTTGTTGTTTACTTTGTTGATTGTATGATGATAGTTGGATTGAGCACCATGGTTGAGGGCTAAATCCCTTAGCCATGGGTGCTAGACATTTGTGATGTGATTATTGAGTTTATGGAGGTATTAGTTCGAGGATTGAAGACTTTGTTGTGTGGTTGCTTATTTAAATGCATGTATTGTTTAATTGACGCTTTACAATATGTGTTTGAGGAGTTCTATCCGATACCGAAAGGGAAGGAATAGAATCCGGACCTAGCATCCGCCGAGGGTTGTAGGCTCAAGACCGTGTCTTGGCACCTCGTAATAACCCTTAGCTTATTATGCGGTCTCGAGTTGTTCTCAATACCGAAAGGGCACGAGGAGACTCGGGATTAGGCTAACCTCATTACCGAAAGGCGGGGTTGGCATTTAAGACATAGGCTCAACATTAATTTCGATCCTTAGAATCTAAAACTCACAAACTTATTTACATTGCTATTTGTCTAGCACCCTAGGCGCTTTACTTCCATTGTTATCATGTTGTTGCTATTTACTTGTTGGTAGTTTAATAAAATAAATACAAACACTCAAAACAACCTACGACCCTCATTAGTCCCTGTGGATTCGACTCGATATCTTACCGATTTATTTGTACTTGCCGCGACCGCGTGTTGTTGCGCGAGAGAGGGGAGACCGCTTTTTCCCCCAACAACCGCATTTTCAAGCTCTTGAGCATATCCTTCGCTACATTAACAGACTTTAACATATAGCCTTCACCTTCATGTCTCTCTAACCATTTCTCTCATTGCCTATTCTAATGTTGATTGGGTTGGTTGTCCCGACATAAGTCGTTCCACTTCTGGCTATTGTGTCTTTCTTGTTCCTAATCCAATATCATGGTCTTCCAAGCGTCAACACGTTGTGTCTCGTTCTAGTGCTAAAGCTAAGAATCGTGGTGTTGCTAATGTAGTTGTCGAGTCATGTTGGGTCTATAATCTTCTACTCGCGTTACAATGCTCCCTTTCTTCTTCCACGATTGTTTTCCGTGATAATATTAGCTCAGTATATATGTCATATAATCCAATCTAGCACCATCGATCTAAACATGTTGAACTAGATTTGCATTTGTTCGAGAGAAAGTTGTTTTGGGTCAGGTCTGTATACTCCATGTACCGTCATCTTACCAGTTTGCAAACATATTCACCAAAAGATTATCTACTGCACTATTTGAGGATTTTCACTTCATTCTCAACATTCAGCCTCTTATGGCTTCGTCTGTAGAGGCGTGTTAGATTATATATATAATTTGTTCATTATTATTAATATAAATCTTGTATATGGTTCCTAATTGTAGCATGATTACATCTAGGGGTGTTCACGGTTCTCTAACCGAACCGAACCGACAATAACCGAATTGATCGGCTCGGTAATTTGGACTTCAGAACCGAAGACCGAACCGATGGCTGGTCGGTCGGTTCGGTTATAACCGACCAAACGATCGGTTCGGTCGGTTCTGTCGGTGACCGAGAGTGAATGGGCCTCTTTTTGGGCCTCATCGCCCCAACAGAGACAACCTCAAATTTGGGTCTTATGGCCCAATTCTTAGTTTCCTACACACTTTTACATACATACTCTACATATTCAAATAATTCAACTTCTGTTTTTGAATCTCAACCAAACAACAACATAAATATAAATATTGTCTAATAAAATTAATACTACAACAGTTCAAATTCCAAATAAAACAGTCCGAACAATTCCAAAATATTCAAATATAACAGTCCCAAATATAATAGTCCAAAATCCAACATGTCAAGCCCTAGAGTATACAAATGAACTAAACCAGCAAGGCAAAATTAGGGGGAGAAGCAGGGGCAGAGGCATCAACATTTCCTGAAAATTACCACAAGAATACGAAAACATCAATAAGTAAGAACATTCCAAAAGTAACATTACCAAATATTACCAAGCAGTAGCATCAATATGTATAACAAATTAATGCTTGGAAACATAAAAAAATAGCTTAATATCTTCAATTTCAAGTAAAACAGTAGCTTAATATTAAGTTCAAGTGAACATATTGAAATAAGCAACTTTTCAAAACAGTAGCTCAAAAATGCAAGAATGACAAGAACAAAAGCAAGTAGCTAACTCATAACTTTAACATAAACTGATCAAAACAGTAGCTTAAAACTCATGCAAGTTTAAACCAAATGCTACAGGAAAGGCTTATTTCAATTTCACACAATGGGATATCAAAACCAACGAGAATGGGAAATCAAATGCAATAATATTCAGATTATGCAAAAGTCTACTCTCCATGATTCTCGTTACGAAAATGATCCATACTTTCGAGCACATGACTGTAAAGCTAAGCAACAGTCTCAGCTCAACAATGTTTTTACTTTCTATGGAAACTTTTTAGTTTTTAATATTTTAATTCATCAAAATTCAGCAACAATAGCAATACACAATAACATATATTAAATGAAATATACATAAAATAGCATTAAGTTTGAGTAAAACATTAAAACTTAGGTCTATTAGATCATTTTCCAACTTATTAGATGCATTAATAGATACAATAACAGATAATTTTTGTTCTCTAGCATCATTATGTATGGAATATGTATAGAACAAGAAATACATGATTAAAATTTAAAAGCAAGGCAGAGATTCTCACATTGAATTCCATATACGTAGCGTTTTTTCCAATCACAGTTTGTCCATGACCAGAAACGCCACACAGTATAGCAAGTCAAAGCCCGCTCGTTCTCTGCAAGGAAAAGAAACATACTCACATAAGAAAACACAAGATTTAATTAAAAGGAAAATGTTCAAGAACAGAGGATTCATAGAAGAAACAAGCATTTGATGCTACAAGATATCGTGGACACTTACATGAATATTTCCAGTCAGTATCGTATATGTGACGATGAAACGATCTTAATATAGGTACTTTGATATCTGCAGATAACTCTATGTCGTCCTCTGCAAATTAACTATTGGAGAGACTCAAATAATCTATTAATCACCAATGTCACAAAATAAAATGGCATTTTTATGCAATTTATTGTTGTTGACTTCAAAAATTCAGTAAATTCAAGAGATACAATAATAAGCAAATGGATCCTGATTAAAAAAAAGGGATAATCTCAGCTAGCTACAGCTAGTTTGACACGGATATCACATAACTACACCTAACTTATTTTTTCACTTGTGAGGTGCGCTGACTTTGGTAATTCTCACTCACCTACAAACCGTTAAGTTTTCAGTTAATTTTTCGTGTAAAATGACCAAACTACCCCCACATATCATTTAAATATTCAAACACATCCCATTATCCCTCTCTCTCCTCTCCATCTCTCCTCTCCGACTTCCTCTGTCATGTCTCCACCTTCGATCTCGCCCTCGTCAAACTCGACGTGCTGAGGACGTTCCACGTGCTCGCAGAGCTCGTGGGGGACAACTTGGGTGCCTACATCATCTTCTTGGCCACGGCTGCCTCGGACATGCTCGCGGTCCTCCAAGAATCCGAGCACCACACCGACGTCCTCAATTACTTCTCGCGCCATACCGCCATACCCGCCACGGCGTGCTCAACGTCATAATGCGCCATGCTCTGCTCATATCGTGGCGGTGCTCCACTCTTTGAAGGCACTCGTTTTCTAGAGGCCACAACGAGAGCCTCATGTTTATTTTATTTAATTAAAAAGTTATTTATATACAATTAATTATTTCAACATATACTTAATTATTTAATATATAATTATATAAGTTATTAATTATTTCAACATATAATTATAATTATTATGTATAGTTAATTATTGAAATAAAATTATATGAATAATTATTTATTTCAAAATTTAATTGTACATAATTAATTATTCATATATAATTATATGAATAATTGATTAATTCAATATTTAATTGTGTGTGTATATATATATACACATAAAATTAATCATGTATATAACTAATTATACATATCTAATTAATTATATATTATAATATTCACTTATTCTTTTTTTTCTCCTATCCTCTGCACTCATTCTCTTCTCTCGTATAATTTCTCGCCACGTTAGCCAGTCTCTCCCCTACCTCCTGTTGTATCCTTCATGTTGGCAGCTCCTAGAATGGGCGCCCCTCCTCGCTCCTTGTTGTAGCTAGTTTTAGACAAATCAAACACCAATTTTTCTTATTGGTTGAGCCTGAAGTCTATATGTATAAAATTTCAGCGCCAACTAACCGTATATCCCGATGGGATCGATATCTCGGGATCACCGTAAGGTCTTCCCAAATCATTAAAATTGATTGTTGCACTTTCCGTCTTAAGAATATAGTTGGTTAGAGATCCACTACCATTTCCCTTAGTTGGGGCGATCGAGATCTCGGCCACGTCAATGAGTATTTAAGACAAGAAGTTCTTTAGAGAGTCCAGATGTAGAGTTATATTGTCATCAATGAGAAAACATTTATGAATATATTGTCGTGTTATTGACTAGGGGTGTAAACGAGTCGAATCGAGCCTCACTTTGACAGGACTCGGCTCGGCTTGTGAAAAAATATTCGGTTCGAGCTCGGGCTCGAACGAGTTTATATAACTAAGCTCGAGTTCGTCTCGAAATAAAATAAACAAGTTCGAGCTCGGCTCGATTCGGCTCATTTAAATTTCAATACATATATTCATTAAAAATTAAATAAATTATAAATAAATAATTCATTAATTAATAAATGAGCAAACTTAAATTTGGCTCGAAATTTTTTAAAAGATATTAATATAAATATATAATTAATTAAATATTAAGCGAGCCTATCGAGTCTTAAAATGTTAAGCTCGAGCTTGACTCGTTTATTAAACGAGGCCAAACTTGAGCTCGAATTCGGCCCGATTCAATTATAACGAGTGCGAACCGAATATTTAACGAGCCGAGCTCGCGGCTTTACAGCCCTATTATTGACTAATCAGTTTTTTCTGCATATGTGAAGTTGTTACATGTGGACCACACTATTATTGTTAACTTTCCACGTAGTAAAAAAATTAGAGCAATCGAACGGAGATCTCAACAGTTCTACTTTGAGAAAGTAGACCAATCGGACGGTGCAGAATTCTTCCTTATCAGGACTGGTTATGTTCGGCATACACCAGATGGGTCAATTCATCCACCAAAGCCGAACCTGCAAAAGAAAGAAAAATCCCAAAACCTCAAGTCTTGGGTTCGAATTCAATCGAATGAGCAAGGAAAATTCATAGATTCCAAATCATCAGATGGCCCAAAATCCGAGACCCAGAAGCGTTATCGAGTCTCTGGGTGAAGAGATTGTTAGAATCATCGCACCCGTGTCAATCTGCATGTTCATGGTTGTGATTCTGGTGATGGTTCTGAATTCAGATGCTTCGTCTTCTACGCAGGTGACCACCGTCGCCACCATTGCGTACAGTGAGAGCAGCTCAGACTCATGGTGGGACAAATTGGAAGGTGCCCTTTTGAACTCCCTCGTGTTTGTTGTTGTGGTCACTGCTGTGACCTTTGTTTTGGTCCTCCTCTTTTACCTCAGATGCACTAGGTTTTTGAAGCTCTACATGGGTTTCTCCGCTTTCATTGTTTTGGGCTTCATGGGCGGTGAAATTGCCCTTTTTCTTGTTGAGAATTTCAGTGTCCCCATTGATTCCATCACATTTCTGCTGCTTTTGTATAATTTTGCTGTTGTGGGTGTGTTTGCTGTGTTCATGTCAAAGATGGCAATCCTTGTGACTCAAGCCTACTTGGTGGTTATTGGGGTGCTTGTTGCTTACTGGTTCACTCTCCTGCCTGAGTGGACTACTTGGTCTCTTCTGGTTGCCATGTCATTGTATGATCTTGCTGCTGTTTTGTTGCCGGTTGGCCCGTTGAGGATCTTGGTTGAGCTTGCAATATCGAGGGATGAGGACATTCCCGCCTTGGTTTATGAGGCCCGCCCAGTGAATTATCACGATCCTGGTCCCGGGAGTGCTGTAGTTCAAAGGAGGCAATGGAGAGATGCGCCTTCTTCAGTTCGCAATCAAAGTACAGGGTTAGGATCTGATTCTGATAGATTGAATTCTAATGATAGTGTGAATGCTGCTCCGGTTAGTTCTGTTCCTGGTGCAGTCGATATCGGTCGTAATGATACAAGTTTGGCTATAGCTGGGGAGGGAAGGGTTTTGGAAGGAAATGCTGAGCTTTCTGCACCTTTGATAAATCACAGAGCTGCTCTCCATGGACAGGATGTTGCGGCATCTGGTGAAAGTATGGTGCTCGAGGGTATTGGGTTAGGGGCGTCAGGCGCAATCAAGCTCGGGTTGGGTGACTTCATATTCTACAGCGTATTAGTTGGTAGGGCAGCTATGTACGACTTCATGACGGTTTATGCTTGCTATCTAGCTATAATAGCCGGTCTGGGTATTACTTTGATGCTATTGGCTCTATACCAGAAAGCTTTGCCTGCTCTCCCCGTGTCCGTTTTGTTAGGTGTGGTGTTCTATTTCCTGACTCGCTTCTTACTTGGGATTTTCGTTATGCAGTTTTCGCTGAACCTTTTGATGTTTTAGAATTCAGGCTATCAAATTGGGCCACAGAACATTTATTGTTACTTCAAGGCCATCAAATGGTAGCAATTTCGAAAACTATATTGTCATTGTTGCTTTGTAGGAACTGGTTTTTTTAGTTAAACTTATACAGCAAATTGAATTACAATATTCATCATGCAAGCATGAATAGGTCATCTAGACCCAAACACTCAAGACATCACTTATGTAGACTTAGTTGTACTTTTATTTATAGACAGAAAGAATACAGTTATTGCTCATTTTGCTATTCCTGTTCCTAGTTAACTTTCACTGGCTTTTGCAAAGTGGATTCTTGCTACTTAGTTTGGAATAACTTTGTTGATTTCATGTCCTCTACATTAGGGAAATGTTCTACTTGTAGTTCAGATTCAGTCTGACATGTGGAAACTTGAGAATTACAAAAATGGATAGACTCAATGGATGATATATACCTCTTGTAGATAGATCCTCCAATTGCTTATTGTTTGTCACCTACTTGATATCATCCTCAAAACTCCAAATTGTCTCTTCTCTTGGATTTTAAGCTTAATTTCAGCTTATTGAGCAACTAACAATCCAAATCTAGCTCCAATATAATGGAGATATTTCAACTTTATTTTTGTTCATGCAAAAAAAATTGATCAATGCCATCAATCTCTTTCTTGATTCCCAATCAAAGAGGTTCTGTGATATGGTCTTAATGTTTGTTTGATTGTATGGTTTCTGCACCCTTCTCTTAGTTAATTGCCCAATTAGTGGAAATTACCAACAAATCACCCTCTGCACTGCACACATTTACATGCCATCAATTTGAAGAGTGATAGCCAACTTGTAGTATTTACTCTCTAGATCCATTTCATGATTAGACGTGCCTAAGGATTCAATTTAAGCGAATAATTTTCATGGAGTAAATCTTTTAATTGCATGAAACTTGATCTTGGTCTTGGTCATTTTGAGTAAAACTTGATCTTGGTCATTTTTTTCAAAAACGAAAAAAGAGTAATATTAAAATTGTGAATATGTATAAAAAAGTTTGGCTTTTACACGGCTAATCTTTGACGTAGTGGTTCAAGTGCTTGCTCTCTAGTCTAAGGCTAAAGTTCGAGGCTCAACGATATGGATGTCGTATAGCTAGAGGGTTGACCCTCTATTTCTCATCTTTTTCGTCTCTCGTTAACATAATAGGGATAAATCGTCGGGTTGCTCGCTCTTAATTATATTAGGACCGACCATCAACTCAGATCCATTTAGACCCTGCGGTTTTACACGTGATTGAGATTTGCTTTTTGCTTTTTCGAGAACTCAGGTGACACCCTCTCACCTCGACCATCAAATCCTCCATACTTGTCACATGAGATCATTTGAGGACCCAGAGGATCTCTTACTTCATTAGTCGTTAGGTCCGCCTGACATGGAATGTTATTGGTCCATTCAGGTCGTTATTCCTGGCTGGGTTACTCAACTTTAAGAGCTATGGCCTCAACTCTTCCCTTCCACCAAATGCATGCCTTTTGGTGCCCCAGTTTTAGTAAGAATAATTATTATAATTTAGAAGATGTGGATGCTTACTCGTCTATCTTCTTTCTGAAGATCATCCATTTGAGTCTCTCAATTCACTTTGCTAAGAGTTTGGATAGTAGAAGGCTACATCCCTCACTTCAGGCATGGAACATATCGCTCTCCAGCAACCAAATACGTTTCTTCACCACCTTTTTAGTATAACTCTGTGTTATGGATAGTTTATTTCTCAGATAGTATCATGTTTTTATGTATTTTCATTGTAATTCTTGTTTTGCAATAAAATTTCCGAAGCTTATGAAAAAAATTATATCCGGACCGCGAGTCGTTTCTCATATATTAGAGGGTGTGAGGGTCACTTCCTATCATCAACAAGAAGAGGGGTTATGGTTAAATTAAGTTTGCAATCATTACATGTTTACTATGAGTATTTTTACTGCCAAACGATCTCTTGAAAATATCAAACGCATGTTTGTTGAGTTCTTGTGCAAATGATCAAACCAAAGGTCGAATATTATATGAAAATGTTAGGATCGTGCCTCAAAGCATCAAGTGGATTGAGTTTTCACAAATTACACGAGTTGAATCCAGCTTTGTTGAAGTATGGATGACTTTTTCTTTCTCATCATGATTTCTTATCGTGTAGGATATTCAAAACTCGTTATTTTCTAACATATTCTTTCCATTCTTCAGCCTGGATAATTATCCTAATTATATTTAGAAAAACATTTCTTGATTAAAACGTTTGGAGAAGCATTCACTCAGTTATGGAGTTAGTTCATAAGGGTTGTCGGCGTTCTATTAGATTGGTTTTGAACTACTTATGGTCAGGGTTGCAAGCGAGCCGTTTGATTCGTTAAATATTCTGTTTAAACTTGTTATAATCAAGTTTGAGCAAATTTGAGCTAAAGATTGGACTCGTTTAATAACAAACTGAGTTCAAACATGGCTTTTTAATATTTTGTGGTATGTGTGTAGTTATTTGCCCCATTTATCCGTTAAGGTAAATTGACAAAAAAGTTATAATAGTTGTGGGCTTTTCTTTAATGCTCTTTTGAGCATTTTAAACTCACTTCTTTGGAACATCTTTCCTTCTTATACACTGTACTTATAAGAAGAATACCCTTGTTTGACCATCCAATTTTCAAACCAAACCCATCATTTTCCATTCTCGACTTTGCTGTTTGTTGCTTGAGCTTCAGCAACCTACTTTCGGTGTCTTATTCAGTGGGTTTCCCGGCAACTTCTCTAATCTATAAGAGCATGATCGTTCTCAGCTATTGGTAATATTATCGAAATTGGATCTAAGCAATATTTCTTTGTTTTTATCCAATGAAGATTAAAGCTTGATTGGAGAAGATGACCATGGGTTGAAGGGAGTTGAGAAATAAGAGAGATGGGCGGAGAAGTTGACAATAGGGCTATTTTTCTAATAATTTCGTACCAAATTTAATAGTGTTTGAGCAAAGTGTATAAAATTATAATTAAATGAACAGAAAATAAAATTTTTATAATGGATGTAATACGTTGCGAAAAGCAAAATTAGAAGTGCAGTTACGTGTAGTCGTCATTTTAATTTATATTGTTCATTATAGTTGGTTGTTACTAATTATTTTATAAGTTAAAAAATGTTTTAAACTAAACCTTTTGTTTTGTTTGATATAATTTATTTATTAATTATTGCAAATTTGTGAATTTTCTAAATAAAGTTGTGTTTAGATTATGACATTATTTGTTAGCGTTGACAATGAAGTAATTTTGAATATTTTCAAAATATGGAACATCATAAAATTCAACTAACACACTAACACTTGGACATCACGTTAGATCTAATTTCAAAAAATAGTTATATTTAAATCAACTCCTAAGAAGTATATGTACATCTTTGGGATGATATTAAGCCTACATATAAAGTTCCTCATACTAATTACCAGCTTTTCTTTTCCAAAGAAAGAACATAACCAAAGAGATAGTCCTCAAGGACCTGTTCGGGTATTAGCCAAACAAACTTGGTGTATAGTGGTAGCATGTGGAGGCTTCTTCTTTCGAAATGACGAAGTCCCCAACTTCTCCACGCCCGATGCCGAACGACCAGCGTGAGCCATCGATAATAGGAGCCCGACTGATTCCATCGACTCATAACCTATTGAATTTTAAAATAACCTTAGTTGTTGATGTGATATTTTCAAAATGGATTAGAGAATTTTTTTAAAAAAATTTCCCCTCGATCATGATCATTTGATAGGTCATAACATCACAACCACACCTACTAAAGCGTTTCATTAGTCGGTGCTGTTGTAATGTTATGACACAGGAGCAATGACACATGATCAATGTAGTTTACTAACAATGTATGTAGAATAGAGGCCACTTATTTGGCGCTATTTTAATTAGCGCTGAACAACAAAAACCAAACTCAAAAGAAGAAACATTCTCAGCCTCACGAATTCAAAACTCCACTAAGTAGAGGTTAAACCTTCGTGGGTTCGACCCCGACTCATCCCGAAAAATATAGATTATATTACGCGACACAACACGTCGTACACTTAGGTGTGGACCTATTTTACGGATATATATAGTTATGACATTTTGTACAAACGCTCAATTTGATAGGGATAGCTTCAGTTTAACCCTGTAAATGTAATCGCCACCAAAAATATGTGCGTTAGTGTCTCGTCTCAACACGCTCTTAGAACATGCCGTAAAAATACATTTGTTTTATTCATTTCAGCAACATATGACATTTAAAATGCATTTCAGTTTCGAGAGCATAACCAAGCAGCGTTTGCGAGAAAGAAGAAGCAAGTGAAGATGAAAATTGGCAGTGTTATTTTGAGAGAGAGAGAGAGAGAAACAAGTGCCTAAATTCATGGTATGCCATACAAGCCTCCATCACCCCCCATTTGCTTCTTCTCTCTCTCTCTTTCCTTTCTGCTCCTGCAAATTCTGTCTGATTTCTGGGTTTTCTTTGTTCCTCTCCCTAGATCACCGGGAGGGACACCACTGTTTCTTCATTTCTCAACACCCACTTCCACTTGGGTTTATGTAAGTAAGTTTCCCAAATATTTCTATTCTTCTTCTTCTTCTTACATTCCAGTATTTGTGTGCCCTTTTTAAACAATTACCCCAAAGCTAATCATAATTGATTGACAAGATTATAAATTTAATCATCTTCTTTTTCTCACAAATAACATCTTAGATTTACATTTCCCATCTATTTTACATCATTTGAATGTGTATTTTGTTGAGGAGCCCATTATCATCTCTGCATGCTCATTTCATTTTATTTCTTATGAAGCAAGTTGTTTATTTACATTTTGATTTCTTGTTTGTGCAGTTATGGAATCTGGAAATGGGAGTGGAACCCCGATTGGCCAAGTTAATCTATCTGATAAGGCATTAGTCTACTCCCATTCACTTACATCAACTTCATCCTCTGATAATGTCGAAGATGCCTTTGAACTAAATGGAAACGAATTCACTAAGATCGACACAGACAGCCTTACTACACTTGCTGATGGATCGAGGCTGAGCGATGAGTCTGCTACGCAGTCTCCTCCCAAACAAGTGATGGAGCGGCCAGCAGAATCCACGTATAGGATTCCATCTTCTGTTTTTGAGACGAATGAATCCAACGAAACGGATTGGAGCTCTGCTTCTAATGATTCACTATTCAGCCTTAACATGAGTTTCAAGACGGATGCATTACTGTTGTTGGGCAAATCTGGGGATGTTAAGGAAAGCAGCACGTCGCTTTCCAGTCCACTGGTTGACTCTGAAGCTGCAGCTGTTCAAACCATGATGGAGGTTATAAGGGAAAATGAAGAACGACAAAGTAAAGAACAATTTACCAAGCCTATGCCGGTTGTTGCTAATGGCCTTGATCATTCTGCTGTCAGTATCCAATCTTTTGCATTTGGTCCGGGGTAAGTCATCTTTCGGGTTTTTAGTTGATATAGATAAACATCAAAATAATGTATGGATTTCCATTTCCTAATTCCCCTTTTGTTGTTTGAATTAAGGCCAACAGCAAAAGGAGGTCGCGATAAAGGGAGTGAAAAGTCACAACCGGCAACACCCACAAGCCCAAAATCAGAGTCGCAATCACCCATGAAGCAACAGACCCCGAAAACAACCAAGAAGAAATGGTTATATTATTTCTCTTGGTGTCCTTTCTGTAAATGAGAAGGTGACACAATCTTCTTCTCGTCTCTTATTAAGTTGTATAAATATGTAGTATGTATATGCAGGTTAGTGAGGTAGGTTGCCTTTAGTTGTCTAATTATATCACCTTCATTTTTCATTGCATACTGTGTGATATGAGGTCAGTTTTAGTGGAAATAGTTGTGTTTGGCATTTATTTGTACTGTAATTTCAGTGTAGCAATAGAATATTAGAATCCCTTCTATTTTAGTTTCTGTGCTTTCAGAGAGTTAAGTTTTGAGGTTCAATGGGAAAAAATGAGCAATATTTGTACTACCACAACAATATGCGAGCAATATGTAAATCACAATTATCATCGATTGAATTACTTAAGGAAGTCAAGATTCATAAACATTAAATATATGACAAGCAACTGTATAGGAAGCAGCAGTGAGAAACTAAACTAGGAATTGAAACAGAAGCTATTAAGCAGCAGCCTTCATCTTAGAAATCTCTTCCAACAAAAATCTGGACTCTGCAGCAAAATCAACTGCAGCTGCAGACCTGATTGTAATCCTCTGCCTCTTTTCACTCATATACTCATTCTGGCTAACGCTCACGCGGAATAGATGCGGAGCCCATGTTGATTGTTTCAGCTTCAATTGAAATTCCTCACCCTCCTGCACCCAACCCATTCAAGGAATCACACACTCCACTTTTACTTAAAACTTATGTTCATCACAACTCTTGTATAATGAAGCTACTTACCTCAGATTTCAGCTTATCAAGCTCACCAGCTGAGCAACCCATTATCATCTCTGCATGCTCATTGAATGCAGAAAGCCAAGCCTCCCCAGTTTCATCAGAAACTTTTACTACCAGTATGTACCTGTGAAATCAGAAATTCACTTGAGAAAATGAAGATTTGTATCAATACAAACCAACTTTAGTTTAAATTTCTTACCTTAAATTACATTCATCATCATTCTTCTGGCAACCTTCACACCAATAGCCTGATCCAATTGCTTCTGTAACTTTCTTGTTGCAGGTTTTGCAAGCTCGGTACCACATTGTTTGATCAGACCTTATGAAACTAATATATGCTCTAATGCTGAAAAATGCAGGCTGCCAAAAACAAATACAGAATTTACTAAATTATACTTGTGCATGCATATAGTGAATGCCACTTTCAGTTTCAACTTTAACTAACAATTTGTAATCAAATGAATCAACAAACAACTAAAACTTGTTTCAGAATCTTATACAAATGACAAAAGAGCAGCTAACCTTGTCTTCACCCAAGGATGGGTCACTGGTTATATGAGAGAGGGAAACCCTATCTGAATACATAGACCTAGCCCCAGTTGTGGCTGATGGGCTCATACCAGATCCCACAGAGACTAATGAAGTCTCTTTACCTTCAGCATCATACCTGTGCAAATCAATAGTTATTACACCAGACCAGGTTCACACAAGGAGAATGCAATATCCACCTATGACCACAACTTACCAACATCTCAACTTTTTGGCTGCAGGTATTTCCGGATTTATAAGTATCGTGCTTCTACTTAAGGTTGACAAAGATACACCTGAAACAATATGAAAGAAACTTCCATTATTAGGATTTCGAATTCATTCACTTTGTTTGTATCACTTAGAACAGTAAATAAAATATAGGCTACCTCCAAAGTCACCAACTTTAAGGGACTTAATTGCAACAATGGGAGATTTGTCAGCCATATCCAGCAATTCCTGACCTACATTAGTTGCAAGCTCATTCCACAAAGAGACCACAACCAACTTCTTCCTGCAATGCAAACATCTGATTTTCAGTCTTCCAAAACATCAAAGAATATACCCAGGCTTTTGGGGAGAAGCACTTACGTGTCATCTGCAATAGTTATATCCCGCTTGGGAATAGTCTCATTGTTGCTCTTCCTTCGGATGCTCATCGTGGGAGAGACATTTTGAACAACTCCAATTACATCTGAAGCAAAAAGCAGTAAGTAACGTCAGATAAACATGTAAACCAGCTAGTCTGCCTACAGTTCCAACATAATCACTCTTACCCACAAACTCTTTTCCATTGACATAAGGACCCAACTCATCAATCTGGACAAAATTGAATTTTGTTTCAGGTATAAAACTTGCTTCATTACTGGCCTCTTCAACCTCAGAATTCTCATTTAAGGTCATTTCATAGTCATTTTGTACTGTCTTAAACTGCTTGTTTGCAACCTTTAGTGCTCCCCTTGATATGTAGTACACCTTCCCCAACTGGAATCTGTCATAAAACTTCCTCGCAGCTTCATTGAACATTGTTGCTTGTATTTGGGTACCCTGCAAAAGAAAATTAGGCATCAGAAGCTTCACATTGACCTTGTCAAATTTAAGGGATGAGAGAAACAAGCAAGACTTAGCAATGGGTGTGTTGCTTACATCTTCATCTGTCAACTCCACATTGAAAACACAGCCTTCTCCTCTTGCATTCTTATAGGTGCGCATGGTTCCTTTGTTTGTAACACGGACTTTTATGGTCCAGTTACCTTGATAAGGATTCAAGGAAACAAGTGGGTTCACTCTCCTTGTCATGGCCATTCGTGCAGCAGGTGCCGTACTAGAAAATAACATATCAAATCAATGAGCAGTTCCAAATAATGTAGACAGTATAAACAAGAACACTCACTTGTGGTGCTGTTCCAGGACTATCTGGGCAGCTGATTTGGTAACTGTTTCTTGCTTTGGCTTCAAAATGATTCCAGAATCCTCCATTTTCACTTCAGTTTTGATACCACTTTCTTCAGCTTTAATCTCCTTTTCAAGTGGAGGGGAAACCATCTCACATTTAGTTGCTATTAAATACCTGTAACAAAAGACAAGACAGAACAGTTTGAGGTCACAAATCCCATTGCAATACAGATGAGAAAAGAAAAGGAAAGCTGAGGCATACTTGTCGGGTTTGTTCGGGATGTCATTGAGGGTGTAATCAAGAATGCGAATGAGACCCAGGTTGCGTATGTTGCCAGATATGACCTCAAAAGACATGCTAGGTGGGAGAAGCGCATTGAGCTTCAACTTTCCATCACTTGCAGTGAACCTGCAACCCCAGATATGTTAATTACCAGATCTAATACCACACATTTTTTATCAGCATCTAATACCACCTGTAAATGTTATTTTCTCACAATATAAGCACAACAAGGAGCAGGACGAAACATCCCAAGGAAACAAGTCAGATCTACAACACGGCAAGGTCCGAATTCATATTTACTCAGTCAAGTTAGACACTCTGAAACCTAGTTTTCATTAAACTCCCAATCTTCCACAATCAATAAAAAATTGCAGCAAAAGACAGGGATTAAATCAGATCTTGAAGTGGGCAAGTAGATGAGAGATTCATAAAAACAGATAAGATGGAGTGGAGACGCATAATAAAGTATGAAAAGAAGAGGACTGACCTGTGTCTGTTACCGACAGACTTGAGATCGAGGACCTGGACGACGATATCGGGGATATCAGAGGAGGAATCTGGAGATGGGTTTGAGAGAATGGTGGAAATAGCATCAGGGGTCACTGTTTTCGCCATCTGTAGAGGTTGAAGAAGCTCCGATTGAGAGAGAGAGAGAGAAAGAGAATGTGGAAATTGGAATGGTGGTGAAGAAGGAGCAGTGGGTGTGGTTTTGTAATTGAAATGAGGGAGTGATTTTAGGGTTTCAGAGGGAGGGAATTAACAGCGGGAAAGGAATCCCCAATTTTCCTTTCAATTCTCCCGCCAAATCTCTGGTCAAATTAATTTCATTATTCCCTCACCAATTAGTTACATCCCCTTTAATACATTCATTTCGCCTCTATTTACACAAATTCAACCACTACACTTATTGTTTTTTTAGATTATATATCGTATACCGATTCTTTTCTCTCTTGGTCACATCACATTGCATGCATTTCAGTTTGTTTCTTTAAATCTCTATTCTCGTCACAAAATATTTAGTTTCAGGTTGAGTTTTCAACAAGACGTTCGAATTCGATTTGTTAGACATTTCGTTATGATATCAATTCAAATTCAAATTTGAACTCATTTAATACAAATTTGAGTTTGAGCCCAACATTGTGAAACTCGATACGTGCACAAGCTGATTCATTTAATATTTATTTATTTAATGTAATTTGATTATTTTTTATAATAAAAATTAAGGATAACTGTAAAAGCTAACGATCAAGATTGTATTTTTTGCAAATATTAACGGTCATTAGATTTTTTTGCATGTTCCAACTTTCAACTATTTTACATATGCAAACAGTGTTAAAATTGATGAATATAATTTTATTCTTGAGTATTATTTTCGGAACTACATGAATATAAATATCATCATCCATATGATTGCGATTTTATTCAAATATTCCCCATTGATGCACAATTAAGCGCATAAATTTTATTGGTTGATAAAATATAATTTTTTTAAGGTAGAAAATATATAATTAATATCAACGAATACCTTAAGTTTAATATATAAAAAAATTAAATTTCATGGGTTATATAACAAAAAGTGTGACGATACCTAGCAATTAAATTCTACCCAAGTGTAGGTCTCATTATTCAATGCATAAATGATGTTTTTAATTTGGAAGTTTGGAAAATCCATATATGCGTATCACAATTTATAATATAAATGAAGGTTAATTTTGTTATTAATAAACTTTCGTGGATGTAAAATAGTTTAAGACTTGGACAAGCAAAAATAAAATCTAATAACGTTAGGAATTGCAAAATATCTAACCTTAACGGTTAGTTTATGCAATCATCCCCTATAAACTATTAGAGTGAAATTCAAGCTTTTTTTTATTCGAACCAGGCTTGAGTCAATCTAACTTTTTTCAACCAAAATATATCCAAGAGACAAATCCGCATATACCAACCAATTATTTATCAATGAATAATGTGGAAACATATTTTCAGAGAGAATAATAACAACTCATTTCACCCATTATCAAATTGCACTAAAACAAACAAGCATATAATAGAGCAGCAAGGTTTAGTGTGCTAAATACCATCACAACCAAGCCAATGAATAGTTAACAAACTTGTCTATCATAAAATGGCTGATTGTGGGTAAAACTCCAAATTATTACATTAAGTGAAAATGTTTATATCGCCATCAATTCACCAAAGCTCCGCATCACAAATATTGACCCTACAAAAAGTCCTCCAGCCCTCAACAATTTCTGCACCAATAAGAAAAAGATACAATACAACTTTAGACTCCTCATAATGTTATACGAAGCAAATTTAATATACCACTCAGCTCTAATGTAAAGCAAAAGGATAAAATGGTAATAGCTAATGGAAGTGCATGACTTAGGTATGGACGCAGCCAGTTTAAGACCATGGTTACAATTACAATGTATACGCGTGTGTCAAACAGTCATTGTTATTATACATGCATGAATCTACAGCAGAAAAGAATGGCTTTGAATGTTAAAAAATTACCAGACAGTGAGGTTCAAGATAATGCTCAAGAAATACACCCCTATCGTTAAAAGACCAGAACATATTCTCTTATTCTGAAAATGGTATTTATTCATTATTAGCTTGGTAACAAGTACCACATGCCACTGAAATCGTATAATCTTGAGATCAGAGTCAGATCTTCCATCATACAAGTCACAAAGAACCAGTTCTGATGCACCTATATCTTTGTGCATTTTCCAAACTAGAACTGTCCTCAGTATCCAGACCCCCTTTTTTTTTTGAATCAAGTTACCACTACATTTTACTTTTAGGATATTATATTTCCAATCAAACAAACTCAGACAAAACAATTGCTACTTCAACTCAATCTGCTAGAGCTATGTTCCATACCCAGTGACAAATTTGAAAGGAAATCATTTAAAGTGTTCAATTATCAGCTCTTCATCAATCAAACACCTACGATGATTTACTAATTCATAAAGAAACATTGGGAGGAAATTGCAGCAAACAGTCAAGAGTAAGATTGGTATTAGAATTTACAAAGCCGAAAGGGGGGAGTTTGAGCAACATCCATAGAAAAGTTGATGAGTTCAATAACCTTGTAGTGTTTTGTGATGAGGATGTGTAAGTTTAATCAATCAGAATGGAAAATAAATACTTTTTTTCATAAACCAATTTCCATAAACCTAATAAATGTAGCTTGTCCCAGATATAATTAAACACATTCCTTTAACCTATTTTTTTGGTTAGAATGGGCAAATAGTATTAGGGTACAATTATATTGTAGAAATTTAACACTTTCATAAACAATATTCATAAATGACAAAAAGATCACAAAACTACTTGTTTGCCGAGAAATAAACAAAAAAAAAGAATTTGCCAGTTATTATGATCTTAGAAAATAGACTGTATATGTTAGTCACATGACTGACTAAAACAGATAATGGAGAACAAGTATACAAACTGGACTTTTATATCTAAGAATTTTGTTCTCAATCTTGTAACCTGAGAAAGAGAAATCCAACAAATTGGGGATTGTGAAGTTTTTCTCCGTGATTAATTCGGGTGAGTTGAGGAAGCAGTAACAAGATGGGCGATACAAAACGAAATCACAACACAAAATCGACGAAGAAAGAGAGAGGAGTACCATGTTGTGTGCCCAGTTTGCTTCATTGTGAATCTGAGAGTTGAGAAAGTATTTGAATTTGTCGACCGAGAATGTTGTATTCGCCATTGAGTTCAGAGATTTGCGCTTGTTAGGGTTTGAGACGGGACAAAAGGTGAGGGCTTACTTAGGCTTATATTTATACCAACTTCACCCCCAAAGCCCCCACGAAACCCAAAATTTACGAGGGATTTCTATCAAAGTCATTCATTTACGAAGGAATCCCAATTATTATTAGGGATAACTAGTGTGGGGCCTGCGCGATGCGCGTGATACCCGTAAATTATTATAACGCATAGCAAGTTTAAGTCTAATTCCCCGAACTTCGACAGATGGTCAATTCTTTAGCTCTACATAACGGTTAGCATTCTATAACGACACTACAACACCATATGTACTAAAACTACACGTCACCCTTAATAACAACTTAATTCTCATATATTAAGTCAAAATGATGAAATATGATAAAACTGTACTAAAACTACGCATCTCTCTTAATTTACTTTATCAGCGAAACCAATTCTTGCAAAATTTCATCGTAAGATGAGTCCCAACACAGCTCGTTTTAGTTCCCGAATTCTAACACGAATCCCCGTACATGCTATAACCAAGCAAACACTACCAATAACCTAAAATTATGTCACAAACAACCAAAATCCGATCCACAAAACTAAGCTTCATGTCAATCATATGTGAGAAACTGAAATCAAAATTAAGACCAAAAAGAAAAATAAAAAACAGTCTCTACCACAATTCTTGATGATTCAAGAACCACAAAAACATTAGTATCTATGTTACTCAAAACTTTGGTATTGAAATATTTCCGTTCCAATTTTCATTACTCTTGAAACTAAAAATTCATATGCAAAATTGAGATTAAATCACTAAAAATAACAGTAAATACATTAGAATGAAAGAACAACACAAATAGATTATGATACTATCAAGTGAATCTCAGATGAAGCAAATCTCGGTTAATTTTCTCACAAAGAGATATTGTTAATATTCTCAGTACAACTTTTCAGCCAAAATACATGTTCTCACAACATTCCACCAACATTTTTCATGCTGAACTTTAATCTCGAATGCCGCCATCACAAGAATTTAATGTAGGTTGAAATGACCAAAAATAATGGGGAACTAATTAACTCAAAACTTTAAATTGTAAACCATGCTGATGAAAAAAATAAATGAAGCATTAAGCAAATTTATCGATGAATCTGATAATCAATTCACATGGTATGACATGAATGGTATGTCATAGGCTTATAGCTAACTCAGAAGTGAGATACCACAAGAAGTTTATCTTTGAAGATGATTTACGTGCCTTCCATGTAATTTTACTTATGCATGCACCGTCAATTATTTACGTCTCACAATCTTTCCCAATTTCCCCACTAATGATTCTATCTTTTATTGAAGCTATTAGCTCAGCTAATTCTTTGGGGAAATCTGTTACTTTTTCAAATAGACAGTAATATCACTCACGATCTAACGTAGTTCCAAAGAAATGTTGATGAATCTAAAATGATCAAAAACAAATGCTAACCTTTGGAGTTGAGTAAGTATGTAAATCTTTCTATGCTGAAATAATTGCATTTTGGGCTGCGCTTATATCATAATAGGAGATCATGACAACATCACTATACTTGCTGGCTGTATAAGGGTGTAAATATCTTCATATTGTTGCACACAAGATAGGAAGTTTCCATAATAAGGTAACACTAAAGCAAAGCAACAAAATTGAGTGATAACTTGATATCTAGCTATTATGAATGAATCATCAAGAACAAATGAAGGAATAAAACTGTCATAAACAAGAAAATAATTACAGCGAAATTTTCAAAACAATAAAAAACTATGCAACCTACTAAGTAATGTTAGTATCATCAAAAAAGTAGGATTAAAAAAATAAACTAATGAAAGATCGATAGGTTGCAACCTTCCATTAACATTCATAATACCCAATGGATTGACCAATTCCTCCCTCCCCTCTTTTCTCCAACATCAACATTCTACATTAACATGGAAAACAACTTACGGCTGATTCTCGAAATAATATAATGCCAGATAAACAAATTTTAATTTTCTTTACGATTTGTGTCAATATACATAATCACTCAACTTCAAGTACAAATGTACATGCGCTGTGCAAGATAGAATTGGTCAACTCCAAGAAATCTTAATGTAATATGCTAGATATATGTGTACACTCACATAACTACAAAACACATTAACTTAGTCTATGCATGATAAGAAAATTTAGATTTTCCTTAAATTTGTGTCATAAATCTAAATGTACTATGCTAGATATATGTACAGACTCACACAACTACAAGAACACATCTACTTAGTCTATTTCGATTTTTCTTAAAATTTGTGTCAATATGCATAATCACTTAACACCAAGAACAAATCTAAAGTAATATGCAAAATAAGAAATTTTCACTGTTCTTTATGATTTGTGTCAGTATACAGAATCAATTAAGACCAAGAATAAATCTACATTTACCATACAAAATAGTTAAATCACTTTTAACTCCAATAACAAATCTCTTTAAGATTTGTGTCAATATGTAGTATCAATTACTTCAAGAACAAATCTACATTTACCATGCAAGATGAGCAAATTTTAAGTTTACGTAAGGATAGTGTCAACAGAATCACTCGATTCCAAGAGCAAATATACATGTACTATGCAAGCTATACCCACACAACAAACGTCAAGATAAAAAAAAAATTGAAATATTGAACACTTTTCCATCCTAAAAACAACAATTTTTTCCACCCAATCTAAAATCACAACCATCTCACAGTGAATAAAAATAATTCACAAACAATATCTGGTCATTCTCCTGTTTCTCATTGCGATGAACCATCCAATGCCAAGCTTCAACTCCCTCCATTCATCGAGTCTTCTTTGATCGTTGGCACCGAGACCCCAAACTACACTGACAATCGGAATTGTGCTCTTCGAACTCTAGATATTTGCAAATCCCTGGGCATTACTTGGAGCATATCCGAAGTTCATGTGCTAACCGTCCTCGAAGATATGGAGGCCAAAAACAGGCCTTCAAGAGTTCGCATAGGCGCCCCTTCTACTTTATGTCTCTCTTATTTGTATCTTTTTTCTCTCATATTTGTCCTTCTGTTCTCCTTTTTGTTGGTGTATTCGGCTCTTTCTTGCTTCCCACTTGGAAGCTTTAGTTAGTTTCATCAACAAAAAATTTTCTTTAGCTGGACAAAATAATAACAACATGAAGCAATACTCAACCATTTAACTGAAAACTATCTGTTTCTGGCCTAAAATTGCACATGTTATGCTAATTGAAATTCAACTACTCACCCATTTTGGACTCTTATTATAATCCCTTAATCATCATAGCAAGCAACCAGCAGTGAGAAACAATAGAATTGAAGCACCTAATTGTTCAATCTCAACCAAAATAGAAGATTGAACACTTTCCCAAACTAAAGGTAACAAGTGCCAACAATCACAAACGAAAAAACGCAAATCTCAGTTCAGCTATTTCTAAAATAAATGACTCACATAATCATCCAAAAGCACACAAAGCTCAGACAATATACTCACCAATACATCAAGCGCATGATCCTTACTCCATGATACTACAAGCGCCTTGAGAATACAATAAAACAAAACCATAAACACTTACAATCTTGCAAAGTTAAGATAAAAATAATTAATATTGTGTAACCAATCTCACCGCATCAGAATCGTAATCTGGAAGCTTGCTCGTGTTTCGTCTCCCATGCGGCCAAGTCCATGTTACAGTAATTATCTAGATGAAATCTGAAATCATCTATAAATATAAAGCTGAGTTCTTGGCCTGCATTTTCATTAACACCCAGATCGTCTCTCAATATGATCAATTATAAGCATTCTATCAAACTTTACTTTCAATATACAATAGAGAAGTTGAGTCATCAACAAAACCTATTATGGAACATTATAAAACAAGATATAGAAAACAGGTCTGGTATGGAATGGAAGAAAATTAACCAATTATAAAAACATAATTATTATCCTGCTTTATATCTCTTTTACATCCCGAGACCCCCTTTATGTTATTCCCTTTGGTCATATGTCACCAAAATACTATTCTAAACCCAAATAAGTGGAATATTAAGCGTTTAAAACCAAATCAGCTTACATTTATCGTAGAAATAACATAAGCATTAAGTGATAGAAGATATCATAATCATAACTCCAATCCTATATAAGAAAATTTCCCTCCCTCCAAGTCCTAAGGGGTGAAGAACAAACTGAACCGAATAATCAGAACATCAATGTTCCTAACCTGCCTACAAATATGAATCTCTAGTGCTCAGCCTTTGGAATGTTAAGGTACTTAAAAACAGGACTATCAACTGCCACGCCCATAGCATTCAAGTCATTGTCAACATATACAATGACCCTAGTTATGGCTGAGGCCAAAGGCGATACTCACAAAGCGGTTGTGTTCTCTACCTCATTTGTTATGTCATGTTCATTTCCATAATTTAGTAATCATGGTGAATGAAATTAGAGAGAGACAAAAGAAATAATTGACAAGTCACATAAGGAAATTACCTGCTCTTAATTCTTTTTGCTGGGGAGTGTTATTAAAAGAATATCTGATCATCGTATCAATGAACCTAATTGCTATTGCAGCTCGGCTTCTCAATGGACCTGGATTTCTCATATGTAGGAGTCAACATCAGAATACGAAGTAGTTAACTAACTTCGATGTTAGAAAATAAAACATGTTGCATATAATAAGACATGATGAATGTAGTAAAACACTTTAATTTCCTGAATCAATCTTCTAGGCGGAAGTTTTTGCCACATCGTTACCATGATCAATATTAGCACGAAATATTCTACAATGATAAAACACAATTAAACACCAACATGAACACCAGTAACACCACAATGCATGCATAGTAAAAATGCAAGCCATTGTTAAATAGATAAAATACCGACATATATGGTATTAACTCTGATTTTGTGCTTCTTTCCTGCATTGAAAGCCATCACCTAACTAATGAAGCATCAACTACATTTATACAAGTCATACGAGTAACAACAAAAATAAAATAAAATGTGTCAAGCCATGTCTTTTTATAGGCAAGCCAAGATAGTGACAACCACAAATTGGAACCAGTGTATGTAAATCTGTCATTAATATAAAATGAGGACTTACTTATGCATCACTCTCCAGTGCAGATTTTGCGAAACTCATACCCCCACCATATCTGTGTGGGAGGACAAAATTTTAGATTCTTTTAATCATTCTAATGTCAATTTATATGTCTTATATCAAGATGAACTAATAAAAAGCAGTGCACGCATACCCTGGAATGATCCTTTCAGAAGCAATGTATGTGAGTGATATAAATGAACCGCCTATAACATAAAAGATTCAAACTTCATTATAATGTTGAAACAAAGGGGTCAAGAGGAAGCATGCATCTGAATAATTGGTGTACGTCATGCCTGGATTCATTATTGGAATGAAGTGCTTGATTAAGGAAGCATAAGAATAACTGGATGCAGATACAGCTGCAAGATATCCTTTTCTCGATGTATCCAATACATGTTTACTCACCTATTGAATATATGATTTATAGTTGGATTCTAAAGATCAACAAGTAAATTAACCCATCTTAGATCTGAACTTATGTATTGTACCTCAAGCCCATTAGAAAGTGAATGTACAAGGATGTCAATGCTGCCAAAATCCTATTTCATAGTTTCAGTGCATTCCTGCAAAAAATTACATCGATAACTACATTAAGCTATAGTTGGATTCTAAAGATCAAAAAGTAAATTAACCCATGTTAGATCTGAACTTATGTATTGTACCTTTGGGCCATTAGAAAGTGAATGTACAAGAATGTCAATGCTGATAAATTCAAACTTGGTTAGACGACCCAAATTTGAACAGGTCTAAGTGAGTCTAGTTAGGTATTGTTTAAAGACCATTCATTTAGCAATTCACCCACGTAGTTACACTTATTTAGCCTATCATTTTAAATATACACAAAATTTAAGCACTCTGTCAATGCAGGAGCAGGAGGAACTAACTCATCTGATAGTAAAAAATTGATAGAAGAAACTCACATATAACAAGAAAATCCTAACAAACTTCACAATCCAGAACCAGAAACTAAAAACTAACACAATACTTATCCAACAAACAATTTAACCAATAACTCTCAACACAAATATTTAGTACAAATGATTCAAGCCTACTAATTATTGAGCTAAAACATGTTACTGACCAAATAAATATTAAATAATCCTGCCTAGACCTAAACCTAATCATCAACCCTGATTATAAGATGAAAAAACAGAGGGCGGCTCTAACCAGTCCATGATCTGGCACTAATGTTTCTTTTAAGTAGAAGTACACAGTTTAAATAAAAATATGAAGCTTTCTTCATATATATCTCCACAAGAGAGAAACAGTGCCTACCGTAACAATCCAATTAGAAGATCCAAAATTGGTTTTTGTCTGCACATATACAGGTTAAAAACTAAAAATATGACTCATGGTGACCAAACTAACGCGTTTAATACCATTTAAAACTATATAGGCTCCTCTTACATCTTCAGGAACATCCTCCAGGTTGTCAAAAACTGTATCTAATGGATACACTTCAGCAATTTCATCAAAGAACCATCATGCAACGTGGCAAAATAAACTTCATATCAGAGAGAAATACATCATAACCTGGCCCATCAGGCAATTTTCATCAAAGGCTCATCAGGCAACCTAGCAAAATAAATTTCATAACCACAAGAAGATCTACATCTTACACGCGTGAGTTGTCAAACTTTCCACGTCGCAGGATGGTTTCCAAGATGTTTAGAGCTTGTACATGAGTCTTACAAGTCAATAACAATGGCATTGTCACGTGGCTTGGGAGAATGAAGGATCTTAACTTATATACACCAGAGAACAAAACGAAACGCTACAGTATTTGAAAATTGAGGGTTTATAAACAATCAAAACAAGTAAGATAACGTTACAAGTGGCATTAGCGATGCCAAATAATGGGAATCACTCTTGCCACGTTCAATAGACAGACATTATCTAGATGTATAAATTTTTTAGAATATTGATTCAAATATGATATTAAACCAGAAATTAGAGTTACAAATACATGCATTTCAAGTTCGCGTTAAGATTTAACCGGTTTTGAGGGCCTTGCCAAAATGAATTTAGAAAATGTCTTTTCAAGAGTTACAAATACATGCATTTCAAGTTCGCGTTAAGATTTAACCGGTTTTGAGGGCCTTGCCAAAATGAATTTAGAAAATGTCTTTTCAAGTGGCAACCATAGATCTACAAAGCATATGTCGTGGATTGTAGAAATTTAAAAATTCAAAATTAGAAATTGAAGCCAATAATATAGATTTGAGAAATCAAAGAAACAAAATAGGCTTACCGTAAGTCAATGGTGTTGGTTGTCTTCAAAAACAAGCGTGGCTTCCAATTCCAGCCCTCGACTTACGTCCTCAACAACAAGTTATCAAATAAACTAAAAATTATTGAGAAATTAACGTGGAAAATGGGGAAAATTTGGGGGAAGTAAGCAAATAATGGGAAGTTGGAAAAGTCAGAATTTATGGACTGTGCATTGTTCAGCAAATGGAGCAACACAAAAACAGTCACACACAACAAAATCAGAGTACAAAAGAGAAACCTTAGAATCCTCCAGGTCTGAGGGAGAGACTGGAGGGCTGATCAGAGTGAACTGCGGGCGCATTGCCGCCAACCTGCCTACGCCGTCGAAGGTTGTGGAGCTCCTGAAATCCCAAGGAATAGAGTGCATCAAGTTGTACGACACCGAATCATCCGTCCTGAGCGCCCTGAGCGGGTCCGACATCACCGTGATCGTGGCCCTTCCCAACGAGCTCCTCTCCTCCGCCACCGCGTCCCAGTCGTTCATAAAAACCCTAACTATATCGAGTCCCTTAATCCTCGTCGGCTAGTTCTCCAACGATCCGGCGACCTTCCGGGCCATGGAACTTCGTCCAGCTGAGTCATAGGTTCGATCGCGTCGCCGGCGCCGGAAAAGGAGCTCTTTTGACCGATATATCTTAGCGTTTCATTTTCTACGGGAATTCAGAGCCAAACGGGAATTGTGATTCAGAGCATACTTGGAATCCTTGAAATAGCTTTATGCATTTGCAATTTCCACCTGCGCGAAAAATTAAAAATGAATCAAAACCACCTTAAAACCTGCCACCACCGTATAATACAAGTTTTTTGAGAGAAAAAAGTGAACCTTTTTTGCTTGTAGATTCTGAGATTGGCTCGAATGGCAAATATTATCTTATCACCACTTGTATTGGAATTCATGGGACATCGATTTGATGAATAAGGGTAACAAATTTGATGTATTTGGCTAGGATTGGATTTATGATGAACAAGAGTTAAAGATAGTCAAAGGGTAAATGAATGTCTTGAAAGATCCCTCAATGCCGATCTAGCCACTTTACATCATCCAATAATGTCGGTATAGTATGCTTCCTGCAAAATTCAAACAATCGACATAAAAATATAATATAAAAAAGTGGAGAAATTCAGCAAAACAAAAAGATTCATAGAGGAATTATGACATAGATCGATAAAACCCCAATTGTTAGAGAGTATAAGAAATTAGTGATAGATAGGGTTCATGAAATTACGAGCATTTACTGTTTCATCATCCTCTGCATGATTAAAAAGACTTATTATTATCCAAAAAAGAGAGAAGAATGGTAAATCCAACAAAACAAAAGAAAAATAGCTATAAAGTAAACGAATCATGGCAAGATCAATGTGAATAAGAAATAAACTGGAGCATAATCAAAAATATGGTTAATAAGTTTTCAAGAATTGGTGTGGGTGATTATGACAATTGAAACAACTTGTGAAACTGGAACGGTGCAATCAACAAGTCAGCAGTTTCTAATAAAAAATAACTTCCCAGCCCAATGAAAGAGCCCCAGGTGTCAACCCCACGGAAACCAATCACAAGTCACAACCATACACTAAAATATACAAAAAAATCCTAACAAACCAGGTGTCACTCAAACAACCACTCTCAACCCATTCCCTATTCCCATTATAGATAGATTCCTCAAAACTACTAATTCGCATCCTATCCAAATTCACATGTCATTTACACCTAATTACTCAAAACCATATACTAAAACAAATTAATTCAAACACAGATATAAGACAGATGTTAAGCAGCCATCACTCTAAAACCATTCCCTATTCCTATTATATATAAGTTAGATTCCAGATGACTACACCTATATATGTCACATTATCATATGATTACACCTAGAATTTTTTGTGTCAGGGTGAATACTCAAGAATTTCATTTGTCTCACTTTACTCATTCCGTCCAACTCCGTTAGTTTTTAACATTTTTTTACATATGAAAAGACTAAAATACCCTTCAGCTGTAAATAATTGTTTTCAAATTGAATGAAAAGACTAAAATACCCTTCACTATTCATTTAATTTTCAAAAAAATACCACTCTCTCTCTCTCTCTCCTCCACCACCACCGCCACTACCTCCATCTCCTCCACCACCACCGCCACTACCTCCATCACCACCACCACCTCCATCTCCACCGCCACCACATCCATCTCCACCGCCACCACATCCATCTCCTCCACCACCATCTCCTTCCTCCCCGTCGTCACCTCCTCCACTACCACCTCCATCTCCTCTCCCTCTATCACCACCTCCGGCCGACTTCCGGCAAGGTTCCGACCGACTTCCGACAAGGCTCCAACGTTGGTGGAGGAGATGGTGGTGGTGGTGGAGGGGCGTGGAGGGGATGGCGGTGGAGGAGATGAAGGTGGTAGCGATGGTGGTGGTGGATGAGATGGATGAGGTGGGGACGGAAGGGCGTAAAAGAGATGGATGTGGTGGTGGTGATGATTGAGGAGGTGGAGGAGATGGAGGTGGCGGTGGTGGAGGAGGTGGCGACGGAGGGGGAGGAGATGGTGGTGGTGGAGGGAATGGTGGTGGAGGAGATGGAGGTGGTGGTGGTGATGGAGGTAGTGGCGGTGGTGGTGGAGGAGATGGAGGTGGTGGTGGTGATGGAGGTAGTGGCGGTGGAGGAGAGAGAGAGAGAGAAAGAGAGAGAGAGAGGTATTTTTTTGAAAATTAAATGAATAGTGAAGGATATTTTAGTCTTTTCATTCAATTTGAAAACAATTATTTACAGCTGAAGGGTATTTTAGTCTTTTCACATGTAAAAAATGTTAAAAACTAATGGAGTTGGACGGAATGAGTAAAGTGAGACAAATGAAATTCTTGAGTATTCACCCTGACACGAAAAATTCTAGGCGTAGTCATCTGATAATGTGACATATCCAGGTGTAGTCATCTGGAATTATCTCTTATTATTATTATTATAGACATGATCTGTTGAACCCGACGACGCCGTGCAAAATGTGCGAATCAGTTGGGTGGGGACACATGCACACGTGTTTTCATTATTATATTGTGTATTTTTATAATATAAGTCAGTCGGTGTTTTCATTATTAGACATGTATTTTCATAACTTGTTATACACCTGGGGACCCCTTGTTACACTATTCCCCGACAAGTTTATTGATTTTCTATAGAAAAATACGTGTACCCCTCGTTACACACATGGATAACCTAGAATGCAAATGAACCAATAGAGCCCAAAAACGACGACAACACCGGTGAAAATAACGACGCAAGTATCCATTACCGGAGATTCGAAAGATGAACAAAAATTGAGATCTGGTTGAACAGTCCAATTACCTAGACAAGATCCCAATTCTGGTTTATTACCGGTCTGAGTTAAGACGGTCTGAATTGATTTCAAATCAATGCAGGGGTACTCTTGTCTTTCTTGAAAAAATTAGGGTTTCCGTGAAAACTCTAACGGTGTTAGAGTAAAGTCTAAAAAACGCAATTAAGTGATCTCAAATTAAACTTTTATTATAATTGTAGTAAAGTGTAAAATCAACTACTTTATTAGGGGTAAATTTTAATTGACCCATAATATAATTCGAGGGAAAATTTGTCTTTTAAAATAAAATTTAAAAGGAGAATGG
Source organism: Geranium rotundifolium (assembly GCA_963920655.1). NCBI lineage: Eukaryota > Viridiplantae > Streptophyta > Magnoliopsida > Geraniales > Geraniaceae > Geranium > Geranium rotundifolium. The sequence continues at coordinate 29,584,137 of OY987316.1, read as the reverse complement.
TTGACTTCGGAGAAGACAAACCATTCTCCAGCGTTTGTTGCTCGTCGGTGATGAAGACGGAGCAACGGATCTGGATGGGTCTACAGCCTTCGGAGGCTTCGGTGACGGCGACGACGTGCTCTTCGCTGCGATTTCTTTTTATCAGGGTTCGTTGAAAAGATCCACCTCCAAGTCCAACTCCATTCAGGTCTCAATCTTCATCCGCCATTACCAGTCAATTCAGCTTTTGTGCTTGATTTTTCTTTCTAGTTTGCCCTTGTTTTGATACTTTGCTTAACTTCAATCAATATAGTTACTACTGATTATTATATTATCATTTTTGTTCTTCATATTCTACGGTGTACAATGTTTTCATTGCTATTTTAGCTTATGCAAGTGGGTCTATTTCAAATTTAACTACTAACAATGGCTTCAATTCCAATATTTTGGTTTGTTCATCGTTCATATCTACTTTACATAAAATTGGGAAATCAAAGTGGAGAGTTTGTCGTCATCAAATTAATATATGTCATGTCCGCAGGTTGTGAAACTTGTCGATCACCTCGACATTTGTCGTCCCTAACATTTATTAATTTTGTCGTGCAATTAATGAGGACATTAATGGACGAGAAAAAAAAGGAACCATGGTGAGGTGATAACGAAAAGTTAAACATGACCGCATTTATGTTAGAAAGACAAAATTTTGGATTCATTTATGTGCTCTTAACTTAAAAGTTTTATTCACAATTTTCATCTTCTATGTGTATAACTCTCTGACATTGGCCAATTCGTCACTCATGCCTCCTCAGAACTCATGGATGTCGGTTTAGGCTGAAACATCTTCACTCCCGAATAATGGAGGTTTCTAATAGCGTTGTCGTTGTAGGCTTCACAAATTATAAACTTTGAAACGAGGTTGAAGAGTTGATGATAGAAGATATTGAGCAACTTGAGCCTCAACAATGAAAAGTTTGATAGAGTTTTGCTAAATATTTCTTGAGTTGACATTGGGGAGAGAGTCGAGCCGAGAGAGGAGGGATTTTTCTTATGGAAAGTGATTTGGGAGTGAGGTTGAGGTTACTAACAGACTAGTAGGACCCAATAGACATTAAAATTAAGTTGGATAAATTGATGTCATGCAACTAAAGAGATTTCAAAATGTTCGTATCACATCTTCTAAGGAATTTTTCCAGAAAAATGGTTACTTCTCAAATTGATTGAGGTCAGAGACGAAGTTTTTGTGACCTCATCTAGAAATTCGATGAATACGTGATGTGGTCCCCATAATGTTATATTCTCAATATTTTTTTACTTTTTATATTTATTGACCAAAAATATGATGGGATTGAAGGACGAGGGGATAAATAATCCACTTTTAGTCCTTTTGTTTACTGTTGCAAGTTTTTATACTCTAGCAGATTTTAAGTTGGACTTTCTAGATTTACATATTTACAGGTTATGGATTCACTTAAACTGTAGACAAGTAAAACACATTACAAATAAGTTTGAAATCTCATAAATAAGTTACAAATCACATATACAATATGCGGACTTGCAAAATGAAGTTGCAAAAACACATTTGCTTCTTTAATTCAATTATAGTTAGATCCTAATATAGGTAACACAAAAACTACAAATCACCATCTTCACTAACAATCCATATCTAATTTGCATTTTCTCCATCAACTTTATGAATGATGGCCTCCATGGACTCTGTTCAAATATTAGTACAATCTGAATAAATATGAAATCGACAAATCCAAATCAATAAATTGAATTTTAACTTCAAACCCTAAATTAAAAAAACTCTCATTTTCTGCTTCGAATCCTAAATTTGAAAAGCCACAAATTCACCTTTATCCACTAACTCTCTCACTAAAAAATGTGTGCTTCAACTAGGATAGAAACATTTACCAAATACTTTTTGTATCCGACGAACCTTCACTCATAATTTTCGACCGTTTACGATGCCCAAACCTTCTCCATCGCCGATGACTCTCTTTGTCGCTATGTTCGTCGTAGTCTTTTCTGTTCGTCTTCTCCCTTTTTGGATTTAATCGATTACATTTCTAACTCTAATTAGAAGGGTATTTTGGATATTCAATACACGTGATCTGCACATGATTAAAAACTAACGAAACCAAACAAAAAAATGCAAAGTGGAAAAATGTAAATCTGAGGGAAACGCGTTGAGAAATTTTTTTAGGTGTAGTTATGTGAGAAACAATTAATTCTAGGTGTATATAAGGTTATCCTTATTTTATAGGGACCATTTCATTAAACTACACTTGGTTTGACACGTCTTGCACATAATTACACCTAATTTCAAAATATTTTTTTAGAGTATGTAAGTTACATTCTTTTCTCACGAGGTTAGTATGTTAGAATTCCATTACAAGACAAAAATCTCCATTAGTTATTAAATATGCAAATGAGTGCCACTGAAATTTCAAAAAAATAAAGAAATAAACCACGAAACACATATCATACTGTTACAAACAAGATCTAAAACCTTAACTAGTCGCAACAAAGTTCACCCACATCCATTAAAAACCAATCTTTACAACCACAAAACTTAAATAAAAGCTAGAAACCAGATAGAGATATTATTTAGGGCTTTTGCATATCTTGCTTTGCTCAAGCTTGAGCATCGTCGGAATCACAACAACCTCAAGCTTCAACATCCACTAGAGACGTTCTTGTGTTTTCTTTCCTCGAATCTCATCCAATGGATTGGTGATTGAGATTTAGCGAGGTTCTCGCTACCACGCTCATCATGTTCTTCAATTTATCTCCTCAAAGTAGACATTTGATGCGGTCACATCACGTTTACATTTCGGCTAATACTTTTTGCGTTAGTCAGTAATTTTACCCTCGAGATTGTATGATTATTGCTCTTTTATGTATTTTTATGACTTCACGGGTTTTTGAGCTCACACGTGCAGAAAACGGGAAAGAAGAGTCAAAGGAGTATTATGAGCTAGGTAACGGCCACCCTAACGCCCTGTTACCCTAGCCGTTGCGTGGAGACTCAAAGGAAGAAGGAGAATCTGGTCACTGCCAGCATAACGGGCCTTCAACGGCCCATGATCCATCCCGTCATCCCTGTATAGAGTCGAGCCCGAAGACATTGGCTACGGGTTGGTGTAACGGGCACCTCAACGGCCTGTTAAGGACACGACGACAACAAAATATAAAAAGGGTTTGTCGATTATTGAAAGAGGGATCGGCCGCCAGAAACAATTAAAGAGACGAATTTAGCAAAACCAAAGACAATTTTGGAGACTTCGAGAGGAACTTCATCACCGTAAAAGGCTATGCAAGTGCGAGGATCAATCAAAGCCAAACACCAATCAAGACTGAAGCAACTAGATTAGTTTTCATGATCTTCGACCCGGAGGGGTTTGGAGTTTTGGATTTCTATCTCATAACTTTGTGTCTTGAATTGAACTTGAATACTTATATTGCTACCATAATGACTATGGGATAAAATCCCGTAATCATGGGTGCTAAGTCTTTTGTTATGGATATTTATACTTTTAATCTATTGAATGAATTGATTTGCATGCTTGGTATGATTATGATGTTTTATTGTTCAATGCTTGTGTTGAGAAACATTTGTTGTTTAATCGGAGTTGTGATGCCGAGCTCGAGAGGGCCGGTGGACAACCGGCTTAGCCATATTCAAAGGGTTTATTTATAAACCCCGATCTCATGATTGCCCGTTTTATCTGAGTAGAATTACTCGAGGTCAAAAGGTTCGATAATAAGTACACTCAAGGTCCGATTTGCTAGGAGAGTAGGGATCGACAGACATTGTTGAAGACTTAGGATTTCCAAGCTTGCATATTGATTCGTTCATGCTGATTAATTATATAAAAATATATAGTTGACCTAGCACCCGTGATTCTTCTTTCTGAATAATTTCTCTACGAGCTTGTCATTTTATATTACTATAAATATCATTCTTACATTACGCATATTTATTTACACTTTATAATTAAAGTTAATCTTGAGATAAACTTCATTTGGTTTGAGAATTCGACCTAGTCTTACTGGTATTATTTGTAACGACCGCATGTACTTAGGCGTTAATCAAGATATGTGGACCACTGTGTACACGTAGTCAACAACATGCTTTGTTGTGTCAAAGTAGACGTAATAAAGAAATTCGATATCCTCACAAGTAAACTGATATCATCACGTCATTATGATTCAAAACCTAACAAGTAAACAATAGATTTCCTCACCCTAAGCTTGGCAGCTTGGCTTTACTTCCAAGTTGTTGCAAGATCATACTCATAGATACTTAAGTCTATAAACTGCACCACAAAACACAAGCAAAATGTTTCTCAAAATATACTTATCATAAACCAGAATATACCTGTAATGCCTTGAATACCTCTCTTTCATACGTTAAAAACAAAACATCAATCATCGGTTCAACCAAATACATCTTTGCAACAAAACAAAACACCATGTCATGTAAGCTCCCCAACAAGTGGAGTGGAGTGGAGGAAAAAGAATAGCTTTCTCACAAAATGGAGAAATTGTAAACATCAGAACTGGAATTCTACTAATAGCCCCTTGTTGTATGTTAAGTCAAAAAATATCACGTGGTGATCGATCACTCAAGCAGGAAAAGAAGTACGGTTCCCCCCACCTTGACGACCACCGCCCCTTCCACTTCCATTCTGATTAACTCGCTGATACCCTTCTCCATTACGTCCAGTTGAACTCCTAGATCGCCCCGTATACTCCCCCTGGTTTCTGAATTCACTCCTGCCATAACCCCTACCACCACCACCAAAGTTCCCACGACCCCTGTAATTATCATTTCGGAACCCACCTCTTCCTGTAGAAAACTTCCCTCTCCCACTGCTCACAACTGCACAACAGAAATTAAGCCAATTTGAACTTCTTTGTAAAACAGCAGCAATTGTTGTTATCATTAGCAGAATGATAAAATAAATACACTATTTACCTCGAGTTGTGGTTCTCTTTTCCTCAACAACAGCTTGACAATCCCCAATTGTAACAGGGGTAGCCTGAAATTTATTTTGAAATTAAACTGATGAATAATGGCATTCACTCATTCATGAGCATACAACTGTATTGGGAAGCACAGTCACCCATCAACGGTGAGGTTTAATATCACTCATTCTATAGCATCCAACCAAATTGTGCATAATACAAACACAAAAAAGATGTCTGTACTCCCAAGTCCTAACTAACGTCAAGTATGATAACAAACAAAAGGTAGAGATTAGCCTTTATTCTACTAAATCTCAAGCAAATCAAAACTATTGTGACTGAATGTCAATCAACTTCTTAAGTTCAACTCTGCACATTTGGCCGAGGAGTTCTCATTTCGATTCTCGTTCCCGAGGAATGATAAAAAAAGAGGACATTTAAAATCAAGAACGTCCATAGTTGGGAAGTAGGAAACATATTTTGGAACATAGGGAGTACCGCATATTCTCCAATTGTCACAATACCTCATTCTCTAGCAAACCTCAAACCAAAGCATCCAACTACAAATTTTCTAGCTCACTTCCTAGTCCGGGCTTCAAAAACATATGCTTATAGTTATGTATCTCGGGAATGAATCAATGCACAAAGGGTTAGAATTAACCACACTGTTCTTCCCCATCTTGGGGTATACTGGCATGAGCGTCCTATTATTTGCAAGCTGCAAAGTTGCAGCCTGGGCTTTGTTGTTACTGTCTACCAATATCTACTGTAAACGTCACAACCCTTTTCTCATTCATCTCCCAGACAAATCAAACACCAGCCTACGTACATTATAGAAATCACGAAACCAGCCAATTCAGATCACAGAATTTCCAGAAAGACTGTTACAACCAAATCAAACTTCAAATTGATATGGTTCTAATAATCTAGACACAAATAACTTCCCAAGTTGAAAACCTACAATTAGTTCAGATAATTAAAACCACTTAAATTGTCATCAAACCAAATATTAGATGGACTAAAATAGATCACGACAGAAGCCTAGACCCTTGAAAGAAAACCACAAACAACAAAACAATAATTTACTTTCTGCTCCCAAGGAGTCCTGCCTCCCGTATTTGTTACGTCACATTGTCACCTATTATCTCTCCTGTATTACAGCATGGATATGTATGTCAAGTATGACCCTGTCCATATTCCTAAATCTAGGGTGCTCTTCTGCCTCCTGGATTGCTTGTGTTCAACTGATTTTGTCCAGCTAAATATATATTTGTGTTACTTGTAACCAGTGTTCTGAAACTCCCTGAGAAATACGTATAACCGAGTTGACCTAGTTTTAGGACTTGTTATCGGCGGTTCAGTTTTACTGAGTTATCGCTCGATTAACTTGGTCAAATTTTATTTTCTTACATATGCTAAGATATGTAAGATATTGTTATTTTCTTCTTTTTTTTTGATCAGCAATAAATTTATTAAAAACAGAATAGGGGATCTCGGGAAGGGAACCTCAAACCTTACAGAAAAAGATAGATACAAGAGACAAAGATCAATCTAAAAAAAGGATTGGCTGAAAAGAAAATCTTTTGTAATAGAAGCTCGTCCGGACGATGAGCACCAAAAGAGATGACCAGCAGCATCCAAGAAAGAAATATTATATCGCAGAGTGGGGCCCTAAATCTGGGCCACCCCGCGGGAATGTCTCGATGGACCCATTCTCAGCCGAGGTCTGCTGGTGGGAGTCCTCCTGAACTCTACCTTGGCTGCCCGTCTGATTCGGCTCGTGACTGGTTGGACTCGGTAACCCCTTGAGCAGGTCTCGAATAAGACCTCCCAGATGTCTTGCCGAGTCCTCCCCGATCCAAAGGTTTTGAATCTTGTTTGTAAAATCACTATATTCTCATGGATTATGGTTTGAGGTTCCTCCCAAACCTTTCAGATGCAATTTGTAAGATGTCTGTTAACTAACAGCACATTATAGTTGTTAACAGAATCATATTCATAGGGTAAACGATTGGCAGGTTTGCAAGGATATTTCTACAAACGAAAACAAGGTCCGATTGAAATCCTTTCTGATGCATAAAATTAACAATAATATTTCATCCTTTCATGCTTGCTCACAACAAAATTAGAGATATTGTTGGGGTTCTAGGAGGTAGGCAACTTGGTCAGGGTTAGGATGCGAAGAGGTTTGGATGTAGGAAAACGGAGGAAACTAACAAGGATCAAAATGAAGAGAAATGAGCTAACTAGTAAAGCACATCTTTTCTTTAGACGAGTACAAATAGCATTTCCAGAGATAGGAGTGGGAATGATTGCAGATGCAATAGACCTTTCCAGATGTGAAAGAGCTATATAACTGCTGGCTGGCACAATGTTATATCACTATTCTGTTTTATCAGATACGGTTAGTGTTTTGTTTTGTGCTACTCAAGTGATGAACTAGCTGCACAATCTAAAATAGTGGGATCTAAAATATGTTTATGCCTAATAAACATATGTAGTTTTTCTGAAAGGATATCCATGTTCTCGAAGATATGGCGTGGGAAAAGTCGCAACAAGACATGCAATTAAATTAAACACAGAAAAATGACAAAGTATAAGGAGATTAATAGCACTCCATAGAATATTTCACATGGTTATTGATGGTGCAAGGTGCACAATGCACATACTCCTTTCAACGCCATAGCGCAGGGCCTGGTGTGAGCCTTTTGAAAGTGGGGCACAGAATGTATTTGAATAAAAAAATAATAGCAATATTTATAATTGTGATATCCTCATTCTAATAGTAAAACTCAAATGCTATTCCTTGTAGTAATATTCACACATACTAATACTCCCATATGTTGGCCATAGGATGGCTTGAAACTCTGAAATTAAGAGTATCACATCTTTTGGAGAGAGCTCCTAGGTTTTCTTTTGCTTCAGTGGTGGTAGAGTGGGTGGAAAAGAAGTCCTTTTTCCCCTTCATGTAACAAGATAATAAACAATCACACCTCACCCTAGTTTTTGTTTTAAAACCATTAAAGGCCTCACACAAAAGATGGGCTATATGTACGGGAAAGAATACCCAATGCACCTAATTATGCTATGGCACACCTTGCACCTCAGGCAATGGTGCAAAAAAGGAGCGCCATATCAAGTGCCATGCCATGCACCTCTCATGGCTATGACATACACCTTGCCACACCATAATAGCTATGGTAGGTTGACATATAAATACAAAAAATATGTTGAATTAGATGTGAGTTATGACACTACAAGAATAATTATTTGTTATGACATGGTTTTGGTGTTCAAGAGGAGTTTGGATTAATTAAGCAAGGCAAAACGAACTGGACACTATGCTAAACACAAATTAAGGATATAAAAAGGAATGAAAGCATACCTCAAGTGCATTTTGCATAGAACTTAATGCTTCAAATTCAACAAAGCCAAACGTAAACCCTTGCTGCAGAACACCAGATAAAGCTACTCATAAGCCTTACTATTGGAAATGTACAATTGAGAAATGTAAAAAATAGTATCTTAAGAGACCTTATTACTTCTAACTTGAATGCCACCACGCTTTATAGCCCCAAATGGCTTAAAAACATCTTCAAGCTGAGTAACAGTTGCATTGAAAGGCAAGTTCCGTACGTATATCGAGTGACCTTCAGCTGTAAGTAGTTTGTATGAATGAAACTGTATATCTTGAAAATGAAACAGAAAGAAATAGCATCCTATATACATTACACAGAGAATGATAACAATTATAATAATAGTGACAGGTCCAAAAAACAGAACTGTGTTGTATGACAGATGCCACTGAAAAAAGAGATTGTCCGCTAAGCTCATAACCAGAATGGTTGAAAGTCAAGTACCAATAAGTTAATGCATAAATGCAATACTACCTTCATCAGTAACACTACTACTTTCAGGAGCGTTATCACTGGTTACAGCAGCTGCCTCAGGTGCAGAAGCAGGCTTTACAGAACTAACTGACTGCTTGTCGGCAGTGTTTGCAGGAGCCCTTACAGTACCGGTAGGAACATAGACTGGACCAGGGGTACTTTTCATTACCTTCACCTGTATGACACAGAACAAGTTAACCAAATACTTATCAAGAGATTTATCGGGAGGGAGGGAGAGTATGATGTACAACAGCCTAAACTTGCAAAATGGAAAACCATAATCATAAACTTACAATCGAAGCATATGATTGCTTAGGAGTGTCCTCCTGAGATGCTGGAACTGAACTGTCGTCGGTAGGATCTTCATTCTGACCATATTCAGTGGGGGGTTCAATAACCTCTTCTTCAATCACTGATCCTTCATCACCCGAAGGGTCGCAAACCTCAGCACCATCAACTGATCCCTCCTCGTCAATGGAAGCTGTAGGAGCGACTACAGGAATGGGCTCTGAAAAGATGAACAAAAGTGACTCCAAATTTTCAGTCTTTAAGTTAACCTACATGTTATATCAAGGAAAAGGAATCATGGTTACCTGGCTCCGTAGTCAGGGCTGCTACTGAAGCAGTTTCAGTGACCTCATTAATCGGAACAGAACTGATCTGTGATGATTCATTCTCCTCAACATACCTGAAGACATCATTTAAGACAAAATACCCTTTGTCTTGTGGAGCTAGAAAGAAAGTTTGAGCGAACTTCTTCCTCACATTGTCCTTCCCAGTTAAACATCCAGTTATAAGAACAATCACCCCTTTCTCATGAGAGTCCTGAGCATCTGCAGTTCTTATCTCTGCTGTGTAATCTTGATATTTCAGTGATAGGATCTTGTCATTAATTGCCTGTTTCAAGATGCATAAAGGCAAACATAACCATCAGATGATTATGCTATAATAATATCAAATCACAACCTACCTATATAACAAATTGCTTGTGGAAAGATCAAAATAATTTGATAAATCCATGACAACCAGCCATTCTTAAACCCTTACACCAAAAAATAAAGCACAAACTCACTAGTTATGGTTAATAGACAAAGACAGTGAAATTGTGGGATAAATATTATAGAAGTAGATAAGTAATTTCATGTTTAACTTAATATTATATATAGAGGACCGAGCTACAAATACATGAAACTTTCCACAAATGTTCTGTTTTTTCCATTCATTTTGAAATGTTATTGGAGCATCTCTTCCATGATGCAAACCAACTGTACCAGTCTCCATAAACAAATACATAAGAATAGCAACAAGTCAGGAAAGTATCGCTCAAAACACAGCCCAGAAGTGCTAAAATATTTTTCAGCAGTAAAAACGGAAACTGAAGATGAAAAAATAGATGGGATAAGAAAGAGAGAACTAGAAGATAAAGTTTGAAGAATAGCAAGTGTACACAAATAATACCTTCCCATTTTTTTTCAAAAAACAATATTGCAGTATAGTCTCTTCTTAAAACACTGGAATAGCTTCTGCTCAAATATCCGATATGCTGACACCTTGAATATATACAATAAACATGGCATGGCTAACATATTATTCATTAAATGCTCATTCTGTTTCACTGGTGATTTAAGGGACATGGGATGCCTACAGACATGCACGTGCTAATTGAATGCCTTATCCATCCAACATGTTGGAGTCTGCTTAACACACAACTATACAATATATTACTATCTGCTAAATGAAAGTTGAGATTCACAAAATACAAAAGTGAAGAACCTCGACGAAAATGATGGATGATAAAAACATGATTTTATTAACATGATTAAAATTCTATCTGCCACGTGAAGATATAACTATTTAAACTATTTTAGTTGGTAATGGTCTTACCTGCATGGTTGTTACAGTTGTCATAACTCCATCACTATCTGGTCGGCTAAGCAAACTTGAATCGTGATAAAATCTATGAACCAATTCTGGGGACTGATGAAGAATATGGTAATACTGCTCCACGAAGGCATTTCCTACTACTTTAGCGCTCGGAGCAGGGCTTTCTTCTGGCATTGCCATCTATAATCAAAATTTAAAAGTTATTGATGATGTACATATCAGAGTTAAAGGAACACTACTACTCCTCTACTGCAAACAAAGTCGCAAACTAGTAGGAAAAATAAGAAGCCTACATGCCTAGCTGCTGAAATATTAAATAATATTATTTCAGAATAACAACAGTATTTGTTTCAAGGAATGTACGTTCAGGTAAATAGGTAAAAGATAAATATCAATGTCATGTGTTTACACAGACCACATAAGTACTAACAAAGTTGTAGTTCATGACAAATAAATATGCAATCTAGAAAAGAAAGCACAAAAACAAAACACACTGCGCCATGTTAAGGACAAGAAAATCTTATGAAGTCAAACTAATAAAATCTTATGAAGTCAAACCAAGCAAGCAACACTGAAACAGGATCACATCAAAAAACAGAAACCAAAATGTGCAGCTCAAAAAAAACATCTTTCCAGTGAACCAAGAGAACATATAATTTACATCATATTAGTGATAGATCAACTGATGCTGATAATCGAAAACCCTGAAAACAGGAACCAAAATCATTTGCCCAATTAATTCCAAGCAAAATTCTTGTACTCGTACTCATTCATCGTAGTTCCAATCAAATGAACCTAACCCAAAAACCAGTAATTTTTTCGGAGTAAAAAAAGCTTTTTAACCCAAAAAAAACCCTAAAACAAAAGGATTCGGAGAACCCATCAAATTCTTCAAAAGAAGAACTTAATTACACCAGAATTAAAAGAAATGGAGCAAAAACTAGAGCACAAAAGCGGATCAGTGAGATTCTCTGTTGCGAGTCGAAAGTGGGTATAGGCAGCATGAAAATGGGCAATAACCCAAGAGAGAAGAAAAGTGAAAGAGTACCTGGGAAAGAGACGATTTGGGAGGTGGGCGAGGAGAGATCTGTGGAGGCTGTATCGGCGGGAGAGAGCAGAGAAGAACAGTCAGCGTACAAAGTGCAAGCGAATTGGAGAGAGAGAGAGAGAGAGTGAGTGAAGAAGAAGAAGAAGCTTTGTATAAATAATTAATTATTACTTATTCGAAGTATATGCGTTGAGAAGTGAGATCACAAAAGGCAACCTTTAGCTTTCCTTTTTTTTTCTCAAGCTTGCTTTGGTGTACTGTCCATTTTTTGTTTGGAACAATATTGATTTTTTATTTTATTTTAATTTAATTTAATGAGAAAATTATCAATCTCAACTGAAATTTGGGTCAGACATCTATATTACAAATTCTCACCCACTAGATGTTTGAATGAAAAATATTAATTTTAAAAGTATAAAAATAAAAATATCCGTGACCAAAGATCAAAATTTCTATACCTACCCTCCCCCCTCTCCATCCTCAACTTATCAATTGCCTATTGCCAACCGGATTTAGTCTATTAGCTATAATGTGAGACTGATTTCGCTCAGAAGCTGAAGGATCTGGAGTCATTTTTTGGTGCCTCTTAACGACATTTCTCAAATGTTACAGCTTCACAGTCTTTCACTTCAGGCAGAAAATCACTGGTCGATCGGTGCCTTTTGACGATGATTATCATGTGGTAGACCTTCACGACATAATATGTTACAATTATACCCGAAATTCATTTCACACCAAGCAATCAACCATTAGGACATGCTCAGAACTACCGTGCACAAACAATGAATAAATGTGCATAACATGACACACATAAACGTGACAACTCAAATGAACATCAAAGTGAAGCACATTGACATAATTATATAAATTAATCTCATATTGGTCGATGCATTTTCCTCCACCAATACAATCACTTTTCACCTAAAATTTAGAGTTCATAAACTATCGGGCGCCTTCTCTCCAATAATCATAGGAGACATAGTTTCTCGAGTGAATCCATTTATAAGGATTTATATGACTTGTAAATGTTGGCTTAAACTAAAAGTGGAAAACAAAAGAGATCAAACGGTTTAAAGTCTGGCGCATCATGTATGAATGCATTCCCCCTTAATTCCGTTTTTCTCAAAAACTCAATTCTCTCGCTCAACCCTATTCCCTTTTTTATTTCAAACATCGACCCTTATTCTGTCTTTTCAAAATGCTTTCAAAACTTTTAAAACCTTAGGTTTTTCTTTTTGCTCAAAACTATTTCTCTTCTTTTTTCTTGCTTCGGGGCCTTACTTCTTTTTTTTCCGGGCATATAAGAATGAGCATAAATTATGAGTTCGAAAGCATCCACATTTCCCAAAATCAATAAAATCAAATCATAAATAGTGTTTTCCCATTTCTTATACATGTTCTAAGAACCAGTGTTTCGATCCCATGCTAAAAAATAGGGTTGTTCATAGTCGGTTAACCAAACCAAATAGTTTATTTTCAAACCAAATAAAAAATTTTAGTTTTATAATTTTTAAAACCATAACCAAAAAGGGAATGTAATTGAATGATCGGTTTTTAACCAAGTAAAAGTTGTTCGGTTTTTGGTTTAAACCGAACCAAGTGATATTTATAAATCAAATATTTGGATATGAAATTTGAGCTCAATCTGTCATCCAAGATTGATGGTAGTTTTATATATTTTCTTTAGGTTCAGTTTTTATCCATTTAACTACTTGTTATTAATTAAAAATATGAATAGACGTTAATTTTAAATGGCTAAAAAACCATTAAGAAACAATTAAAGAGGGCTTCAAGAGAACCTCAATTTGGTCACTTTCTAATGATAAACAAATATTTTGCCTATCTTTGATATAATATAATACCAAATCCAACAATACGATCCACCAAAAATTAAAATTCAGCAAAATTATACTAAACTAAAAATTTAAGACATAAGTATAAAAAAACCATCTTTAATCTTCATCAATTTCTATGACGTAGGCAGACGTGGACGTCTACAGGATTGGCACTTGTACTATCAATTATGGTTCGGTTTTTATGGTTAACCGTTGGTTCTATATTATATAAACCAAAACTAAACCAAAATTATTTAGTTTACTTAAAAATTGAACCATAACCAAACCATTATCCATGGTTTTCGATTTTTTTGGGTTTGATTCGATCTGATTTTCGGTTCGGTGATGGTTTTATGGTTAAAATGTAAAGCCCTACTAAAAAACAACCAAGCATCAATCACGATACAAAGGGATCAAAATTTTCGAAACCATTTTCAGTCTAATTATCTGGAGTTCTGTATCAGTAAAAAGAAGACAAACCAATATGTGATTACACAAATTTATATGTTTTGAATTACAACTTTAAATCCAAGGAGCCGAGACATGCTCGAGAGAGAGAGAGAGAGGGAGAAAGAGAGATCATTACAAAAGTTGGTAATGAGAAAGAATGAATTCCTATCCCCAAGACCTCAAGAAGTACTTTTCATCTTTCTACTGTATAATAATCCTTTCAACATATGATATACTATGAATGAATTGTCAAAACTGTCTACTTCCGAAATCCCATAAATTACATTTCAACTTGTGACACAACCTTGGACATATGGGTGTGTCTGATTCACATACCTTTCCCACAGAGGCTTATACCTCTCGATCGCCAACTTCAGCCACGGCTTCATGTTTCCGTTGTAGTGAACAACTGCCGCGCTCTCAATCAGTCTATTGTCAATGTTGACATCATAACCTAACCCTAACACATGCCACCTTCGGTCGAGCGGCTCAGTCAGCCCGTAGAATGCTAGAAGGCCAGGAGGAAGGGTGCCCAGCTTCCATAGCGTTCGATCCACATTCTGCTCCTGCCAGTGATGATACCGCGCAGTCACATTTGCTTTCCTCCAACCAATCAAATCAAATACATTCATACCAAACGCCCACCCACATGCCTGAGGGTCAAACTTTGAGCTGATTACCGGGTTTGAAAAATTGAGATACTTGTAATATCGATGAAATGCCTCCAGACATGTTTCCACTGCCCCGTTCACATTTCCATGCAAATCCAACGAAAAAAGGGGGGTCAGATCCTTCTGGACAACAACATCATCGTCAAGGAAAACTACCTTCTCCAGCTGCGGATATATCTCTGGGATGTAAAACCGGAGATGATTCAGCAATGAGAGGTACTTTGGATTCCGCATTTTGGGTTCCACTTTCCAATCCATGGACCCGCTAAAATAATATGCCCGCGATTCTGCACCTAGGAGCTGTTTTATAACAGGAGCATAAGAAGCATTCAACCAAGAGAACTCCTCGATGTTCTGCACTTCTGTGGTGGACCCTTTGAAATCGTTATCGAGGAACCAGGCCTGCATTGCACCATAGTTGATTCCATTTGTGACAATGTGGAACACGAGCTGTTTTGGATGGTCAGCATTGGAAACAGTGGAGTTGACAACTACAGAGGTAGCCAGCACATTATCAGAGAATATGCAGAAATGGTAGAGATTGTTGTCGGTGAGTCGGGGAGAGTTTCTCTGCTCATGTGCAAGCTCTTCCAAGGATGTCTTTTTGAGCCACTTTTCTGTGAGCTTAACATTCAGGCAATGGAGACTCTTGGGTACTGATTCAGCGGCAAATTGACCAAACACGGTGCTCTGAGCTGTTGCGGCATTTGCACGCTCTTCAAGGGCCTGGATGTGAGATCTCATGGTCATTATTGTAGTTGCAATATCATAATGAGCATCTTGTGCCTTGTAAATCAGAGACGATAAGCTTTTAATTATAGGTTCTGCTTCCTCTTGCTGGAGGGGCTCCCCTCGCATTGCAGCTTTTGAAAGCAAAAGCTGGCAACTTCTGATCTTTGAGCTCAACTGCCAAGCAAGAGCCAGGCTATTGTGCTCTTTTGCAATTATGACATACGCCTTGGCAAGTATCATTTGCTCTGCCAATTGCCGGGAAAATGACGTAGCACTCATTAACTCCTCTGTAAAGTTTAGACTTTTGTGAGAAACCTGTTCCATCATTGCATTCTTATCCTGGAAAAGAAAGATAAAAGGGATTAACAAGTTACTATAAGAAAAGATAAAGGACTCACATCAATCTCATAAAGAAGTATTTATTTCATTAATAAATATCATGAAATACCGATGGGAATGTATACTACAAGAGAACATGAAATGCAGTTGACCTGGGAAGGAAATTATACTTAATATATATTGTAATCCTATATTAATAGGGCAGTTTGTAAGAATAAAGAGAAAATAAAATGCCCAAAGAATGAACTATTCTACTATTATGTAGAAAATGTTATGAAGCAAGTGAGGACATATTCATGAAAAACATATTTTAAATTCAGAATGGATGAGAGAACAGCAGTCTGCTATTTCAATTTGGTCTACCTATGACAGACATTGGTAAGGATTTGACCACTGTAGTGGGTAACTTTGATAAATATCAGTGTTGTAACTTGCAAATAATGCTACGCGCTAGTGGGTCAGAGAGGGACTTCTAGGGACTCATCGGAAAACAAATCGGATTAAAGGCTTAATCAGGAATTATAGAGGAATTAATCGGGGGATTAATCAGACAAGTCGGGGATTTTTACAACATTGATAAATATAAACAAAAGAACTGTAACAATGCATTCATATCTAAACTCTACAAATAAATTTTCCCCTTGAAAGCATTGTAGCCTTTTATTCCAAAAAAATAAAGGAAAAAACATTTTTCCTAGGCCTACATGCACTCAGGTTGAGTAGACTAAAAATGACATGCATGATCATACAACTATCCAAAATAGTTGGTTGAGTTTAAAGATAAAGGATGTGCTTTACAGTAGATTATGCATACTCTGTAAGCATAACATATTGCTTCTATACTTGACTACATAGCTGTCGTGCACCTGGACACAAGACTGTCATTTGACATAAAAATAATAAGAAGCATAATTCTCATTGGATAACACAACCAATATCTTGTAGAGACTAACGAATAACGATAGTGATGAAATGCTAATTGATCATATGCATTTTGATCAAGACTAGGCAAAAATTGCACTGAACTGCTCATTGATTATTAAAAAACTGAAATTTATATTTGATTAGAAATGAAAAGACTTCATATAGTTTTCCCAGAAATTCAAGAGGACAAAAGAGTTCCCAGGGTTTAAGAAAATAAGAGGTGGCATAGAATACCATCCAACGGCTAAATCAATGTGCCATTCAATCCTTAATGAACTCAAATGCTTCAAGCAACAGAAATTGCAAACAAGATTTCACGTACATATAATTTAGGCTATTTAGCACATAATCTCAAAAAGAATTTGGTATATCAAAACTACATTTCCCTGTAGATTCACAAGCGGTCTGAATAACACTTTAAGCTGCCTAAAAAATTCCATAAGTTATAGTTGTTCCCCTGAAACATTTGAACTATAGTGTCCTAGTTACTTAATAACACATGACAATCACAATCACAGATTTGAAATGGATTCTGGAAGCTTAACATACTCAGATACTCTAATATATTTAAACGCCCATATCCCTGGGTAAGTATTCTAACAATGTCATTATATCACCACGTCATAAGTACAACTACAAGTTATACAGATCCAAGTTAATAAGGACATCCACAACCAACCTGTAAAGTATTTTTTTCGTCTAGATTCATGTATCTGAATAATTCAAAACCGTGTTTAAATTAACAAAACAATCATGAAATAAAAGCTAGGAAAGTAGTTTGTAGGTATAGTTATTTAAATGACTGAATGTATAAATGATAAGTGCGAAAGATGGTCATAACAAATGGCTCGTTCAAGAACCAAGAATACATATTTATGTGCATACTGTAGAAAGTAGATTATATTTTGTAATTCATTTTATGCAGAAACATCCAGATATCAATCATAGAATAATGCCTAGGGTGCCACTTACTACCTATTTTCCCCACCAATGAAATCAATCAATGATAAAACATTAGAAGAAGATGACATCACTGAAATTGGCTTGGCATTACAAGTGTCAACTGTTTTAGAAGATGGTATTACGTGCCATTTGTGTGCCCCTTGCTACACTGACCTACATGGGCAGATCATAGGCAGGCCATTCACCAACGAAGCATCTCCTTTTAGTAAATAGAAAGATATAATACCAATCACCAAAATGCTATTACCCAAGATATTATAGACAACTGTATGGGTGTATTTGTACAAATACAACACTGTTCTCTCTTGCCTATGGATCTGAGTTGGTAACTGAGACTCATAAAATATCTGGTGATAAACTAAGGTAGTCATATATGGCATAATATGAGAGCAAAGTGGGTGATGGCCAATGTTGTGGAGTCCACAGACCATAATTATGAAATCGTCCATATCACCTAAGAGTCATAAACACTTCCAATAGAAATTGGCATTGAGAAGAGTATAGGCTTTGGACTTCATAAAAAAAATTTGTTTGAATTGAAACAGAATACTAGGCTGAAACATAAAGTTCATCTCGATTAAAGAAAAAGAAACTCCTTTTCTTGAAACTAAACAACAGCTTCCAAGTCCTTAAGTCTGGAATTGCACCAAAGCTTCATAATTTTAGGTAGATATAATCTGGTGGTGAATGGAAGTATCAGCACATATACACTATGATATCTCGATTGTTGCCCCAGGGTAATCATATCCATCGTGAAACTCAAACATCTAGGAATTCACAGTAACTCAGCTCTTCGTGCCTTTTAACAGTCATCTAGTCCATCAACAAGTTACAAACAATAGGTACAATCAAAGACTTGACTGAAATCCATAGTCACATAGACCATTATATCATTCCAGCATATTGTTTAACACATGGAGTTGGGAAAATTCACAAGGCAGCTAAAATAAGATCTCAAAATACACAGCACCAAGATCCAAAACTGATTCAAACAAATGCAATCAAACATGTAATTGTGGGGTTTTCATATTCCAGCATCATCAAATCTAAAGATTAAAAAAAAGCACATGGGTTCTTACCAGCACGGGCTGTTCGACCCGATCTTCGGAGTGATTGTGTTGGACTAGGAACAAAACCAATCC
Source organism: Geranium rotundifolium (assembly GCA_963920655.1). Classification (NCBI taxonomy): domain Eukaryota; kingdom Viridiplantae; phylum Streptophyta; class Magnoliopsida; order Geraniales; family Geraniaceae; genus Geranium; species Geranium rotundifolium. The sequence goes on along the minus strand of OY987316.1, from coordinate 29,565,306 downwards.
AGCAAAAGAGAACAATCCAAGAAGCGCCCAGATCCAATACGACAACCTCCTCCGGACCGGGCGCCGGTACTCGGCCGCCCGCCGCCGCATCTTTCACAATTCAGTAGCAAATCAGAAACAGACATGGACCCATTTTCCAGATTCGACCATTGCAATCTGAGGATGAATGGGTCGGTTCCTAGTATTGGGTCGTGTACTTGGTAAGCCAAAATGAACAGAGAATCAGAAAACAAATAAAGAAAAACGGGAATTTGGGTCACTGGCTTGTGTAAATGGAAAGAGCAACGAAGTGAATGATGGGATCTGTGAGGATTTGGTAACAGTAGAAAAGGGAGTGAAGAAATTGAGCAGATGGCATAAGGAATGCGAGTAGCTGTATGTATGTATGTACGTGTTAATGTCAGGCTGTGGCTTGGGGAGGGAGGGATATTACTCACCGTCACAAGAAGAGACCTCAAGAAAGTGGCATGTGCAAGTCACAAGTTGTCCTTCTTCTATACAATATATTGCAATTCCTAGGGCTGAGCATGGGTCCAAAACCAGACCGAACCGGTCAAGAACCAGACTGAACCGGAATTCTGGGTTCTCGAAAATTGAGAATCGGAATCGAACCATTATATAATGGGTCGGTTCTGGTTCTAGACCCGTTTCGCCGGTTCGGTTCCCCGGTTCTACTCGTTAGAACTGATCGATTTTTAAATGTTGTTAATTATGCGGTTTAAGGTACAAATTATACGATTTTGATCCGAATTTTAGGCAGAACATGAAATTTATAACTATTAAAAATTCTAATAAAAAACATATCAAGACGTAATTATTAAACTCAGTCGAATTATAAAGTTTGCTAATAAAATAACAATGATAAAATCTAAATAATATATCTTTCTCGATTTATTTTTCGGTTCACGTACTCTATCTCTATTCTTCATGTAAATTGACGGTGATTCGATGATTGTTTAGCGAACCAGTTTGGTTCCCGGTGCCCACCGATTCTATATTTTAAGACCAGAACCGAACCGAACCAAAAATTTATGGTTCCTTCATTTCTAGAACCGGAACCGTTACCCGCGGTTCCCGATTCTCTAGTTCCGGTTCCGAGTCCAAAATGCCCACCCCTAGCAATTCCCTTGCAATTAGGTTATTTCCACTTAATTATGTATAAACATTTTTTCGCTTTAGGGGTACCTAAGAAATATAAAATTTTCAATTGTTAGCCATTCTATTAAAGTAAGTTAAATGTTAAGAAAAATAAAATACTCATGTATTTGGGCATCGCAATGACAGACTCTCTGACAGGCTCGCTTCTTTCCCAAAACAAGTATGCATACCATCACTGTATTGTAAGGGTTTAGTGTTCAAGTTGCTTTTATCTACAAAGGGAAATCACTAATAACCTCGTACAAGGAACAATCATGATAACCTCAGATAAAAATTTCAATTTATGTAAGCAATCCAAGTTTGAAGTTCCTTATAGTTCAATTTTTGGGACATTTCTCTGCAACCAACCAAAAAAACAAAGCAACATTGTAATATCACAGAGAAATGTGCAACTTGCTTATTGTGGAGGTAAGTAAAGAGATGGTGGGTGATGAAGCGAGAAGGTTTAGAACTGTCATAGACTCCCACGCAGGTGGCAGACGAAAAAGTGAAGTCAAAAGCGTTTACCCGTTTGAGCTCTATTTGTGCATTTGGGTAAAATTGCATAAAATGCATTTTTAGAATGGAAGTAGGCGAAAGACGGAACGGGAAGGCAAAAGCGTAAGTTTGGAGCTAAATTGAAGAGGCGGGGCACCTTCACCACTAATCTCTGCCAGATGTAGGGCACTCGATCTGAATTCTCAGGAGTTAGAGGCGGAGATTGACCTCCGGCACTCAACCTTCGCTACTCTCCTTGATGGCATGCGAAAAAGTGAAGTTAAAATTGTTCACCCATTTGAGCTTTATTTCTGCATAAGGTAAAATTGCAGGAAAATGCATTTTTGGAAAGGAATTGGGCGAAAGATGGAACGGGAAGGCAACAACGTAATTTTGGAGCCAAATTGAAGAGACAAAGCCCCTTCGCTACTAATCTCTGCCGGATGTAGGGTACTCAATCTGTAATCTTAGGAGTGAGAGGCGGAGGCTGACCTCCGACACTCAACTTTCGTTACTCTCCTTGTCGGCAGACGAAAAAGTGAAGTTAAAAACGTTTACCCATTTGAGCTTTATTTGTGCATAGAGTAAAATTGCAGGAAAATGCATTTTTGAAAAGGAAGTGGGAGAAAGACGGAATGGGAAAGCAAAAGCATGGTTTTGGAGCCAAATTGAAGAGGCAGAGCACTTCGCCACTAATCTCTGCCATATGTATGGCACTCGATCTGAATTCTAAGGAGTAAGAGGCGGAGGTTGACCTCCGACACTCAACCTTCGCTACCATTCTTAGCGTCCGTCAATCAAGTTTGTGAGTGTTATATCTTTCATATTCGGGGTCTGAATAGAACAAAATTTATGTGTAAATTGATGAGGAATGAAAGAGATACAACTGTAAAGAAGGAATTTTTTTGCATAGGTGAACACTTTAAATTAAGGCTGGAAATCACGGACCCACATACACGTGCTTAATCGTGCATGTAGAAAGCGGTCGCACAACTTCTTCGCGAACCCACGAGTTTGACTATAGAAGCACCACAGGGGGGGCACAGACCGTGGGATGTACCAACATGCTTCACCAAAGTGGGACCACGGGATGGACCATAAATCCGTGGAAGGGACCCATAAGTTCCACCGGAGGAGGACCACGAGATGAATCACGGACCCGTAGGAGGGACCCACGGGTTCCACCAAAGGAACATGGGATGCCCCACGGGTTTTGCCAGAAATCTTAGAAATTTGTCTAAAATGAGTTTGAAAGCCTGTAATTTGTCCCATTGGATGAACTCGAAGTACATGTGAGGCATATAGCGGCATAATAGGGAAACTCAACGCCAAATAGGAGATAAAACAAGTTAAAGTGTGAGAAAAAAGTATCAAAAATCACATAACAATGTTTGCACATCAAATGGAGAGAGAGATTTCAAGTTATGTGTCTCAGAAGTTAGAGGCGGAGGTCGCCTCCGACCTCTACCACTCAACTTCTGCCACTCACGGCATACTTAAATTTATGCAATTTTTCTTATTTTACCCCTATTTGGATCTTTGAGTATAAATAGTTGTTTGAGACTCTCTCATTTCATATTTAGTTTCCATTTGAGAGAGGAGAAAGATTTTGGGAAGATATTAGAGTAGTTTAGTTAGATTTAGAGTAGAGAGAAAATTGAAGATATAGAGGGAGAGATTGAAGATATCAAGGTTGATGATTGAAATTTGAAGAGCTTGAAGGAAGAATTATAGCTTGGAGGCTCAAGGAGAATATATGAGAAGCTTGGATTGAAGATTTGAATACTCAAGAGGAAGGATATTGGAGTGTTTCTTGTGGATATAAGTCTTTCTTTGCTTTGAGTTATGGATTTATGTAGAAATTTTGAGGATTAATTATGAACTGAAATGTTGTTTTGAGCTTGGATTATAATAATTGATGAAGTAAGACTTAATGTATGAAATGAATAGTGATTTAGAAATTTGTGATTGTCTTGAGAACTAGAATGAGAAATTATGAAATTATGCTTGTTGAGATTTGATGATTTCATATGAGAAATTGTGCGTAATGAGAGTTGATGAAATTGCTAATGACTCATGAGTCTAGAGGGTCCCACACAAAGAGCAAGACCCGAAGCAAAATGGACTTTGGAAGCCCATGAGAACAAAAGGAGAGGGAAGACAAAATGGCCACCCATAGAAAGGGACGATCGTCACGTGCTCCAGACAGATCGCCTTTCCTGTTTGGGTTTGGATTTGGAATATGAAATTCTAAAGGAATAGGACAGCTATGGGCACGCATTTTGGGTAATTTTAGAGTTTGGAAACTCTAAAAAGGGGAAGAATTTACTGGAAACAATATCCTGACCTTAAACCTATAAATATGTTGCACCGATTTTGTTTAAACCTACTGCGATATTCACAACATTAGCTCTCACCTAAAGTTCTTGTTTCTAATATGATTTTTCTGATTAGGGTTGAAGAAGAATTTAATTTTAATAGATTGAATTCATCCTTGCTTCGAAGAAGGCTTTCTCGTGTGGATAACGGTAGAGAGCACATCCCGAAGGAGACGCTTTCAAGTGACTCGTAAAGAATCTGTGCAGTCTCAAAGGTTTCGTAATGTTAGATCTACAACAGGTAAACTAATGTTCTATCCCTTTTATCAATAAATCTTGAACATGCAGTAAGATCCTTACTAGGGAATGTAGTTAAGGTTTTGCTATATTGCTTCTGTTGCGCGTACGAGATGCTACGTTCCCCAACAACAAGTCACTGGTCAAATGCTTATAAAGAGACCAGTATGAGAATGACTCTTAATCACGCTCTACTGACCATATGTATTGATACAGGGGTTACTACGGAAACAGGTGCAACGGTTAGGTTTGAATTACTTTATAGTTTCTTGAGAGTGAAGTTCGGAGGTTTGAATAAAGAGGCTAGAAGCGAAAGGAAATAATGGGTTAGGAGTAGAAAGTTTAGGGTAGGGTTTTGAGGAACACAACCGCCACTTAGCCGGGGGTAGGCTAAGATAAGGTTTACGCCACACCTAGGTTCCTCGGCCTAAGTGATAAGTAAGAAAACAAAGACACAAAGCTTTGATAATTTTTCTTTACTAAAATCTGAATTTTCCAAAGAGCCAAAGCCCCTTTAAATACATGTAAGTAGGAAATAACAACTAGAACTAGAAAAGGCAATAACTAACTAGGAAAATAGGAAATTTGAAAAACAGAAATTACTTGGCTTGCAAGCCAATTATTCTAGAAACTAAATACTAGGAAATATAGAAATTAAGAAACTAAGGTTGTTGAAACCATGTGCTTAAATTAATCCATGTGCTTGAGCTATAAATATTTGGCTCATGTATTTGACCATACTCAAATGCTCCTGCATCAATCCCCCAGAGTTGCGAAAAAAGACTTGCCTGCAAGTTTTCACCATGGTAAGGTCGTAAGTCCTTCACATTAAAGGTAGGGGATACTTCATACTCACTTGGTAGCTCAATTTTGTAGGCGTTCTCACCAATCTTTTCAAGTATTTTAAATGGTCCGTCCACCCTTGGTTTCAACTTTCCAAAGCGACCAGGGGGGAAACGATCCTTCCTTAGGTAAATCCAAACTAACTCCCCCACATGAAATTCAACAAATGACTGCTTCTTGTTTGCTTGTTTTGCATATTGAGCATTCTGCTTCTCAATCTTCATTCGGACCTCTGTATGCAACTTCTTGATCTCTTGAGCAAGTTTTTCTGCATCACCACTGAACCCTTTTGTTACTGCCTTAGGAGCTAAATCCATAGGCCCGATTGGTTGCAGCCCATACACGCACTCAAATGGGCTCTTCCCTGTTGTTTGATGAATTGATTTATTGTAAGCAAACTCTAATTGAGGCAATAATAAATCCCATTGCTTTATATTTTTTCCAACATAACTTCGCAGAAGATTACCCAAAGTTCGATTAACAACCTCTGTTTGACCATCCGTTTGAGGGTGATGTGAGCTTGAACACATCAAACTAGTTCCCAATTTCCTCCATAAAGTCCTCCAAAAATGGCTCATGAATTTGGTATCTCGATCACTCACCATGCTCTTGGGAATACCATGCAACCTAACTACTTCCTTGAAGTATAAATCAGCCACATTAGAAGTATCGTTCGTCTTGTTGCAAGCTAGAAAATGTGCCATTTTTGAGAAACGGTCCACAACCACTAAAATAGAGTCTTTACGCCTTTGAGTAGTAGGTAGTCCCAAAACAAAATCTAAACTAATATCTTCCCACGGCGCATTAGGAATTGGCAAAGGGGTGTATAGACCAGCTTGGTTGCCTTGAGTTTTTGCCATAATACAAGTAGTACACCTTTCAATGAACATGCTTACATCTCGCTCTAGTTTAGGCCAAAAGAAATTTTCCCTAATCAAGGCAAAAGTTTTTGCTCTCCCAAAATGACCTCCTAGAGTACCCCCATGCACCTCATGTAGAATATTAAGTCTTAAAGAACAATGAGGTATACATAAAGCATTACCTCGAAAAAGATACCCATCTTGCACATGAAATTCTCCTCTTGGACTTGACTTGCATTCCTCCCAAAGAACTCCAAAGTCACGATCAATCTCATATAAATCCCGTAACACCTCGAATCCCACAACATGTATTTTCATCATCCCCAACAGCGCATGTCTTCTACTAAGTGCGTCTGCCACCACATTCTGAGTTCCTGCCTTATGTTTCAAAGTAAAACTAAAGGCTTGAAAGAATTCAACCCACACAGCGTGCCTCTTATTCAACTTGTGTTGAGAGTTAATAAACTTTAGTGCTTCGTGGTCAGAGTAGAGCACAAATGGTTTGCATAACAAATACTGGCTCCAATGTCCAAGAGCGCGATATATAGCATAAAACTCTTTATCATAAGTGATGTAGTTGCGTTTTGCCTCATTGAGCTTTTCACTAAAAAATGCAATTGGTTTCCCTTCTTGGCTAAGAACAGCTCCAATTCCCACCAAACTAGCATCACACTCCACTTCAAAGAGTTTAGTGAAATCTGGGAGAACCAAACAAGGGGATTGAGTTACCTTTTCTTTGATATTTTCAAACGCCTTTTGAGCTGCTTTTGACCATTGAAAGCTCTTCCCTTTGAGGCATTCAGTAATGGGAGCCATGATCGTGCTGAAATTCCTTATGAATCGTCGATAAAAGGACACAAGGCCATGAAAACTCCGAACATCGCGTAAGCTCCCCGGGATTGGTCAAGATGTTATAGCGTCAATCTCATCCATCTCGATTCCTTTACTAGTCACCACATAGCCTAGAAACACAACACGGTCTTGGCAAAAATGACATTTCTTCAAGTTGGCGTAAAGCTTATACTGTCTAAGTAGGCCAAAAACACTCCTCAAATGTGCTAGATGGTCATTCATATTTTGAGAATAAATTAAAATGTCATCAAAATATACTACCGTGAAACCAATACACGGCTTTAATAGATGATTCATGAACCTCATAAAAGTTGATGGAGCATTGGATAACCCAAATGGCATTACCATCCATTCGTATAACCCATCTCTTGTCTTGAAAGTTGTCTTCCACTCGTCTCCTTCTCTCATCCGAATTTGGTGATACCCACTCCTTAAATCAAAATTGGAGAATAATTTAGCCCCATGCAATTGATCCAACAGGTCATCTAGACGAGGAATTGGAAAACGATAGTCCACGGTAATCTTGTTTACAGCCCTTGAATCAATACACATCCGCCAGCTACCATCCTTTTTTGGGACTAGTAAGGCCGGTACTGCACATGGGGACTTGCTCTCTCGGACCAATCCTTTTTCCATCAACCCTTCTACTTGCCTCTTGAGCTCTTCATGTTCTTTGGGTGGCATGCGATAGGCAGGTTTGTTTGGTAATGTTGCACCTGGAACTAAATCGATATGGTGTTGGATATCTCGCAAGGGAGGCAATCCTGCTGGGATCTCTTCAGGGATCACGTCTTAGAACTCCCCAAGTAATGGTTCCACCTCTATGGGAACCCCCAATTGTACTTCCTCTGCTTCTTCCAATACCACCAAAGCAAACACACTAGCCCCATCTTTTATTTCTTCCTCCAGTTGACTTTTGGAAACTAGCATGCTTGGTTTCTCAACTTGCGTCTTTGGTGAGGTCGTAGGTTGCATGGGCACTAAACATATAGTGGAGCCATCCTTAGAAAAAGTATAAGTATTTTTGAAACCATCATAATGTACCTTTCTGTCGTATTGCCAAGGTCTTCCTAACAACAAATGGCATGCATCCATGGGAACAACGTCGGACCATATTTCGTCTTTATACTTGGATCCGATTGAGAAGGACACCAAACACTTTTCTTTCACTTTGATCTCACTTTCCCTTTTTAGCCAACACAAGCTATATGGTTTTGGATGAGGTACGGTAATGAGCCCTAACTTTTGAACCATCTCAACCGCAACGACATTCTCGAATGAACCACTATCAATGATGACCTTGCAAACTTTTCCTAGGCATGTACATTTGGTGTGAAATACATCGGTCCTCAACCAATCCTCCTCCATCGTAGGACTCAGACTTGATTTGAGACTTCTTTGCACAATCAGAGATTGCCCGTGATCTGCATGTGCATACGTGACAGCCGTTTCCTCAAATTCAGCAACATAGTCATCATCTTCTTCTTCTTCAACCTGACCTTCTTCTACAAGTGCTACCACTCTTCGATTAGGGCAATCTGATGCAATATGCCCTAAACCTTGACACTTAAAACAACGAAGTTTTTTCGAAGGGTTTTCAAGATTTACTTTGTGTACTTCACTTTTTACCTTTGGCTTGAGCGTTGTCTTTGTCTCATCTTGTTCTTTTGCCCCAGAGCTCTTGGTTCCAGCGAACCCTCGAGATGCGCCAATTCTTCGTTGCTTGTGGTGAGCTTCAACCTTCAGTGCATATTTAATCACATCATTCAGCGTATAGCATGGTTGTAAGTCGACCACGTTCCCAATGTCCCAATTTAGACCCGCAATGAATCGAGCAATGGAGTGCTCTTCAACTTCCTTCAAGTCGGCCTTCATCATCAAGAGTTCAAATTCAGCAGCATACTCCTCTACAGACATGCTTCCTTGTCTCAACATTTGCACTTTAAGATACAACTCTTGTATGTAGGTAGACGGCACATATTTTCTTTTTAATTCTTTTCTCATCTTATCCCAGGTTGTGATCTTGTTACGACATTCTCTCACTCGCTGCCTTTTGAGGTTGTCCCACCAAATTGAAGCGCCTTTCCTTAATTTTATAGCCACCAGTTTTACCTTTCGATCCTCTGGTAGTTCAGCATAATCGAACACTTTTTTCACGGTGCTTAACCACTCCAAAAAGTCATCTGCATTCATGCGGCCTTCAAACTCAGGGATGTCAAGTTTTGGCATGTTAGTGTAGCCAAAATATTCCTTGTGTGGCCTTCTTTCGTCTGCTTCGTGATCTCTATAACGGTTTTGGGTTTCTTTAAATTGATACCGCTCGCCGTACCTTCTTGCCTCACCCCTATTTGATTGAGGATGAGTGTGAAATTCTTCTCGTCGGATGACATCCTCTTCAGAATCATAACTTCGTCCTTGATGTGATCCTTTCATGCTCCCACTTTTCTCTATGACCTTTTTGGAGTCTTCAATGCGAAAGCGTTCTAGAAGTTCTTGAACTTGGAGTTCGAGCTCAACAATACGCCTTTGTTCATCTGACAATGACTTTCTGTCATCTTCCCCACCATTAGTAACGCCTGTAGATCCACCACCGGCCATCTAACCAGTGCCCTGATACCACTTGATACAGGGGTTACTACGGAAACAGGTGCAACGGTTAGGTTTGAATTACTTTATAGTTTCTTGAGAGTGAAGTTCGGAGGTTTGAATAAAGAGGCTAGAAGCGAAAGGAAATAATGGGTTAGGAGTAGAAAGTTTAGGGTAGGGTTTTGAGGAACACAACCGCCACTTAGCCGGGGGTAGGCTAAGATAAGGTTTACGCCACACCTAGGTTCCTCGGCCTAAGTGATAAGTAAGAAAACAAAGACACAAAGCTTTGATAATTTTTCTTTACTAAAATCTGAATTTTCCAAAGAGCCAAAGCCCCTTTAAATACATGTAAGTAGGAAATAACAACTAGAACTAGAAAAGGCAATAACTAACTAGGAAAATAGGAAATTTGAAAAACAGAAATTACTTGGCTTGCAAGCCAATTATTCTAGAAACTAAATACTAGGAAATATAGAAATTAAGAAACTAAGGTTGTTGAAACCATGTGCTTAAATTAATCCATGTGCTTGAGCTATAAATATTTGGCTCATGTATTTGACCATACTCACATGCTCCTGCAGTAAGATCCTTGCTAGGGAATGTAGTTAAAGTTTTGCTATATTGCTTCTGTTGCGCGTACGAGATGCTACGTTCCCCAACAACAAGTCACTGGTCAAATGCTTATAAAGAGACCAGTATGAGAATGACTCTTAATCATGCTCTACTGACCATATGTATAGATTTACCAAGTCAGATCATCGATATCACTTGGAAAGTGATATTGGACATCCCGACCTGAATATGGTAAATCATCAAGCTAACATTAAATATGCTACTCACCAATATCGGGTACGCAGTGGAGCTCTGTCGTTGACCCCAAGATGTTGGGTTCTCAAGCGCTCGTCATCTTCCAGAAGTCCTCTGACGTTATGCACGCCTACACATCGCTCATCACTTTCATAAAAAGTAAATCCCCAAATTAAATGAAAAAATTGATTTTAGCAATTATCGATTTAGGTGTAATGAATTCATACCAAAATATAGATAAATATCAAATCAATTCCTCTTCAATGAATCAGAATTAAATCCAAGTTCGTTTTAGAAAACAAAACAATCCTAAATTTCAAAAGGTTACATCGGAGATTATACTCGACATTTCAATCAAACCCTAAGAGAACAAGCATTTGAATTGACGACTATAGATCCTCTTTTTGGGTCTTCCTCCTCAAGCCACTTCTCACCTTTTCTCTAACCCGACATCATCGTCGATGAACAATGAGCAAAACTTGTCTTCAGCCGAAATTGTAGGTGCGACGAGGATGGAATCTACGTTTAAATCTTGTCGGAGTCTTAGGAGGTGGAAATGGAATCGCCTAACTTGGAGAACACTGAAATCTCTTGGTCAGAGTCCCTGCAATTTCCGAATAGCAATTAAATCTCTTCATGAGAATTAGTTATTCAGAATGGCAAGGAGAGGAGAGAGAGAGATAGAGTGAAAGAGTAAGAAAAATATATTATTAATATTATTTGTAATAATTATTTATTAAATAAAAATAAATTATTTTTAATTTGAACCGATCAGACCAAATTTGGCATACCAGTCTGATTTGAAATCAGAACTATTGAGGGTATTTTGGTCTTTTTACCTCAAAGTTGTGTTAGATTTAACCCCGTTAGAACACTGAACTTCAAAGTCGTTTGTAGAATCATGAACTCACTGAAAGTTTCAGTTTACTCCACTCCGTTAACTTTTGTGAAGATTATGTTAACCTTCTCAGAAATTACAAAAATACCCAGCTATTTAAAAATTAAAAATATTTTTGAAATATTCTTAGAACATATTTTTTATAAAATAAATAGTAAAAATGATTTTGATATTATATATATATATATATATATATATATATATATATATATATATATATATATATATATTAAATATATTAAAAATAAAAATGGTTTTAAACATGGTTTTTTATTTTAAATATTTTTAATACCATAATAAGTTTTTATTATTTAGAGTTTAAATCACATACAAATTTTGGCTTATTTACAAACCGTCAAACATACATGGAAATTTGTGCACAAGCTCTCCCAACGCGAGACACGTGTTCATGAAGGCTGACACACAATGATTTTTGGGGTCGCAAAAAGTTCCACACTCAGCGCAAAAAGTTTCACATGAACCCAAAAGTTCCACCTCCAGCGCAAACAATTCCACCTAGCGCAAAAAGTCAGGTAAAACTTTTTGCGACCCCAAAAGTCACTGCGTGACAACTTTTATGGACACGCATGAACATGTGTCGCGCGCTGAAAAAGCGTGCGCACATATTTCTATAAGGCAACGCTTTTAATTGGTTGGTGATGAGTTTGTAAATAAGCCAAAGTTTGTAGCGGAAGACATCATTTATTATTTATTTTATTAAAAACATATTTCTTAGAAAAAAGTTAAAAAAAAAGTTTATTAATTTTTTAAATACAGCAGTAATTTTTTTCATTTCATAAAAATGTTAACAAAATTTTCAAAAAAGTTAACGGAATGAGGTAAACTGACACTTTGAATAAGTTCATGACCTCTACAAAATGAATTTGAAGTTCTGGAGATTTAAAGGAAAAGGTTGAAAAGTTCAAGGAAGGTCTGTAGAATTTTGTGTAAGATTAAAATTTTATTTGTTAATTTTTTAAAACTTGATTCCAAATAGTGAATTTCGTTATTTTATTGGGCGACTGGGTAAAATGATAGAAAGAAATAAGTACACCATGGTAACTTGTTACATTTGGTAATACATGGTAGCATATGGATAATTCCACATAATACATGATAGTGAATTATTATTTTCCCTAAAGTACTTGCATAATATCACGTAGTTTGATCAATTTTGTGTCCTAAACTCTAGAAAGTATTCGGTCCACAAGTATATGACAAAATGTTACACATAAATTTAGGGGTATTTATAATTCACTACAATATATTTGTCATAAAATTTATTTTACTACAGTGTACTTTGAAGTGCATTAATCCACTAAGTACACTTTGTTTTTTTGTCGATTTACCCTAACTTTTATTAAAATATATGGAAAAAATAATTATTTAACTTTTTTTAAAAATTTTTAAAATGACAATAATACATTTTCTATGGAATTAATTTAAAATAATGATTGATGTCAAGTTTTAATTAAAATTTAAATAATTAATATTACACTATGAAATTTACCATATTATTTTCATTTATTTAATATTTAGTTTAAACTAATTATTATTATTATTATTATTTTTTCACTTTAGAGATGTGTTTGGGTAGTTTTACACAAATATTTAACTTTGTTACATATGGTGATATAGAAATTATTTACGTTGATACAATTTAAAATACATTACAGTAAAGAAAAATCATGAGAAATACATACTAGGAAGGGTAATTTCCCCCAAAAGTAGGAATACATTCAACTTAGGAATGATCTACTACGTGTGAGTTTGGTCAGAATCGATCATGTATGGATCAAAGACAATCTGGAGACCGAACTCAATTAGATTATCTAAAATTATGTATTTTATTTTCAAAATTAAGATAAATAATATATATTAGTTTGAGTGTGGCTTAGTAGTTGACATTGCTCGCTCCCTAATTTCAGACTAGGGTTCGAAATTCAGCACAATATCTAGGTGGAGTGAGTAATATAATATTAAAAATAAAATAAAATAATATATCATATCAATCCAAATGTAAACATGTTAATTAGATATGACCCTCTTCTTTATATTTAATCCTTTTCTTCTCTAATAAAAGTTTATACATTTGAACACCGTTCTATTTCTCTTTGTAATTATAATCATAGAAATGGTGCATATTATAGAATGATACCAATTTCCCCTAATGTATCCATTTTCAAAACTCATTATCTTACTTGGGCCGATGCTATTAGATTCACGTTGTGCATGAAAACTAAAGAGACATATGTCACCGGGATGGGTCCAAGCTTCAAGCTGGTATCCAGGTCGCGGGTGGTGCCAGATCATCCACTTCCGGCGTTTCGGAGATGAAGGAAATGAGACAGAAGCACAAGTTCAGAGATTCGTCGTCATCAGAATGAACTGAATTATAATATTAAATGGTTCTTGTTTGTTTTGATTTAATGGACACATTTAGCAGTATGTTTTGTTTTGATTAAATGTACATGTTTTGTTAATAGATTTATATAATTGAATTGCTATTTTTTTAATTCAACCAAGGTTTCCCGACCAACAATTTAAGAAATAATTTCTAGTCATTCCCGACTAACACAAACTTGGACGGCATAGGCATCATTCCCTATTAACATCAACTTGGACAACATACGTATCATTCGCGACCAATACCAAGTTGAACGACATATGCATTATTCCCGACCATTTTTTATATGTTTCCCGACCAACCAAAACACTAATTTTGAGTAGTGGTAGTTAGCAAAAGTAAATGCAACAAGGATTTGCATGTATATGGCATATGCATATATGTAGATTACGTACGTAGTGTCCTTGTTTGTTTCTCGGAAATTCATAAGTGGGTTTCTTCTTGCAACATAGACACAAACTAACTTCACCAATATGAACACCCTCCGATCTTCACAATATACATATATAATCATGTAAATATAGTTCTCTACTTAGTCGTTAACATGCCCAAGCATCCATGGCGGCAACTGCGCATTGGCTCGGCTTTGAAGATGACCTCCTCCTTCCATTTCACCCTCATAGTTCGCTTGCTCGGACGATCCACTTCTACATTTATTCATTCAATCAGTTATAAGTGTTCGTTTTCGACGAAATAAAACAAAGTATGAGAACCAACCCAATGTGCAAGGACTGCAATGGCTGCGGCGCAACAACACCCGAGGAGCTCCCGTCATGTTGTTGTTGTTGTTCCATTGCTATTGCCTTCTCTTTTTCCTTTACCTGATTCCCGCTCCAAATTTCAGAACCATCATTACGTGTAAATTCAGAATTGAGTTGAAGAGAAATGTTACGTACGTACCTTCTTTGCAAGCAAGTTGTTTTGCTCCTGCAATGCCTTATCCTGTGCAATGGAGCGCATTTATATATCACTTACTCATTACATTTTGTTCCTCTTCCTATTGGAAATGTTCTAACTTTCCATTTTGTTTTGATTTGGAGCGCCAAAAAGACTTGTGCTCCAATTTAACACCCAATACATTGCTCAAGTTTGAAACCCTAAGTATCTAATTTTGTTTCTTTTGTTATTTCCTCACCAACCCATTTAGTGAGGTTAACCCAAATGCCATGTTTATCAATACAATGATGACATGTGAATGCACTGCCAGCAAAACCCGCATCGAAAAGATTGTCATTTAGAGATCAACTAAATAACAAGTGTATACTTCTACCTATACATGAGTCATATTAATTTAATTAGTTAAGTTTAACAACTTAATTTGTGAAGGAGATAGTCAAGATGGTACAAAATTGGAAACTTAAGCATACTAATTACTTAGACCAAATTTGGTACTTAACATATCATGTTCAAACAAAGTAGATAATAAAACACTAACTTGGGAACATTCTCTTCTTTCTTGTTCAATAACTTTCTAAAAGAGGTTCCATTGCAAAATACAATACTTCATTACACTCTATTTACATGTACCCTCATTTACGAACCTATTTTATACCATCAACATTAAGAGTTTTACAAGATCGAATCAACCCAACACAAAGATTTATGTGATTTTGCTACCTAGGTGCACGACCACACTAGTATATTGTTGAATTATAAAATGAGTTATAATCAACTGCAAGAGAATATGGGTATATGTAAAACTCTTGATAACTTTATACGTGCATATATAACATGTAAAGATTGATGGCTACATATATACATGATAAACGGGTATAAGGTCAAGCAACAACTATCATACTTACAAAAGTAGTAGCTATATTATGGATAAATAATTATAAGCATGGAATTGGGGAGGATTTCATGTCACCGCCAATATAATGTAACAAACTCAGCCATGAAGTATATAGACTCCATAAATTTAAACTTGTCTACAAGCTTTTCATGTTCCATTTGCTAGCTAGATGTTGAAATGCATATATTTCTTTGTTCTTTCAAGACGTAAATAAAATAAAAGCAAATATATTGGTATTGATTTATCAAGAACTTTCTCGTGAAGATAATATTCTCTCAACTCCTGATCAAGTCTCAAGGGTTGAATAGTAAATTAAACGGTTTACCTTTTTCTGAAGTTCTGAAATGGACTCAAACATGAGTTGATTCTGCACGAAAGACTAATTTAGTTTGTTCGTGATCAATGAATTTTAAACCCCAATAATACTAGTAAAATTACCTTCCTTGACCTAACGTGCTTAAGAGCAGAATCATGTTGTTGCTCCAAACTTTGAAGTTCTTTAAGACTCAAAGTTTCGAGGTCTTCTCCCATGAAATGCCTGCAATTTACAAGTATAGTTATTACTGGGGATTGGAACCAAATACGTCATTCTTACTACATGAAACCGCTGCCACTTCACCTCAGAAGGTCACAACATTTGGTATATAGCCTAGTTAGTAGTATACAACATTTGATTTCTTTCAAATCAAGATGACTCTAATATACGACATGAGTACCTTTGATTTCTTTGCAATACCTCGACCCTTGCCTTGAGCTTTGCATATTCCAAAGTCCAGCTCCCCTGCACGTGCAATTGTTATATCTTTTACAGCCTACTTAAATCCCTAATAAGTTATATAAATAGTAATGTAGGATGAACGATTGGATCTAATAGTCCGCGTACCAATGGTTCTGGGTCATCATGACTCCCAACGAGCTGTCTCTCTGCGTACGAATATCTCTCATACCGTTCAAGGATTCTCTCCATGCTGTTACCATACATAATTGTAAAAGAACACTAACTTAAATTAGAAGCAAAATAAAAGGGAATAAGTTACTTTACTCCACAATGTGTTCAGCAAACTAATTCTAATGCTCAGAGAAACTATGCACTCCAACAAATTAAGGCCTAATCCCTTTACTACACACCAGCAAAGAGTAAATAAAAACTACCATCAATTACTAAAATGTCACTGTTCATAATCAAGTGTTCTCGACTCCATCTATGTATACAAGATACCTTATTAACTCCGTGACAAGCAGATTTAATCAATTTTAAACCCGAACATATGATTGCCATGAATATCACAGTATGTCAAATAAACATGATTTTATAAACAACATAAACCTAGAAAAACGATTAAGATGCAAGTGTATAAGAACAGATATGTCACCCTGTATTGGGCAACAAAATCAAGGATCGTAATTTCTAAATTTAAATAGTTCATCATCTGTTGAACTTAGCATTATACTTCGCAACAAGTATGACTTTCATTCATGTTAAGGTAATATTGGAAGATGGTAGTGTTGCTCTATAGTTGTGTCTGTTATATTGCCATCACTTTCACTAACAGAAGATTTCAGATCCAAATGCTCATGAGAAATTTTCCTTCTATGATATCCTAGAGTACTTAATATATTGGAATGTTGGACAAAATTTTGTTCTCATGAAAGCTTTTTTATTATTATAAATAGAAAAGGGCATGTTAATGACTGAGTATTCCATGTCTGTGAACTATTTTTTGAAGTTTACAAAATAAGAAAAAATCAACATTTGTTAAAGAAACTACTATGTGGAGTTAGTTATTTTCTGTTTTTAACAATTTAGTGACTTTAAGTTGTTTATTTTTATTTTACTTTCTGAAAAACTTTACTAATATTGAATTAGTAACATTGTAATATTTGATATTTTTCCTCTCTAATGATTGTTTGTTGTTATTAAACGTAATGAGAATATAATTGTTTAATACATAACTATAGTCCATTCTTACTTAACTACCTTAATTATTTTTTATATCCTAACATTTATTTTTTTCATTTCTATTGGTGTCGGTAAATCATACCTCTAAATTTATAAACATGCCAATTTTATCCTCAACTTTTTACTAAATTTATGTCATTACGGTATGTGGTTTGTCTCCGGTGATACACTCCGGTTATACTCCATCCCCCAACGTGATGAGGTTGTTGTTGGTTTGTTTCCCAAAACAAAAAAACAAACAAAACCCTAAACCCTGAAACAAAACAAAATCTTAAACTCAAAAACAATTTAAAATCTCAAAACAAACAAAAATTTCAAAGCCCAAAACAAACCAAAATTTATAAACAAAAAACAATCCAAAAACAAACCAACAATTACCGGAGAGTAAATATAGACGTGGATAGGGAGTCTCGCTGGAGTGCATCACCGAAGACAACCCACTTTCCATAATGAAATAAATTTAATGAAAATTTGAGTTAAAATTGTAATTTTAAATGATTTTAATGGTACTAACAAATATTCAGAAAATAGAAGTTAAGATACCAAAAAAATTTAATTAGAGTAATAAAGTGAGAATTGATTATAATTCCTTATAATTTAAACATATGGTTAACTAAAGTTCACAAACGACATATTTTGAAGCAGCATTTCATCAATTAAATAGTTAACTATTCAGGAAAGTGTTAAAACTTGTTAGTCCATTGGGTGCTCTCCCTTTCAAAGGTTCTGAGTACACCAAGTTGAAATTGGGTTCATTTGATCCATTCAACTAGCAGGCGTTAAAATCTCGTATGTCTAAAATTAAGTTATAGAATATAAAAGTTAAATGTCACCCAAATAACATAAACATTGATCTTTAACTAGTTATTCAAGCACTATTGACTAAATTCTTACCTACCTACTAAAATTTAAGAAATATGGTAGCATTTAAAAGTATAGTTTATTTGTTGTACAAAAAAGCTAATTTAATCATTGAATTATCAACAACATTGTTATTAGTTTGGTCTCAGAATTTGAATATACCAATTTAATTTCAATCAAATAGACTTTGATGTTCAAAATATTAACAAGAATTTATGTATAATCTTAGTTTCAAATAGGTGAGATCTAACACAAATTAACGCGTCGTAAAATACAAATTTTCATCGTTCCAATATAATATACAAATAACTAAAAGACTACATTTTTATAATTATTGATGATTTAGTTTCATTTCATTTAATTAAAAAGTATTAATTTTCGATCTCTATTAATAATGACAACCTATAACCTAGTTTGTGAACCTCGTTTACTATATATGTTTAACGTAAGTAAATATATTTATAATTAATTAAATATATATGAAAATACGTGAATAAGAACCAAGAACAATTAATGTAAGAAAAAATGATGAAGAGGCGGCGAAATATAAATAAAAACAAAATAGAGAAGTAAATAAAACCCAAAAGTGTATGTAGTTGTTGGTATATATTTTGGATCTGCGTGCAGAGAAGAGAAGAGAAGAGAAGAGGCATGATTTTGTTGTGTGTTAATGAAATGAATGGGGAAGTACGTACGTAGGCGTAGGTGTACTGGAAATTAATAATAATAATATATGAGTTAGAGGATGTTACCATGAATCAGTTGCGTATTCGAAGAGCTTTCCCTTGGTGGAGAAGACAATGAGAGCGACATCGGCGTCGCAGAGGACTGAGATCTCGTGCGCCTTCTTCAGGAGCCCCGACCGTCTCTTGGAGAAGGTCACCTGCCGATTGATCTTGTTCTCTATCCTCTTCAGCTCTACCCTTCCCCGACCCATCCAACACTTGCCGATTCTTTCTGCTTTTCCTCTTCCTCTTCCTCGATCTCTATCTGTTTCTGCTATATATTATATATCGCAACTTAATTGAGTGAGCGGTTTTCTATGGTGGTTTTCCAATACTAGAGCGGTTTCGTCAAATACGTTGTCGACCTGTGATTGGTTGGGAGGACCACACCACTAGGCTTTATGTTCAGGGAGCCTCTGCTTATACTTTTATTTTCTTTTCTTTTATCTTCCTTTTCTTTTATTTATCTATATATGTACCATAATGTTAACTTATCTGACGGCGCTCCCTGCCTAACTCTAACTCTCTTTAATATTAATATATTAAATTCATTCATTTTTTATTAAATTAAATTCATCAACAGAAAAATAAGTTATTTTGTCCATTTTTCATTGAAGTTTGTTCGATTTTGAGATTAAAATGACAAAAATGTTTTTATGTGCGTTTTAAAATTTTAATACTCTCTCTCCACAGTATATCCAGATTCTTGCCTCCATTCTCTCAAGGTCTCTATTGGCATATGAGCATAAACCTCAACATTTGGATTGATAAGTGACAACATTTAGATTGGAGCTTTTGTTGCCGCAGAGGGTCTGCTCGCTAGTGAGGTATGCTGGTGCATCGCCATATCTTGAACCAAGCTCCTTTCCCCTATGCAGCATCGAATTCCACAGATAATCCATAGCGACCCATCAGCGTAAAAAAAACGCTTTGAGAATGACTATTTTGGTGAGAAGTTTAATGACAGTTTTGGTGGAAGAATCAGCGGATGAGTTGTGGTTAGGGATTAAATCAAATTGATTACTATGAGACACTTGAACTTGTTGGACCGTCTCATAACTTTTCTCAAATGGGCCTAGTCCACTCTGTCAAAGGCCTTCTCAAAGTTAAACTTTATGACTGCCGCCTTGAAGCCTTTCTTTCTTACCATGTCAATAATCTCTATGGAAATGTGTACGCCATCCACCAACTATTTCCTCCTGATAAAACACGACTGAACCTCTTTGATAAGGTCGCCTACGAACTTATCACGTTATCACGTTATTTATGAGAACCCAAACAAGAGCGAGAATATGCTAAAAAAACATGAAAATTGAAAGAGAGAACAAAACAAAACAAAAGCAATTCTGACTCTTGGAGTCCCGCGTTATCGGATGTAGGGGTGTTCACGGTTTAGTAACCGAACCGAACCGGAGTTAACCGAACCGAACCGACCGGTTCGGTTATTGGAACTTGAAAACCGAGAGCCGAACCGTTGGTTGATCGGTCGGTTCGGTTATAACCGATAGTCGACCGGTTCGGTTCGGTCGGTTTGATCGGTGAACCGGAAGACACATGAGCCATTTATTTGGGCCTTTTTATGCCCAATCTAATGCAGTCAGCTTAACACAAATTAGTTCAAATCCAATTATGAAAATCAAATCAAATATAGCATTTCTAATATGTTTTTAGTTTACAGTGTTTAACATCCAAATCCAAATTAATATGATATCCTAATATGATTCATTTTTCAATTTTACATCCAAGCAAGTGAAACATAGAGCCAATAATACAGTCCAAAAAACAGTTAACAATACAGTCCAAGTCCAAGTGTCCAAACACAGTCCAAAAAACCTTAAAACCTTACAAAATTCATAAACAAAAACAGTCCAACAACAGCAAGGCAAAAACTTTCTCAATATTATTGAACTACCAAGTCCAACAGCAGGCAGCAGCAACATTCCAACCTTCAAGTTCAACAACATAACATTTCCTGAATCAAATACAATCAATAATCAAAACAAATCAAAACACTCTAGATCATGAATCAGTTCCATAAATGAACAGCTAGACTCAAGCATAGACCTGGGAAGGATCAATATTCAAGATAAAAAAGTATAAAGATGTAAAAATATATCTCCTATTTACAGACAGAATAGATGATTCCTTATCTCACTCTCTCAAATATCATCCAAACTAATCTCATGTTACTATGAAAACCAAATATAATACAAGAGAATCCAACTCTTATGCTTGGCAACAAAAATATATGTCACAAAGATGCTACACTAACTCGTATTGTTTGATTCACTTGAGCAAAATCTGCTTTCTTTTTTTTATACGTAATGCATTGTTCGAATTCTTCATCTTCTTCTTTTTAGATTTTTAGGAATTAACTAACCAAACAATTTCCATCATACAAAGCCCACTAACAGTCCACAATCACTTGTACCACAGCTCAAAACACCTTCCTAATTACCCATCTCCCCTTTCCCCCACAAATAAAATGTTCAAACAGAACATATTTATTTGTCATATGCGAACAACATAGACAGAAACTAAACTCGTACCTTTGGGAAAAATTCAGTACTCCAAATATTGCCTGCACATAAAACTATTCAAATTTGAGGCTTAGCACAAGGACTTCAGTATTGCCTGCACATAATAAATTATACAACGAGTATATCATTATTATATTACTAAAACAAAACCTTGTTAATTAAACCCTAATTTCACAAAATCTGAACTGGTTTAGTAGATTTCTCAATCTATAAAATTATATTTCTCAATCTATAATAGCATATCATCATGTCGAATCATTTCTGGAAAAAATATAGTAAAAACACTTTTTCAGAATCTGATTCGGGCCTAACATGCAAACATCTACCAGCGGAGATCGGGTAGAAAAAGAGAGAGAAGCGGACCTGCTTGATGAAATTACGTTCGGTGAGGGAATCGAAGGCGCGGACGAGAGCGTAGGCGTCGGAGAGAACGACGGCGGCGGCTCCGGCATCCTGGAGCGCATCGGCGGCGGCATGGAGAGCTTGAAATCAGTATAGAAGCTGATGAGAATTGAGAGATAGGTATGGATGAGTGATATAATGAGAGTTGAAGCTGCAAGAGAGGTATTTATAGGATTGGGATTAGGGTTTGGATGAGTGATATATCAGTGGAAAGTATAATGAATTTATAGCACAATATGTATAATAAAACACAAGAGAGTGTGTGGTGCAGTGGTAATGCGCCTCCTCTATGTAGCCCTTGCCATAGGTTCGAGTCACTCTACAGGCACTTTATTTTTGAGAGAGAATTGCATCGGTGTTTTGGTTCGGTTCGAGTAGCGCGGTTTTCCTTCTTGCATAACCGAAACCCGAACCGAAACTCTTTCGGTTATAAGACAAAACCGAACCGATCGGTTCGGTGACCGACTGCCTCAGTTTCGGTTCGAGTCGGATGCAACCCATTTATCTCAATAACATTAATTTAAAAATTGAATGAGAATTTGAAAGTATAGTTGTCATTATACCTGCTTTAAGTTACGATGTTAACCAAAGGAGAAAGTAAAGAAAAAAAGTTTTCCGAAGTAAAGTGTACGACGTGTGCTGGAAAACTTAATTACCAAAAAGGGTTATCTCGTAAAACAAGGACTATGTTAGCAAATGACATATGTTTTGGTTGTACAAGTGTGTGGGAGAGAGAGAGAGATGGTCCCTTGTAACTGTACTAAAGTGACCAACAACAGCACAGTTTCCTCCGGGACTAAATAGAAAATTGAATTTCAAAAACTCATAATGATTGATAGAGAGAGAGAGAGATAAAAGTGGAAAACAAATATATACATTAGACATTTACACAAAGTGGAATCATACATGAGCATGAGGTTCAGAGCAGAGCACAGAAACTTATTTCACATTGAAAACGCAATCCTAGAAATAGACCAACTTGTTTGAAATGGGTTCAGAAGACACTTCTCAAACATTTGTTTCCAGATTCATTTCAAGTCATTTTCATCTTCTCCAGCGATTATGTGGTCACAGAGGAAATGGGTTTCTTGGGTTTTTCCCTTTCTCCAAATTGGATACAAAACAGTCTGTGTCATTGCTCAAACCACCAACCCATTTCTTGCCTTTATTTGTTTTGCAGAAAAAGCATGCAGCAGCTGCTGGGCCACCCTTCTATTTTCCTGCATCCAACTCTCTTATCACGCCTACAACAACAACAGTGTAAAAAAATAAACCCCCAAATTAAAAAAACTCATGAATTATTTCATTTTTACAAATTCAAGATTTATACTTACTATTTCATTTTTCTGATTTCAGAATTTTATTTTGTATGAGTAAAGAATTTACACAAAATATATATCATTTAATGATTTTATTTTTACGATTTCATGATTCTTGTTTAATTTTCATGATTACAAGATTTTCATCGATTTTTTTATTTCATTTATTTGATTTCATGATTTTATTTTTATGACTTCATAATTTATTTACTTAAGTTTAAGTTTATAATTTAGGGATAATTATATTTTGCCCCTGCTAAAATGATCACTTTTACATTTTACTACAACTAAATTTTTTTTTACATTTTACTATCGCTAATTGCGTTTTTTTACACTTTGCCTAAACAGTGTTAGATTTTGGATGAAAATTTTCATTTTATAAAAATAGACCAAAATATCCTTAGGATTTTCTTCCCTAACTAAGACCAACCTCCACTCAAATCCAGTCAAACCCGGTTTAGTTATTAATAATTAAAATAATATTAATTAATAATTAAAATGATATTATTTATTAATAATATATTGAAACTTTCGAATTGCGTGACTCTCTCGTACAAACTCCATTTCGGGCTCATAGTGTATCAAATCGAAGAGAATCGAAAGATCAACAATTTAATAAAAGATTTATTTATTAATACTTAATATTATTTTGATATTTAATAGTTAAAAAATATTAATTATTAATAATATGGTGAAACTTTCGAATGACATAACTCACTCATACGAGCTCTATTTCGGACTCATAATATATCAAATCGAATAGAATCATAAGTTCAGCAATTTCGAATAAATAAGTTTTTGTCTAAAATTCCATCAAACGACAACAAATTTTTTAATTTTTAAAAAAAATTCGTCCAACACTTACCAGTGTTAGAGCAAAATGTTAAAAAAATTATTAATAATCAATTATTTATATTTTTTGTAGTAATTATTTATCACGTAAAATTAAATCAATTATTAATAATATATAGACAAATACTTCTTTCTTCAAAGTTGTTGACTTCCAATTCTCTTTGATTTGATATAATATATGAACCCAAAACAAAACTCGTATGAGAGAATTATGTTATTTGAAAGTTTTAATATATTAATAATAATAATTATTACTATTAATTGATATTATTTTAATTATTAATTATTAATTTACTTTTAATTTTTATTATTAATAATTTATAATTGAAAAAATTATTTACTTTTATTTTTATTAAATAGTTATAATTAATAATAAAAAATTAAATAATGATAAAAAATTATTTTTTTATTAATAAATATTATTAATAGAAATTATATATTATTAATAAATATTATAATTTGATGAATAATGACATCAATTTTAAATTTTGATGAATAATTGAGGGCAATTTCGAATTTTCATACAACATGAGAATTTTCCATTCAAAATCTAACACCGGTAGTGCAAAGTGTAAAAAATACGCAATTAACTGTTGTAAAATGTAAATTCTTTTTTTAGCTGTAATAAAATGTAAAAATCGGTCATTTTAGCATGGGCAAAGTGTAATTATCCTTATAATTTATTTACTTACTACTTCATGATTTATATATTATATGATCACGATTTATTTATTGCTTTATTTCATACAAACATGTTTCATTTATTTACTTTTTAAAGAATAAGTAACAATTTTTTTTACAAATCAACACCTAATAATGAGCATGTTTTTGGTGATGAAGTTTGAATCCGAAGAGATCTCAAAACCATACAAAAGAAGAACAAAAAATAAATATAACAAAATTAAATAGTGGTCACCAAAATCACGATGGTGGTTTTATTGAATATGGTACCGGAGAGTGCTCACTAATGAAAATTAAATTAACAAATCAAACAAAATAAATTTTATAACATCATGAATCATTTTTTATTAGAAAGTTCAAAATTTCCTTGTTGGTGTTACCAACATGTGGGCAAGTTGTTGGTATTGATAACTTTTTAATAAATGAAAAATATTATTGTTAGAGGATGACGAATGCAACAATTATTAATGTCTTGAAAATCAGCTACAAACTCATGTTTCTTTTACTTAGATCGCCGTTGTTGTATGGAGTCACGAATTGAGTTGAGGAGGCCGATCTCGCCGAGTCGATATTGGTGTCGATGGTGGTTTCTACTGACCGGATTAAAGCAACGCAAAGACGATAAATCTATGAAATCATCTTAATACGTAATAAAAAAACTTGATCAGAGCACCTGGGGTTCTCTTCCAGCAGCCGTTTTCGACTCAATCGGTACGTGCGACGGTGAAAAAGTCGTTGTGGCAAAAGGAAGAAGCGTAGATATCACCACGCGACATATAAAGAGGTCATAAACATGGTGATCCAAACGCATGGTTATGGAGGTAAGTATGGTTCTGTAGCTTGTATATGTTTTAATGAAATGACCGGAATATATTGACTACGATTAATAATTAATGTCTCTATCGTGGTTTGAATTTTGAAACACTTGATTTTGTCGATTGTGCCCTCACTCTATCAGATCTATTTAATTTCATTCCAAATTGGATTAATCATAAAAACTATTGATCACATCCAGTTTATGGAGATTAATATTTCTCATATTCTTTTCTAAAATGTTTTTATTTGATCTCATCCCAACAAACAATTAGACATTCATTCGTATACAAAAAATGGTTACACAAGTTCATTATTATTTTTTCCCCCAAAGATTGTGCTCGAGATTTTAGGGACAATTACATTTCACTGCACTTATTATAACGCCTTACTACCCCTATTATAAAATGTTTTATTTTGAGGTCACTTAAATTTATTTTATGCAGTCCACTCTTATTACTTTTAATTTCAATCTTTTTTCTATCAGTCTTTTTTTTATAAAAAAAATGGCAAAAACTTCCTCTACCTATCCCCTCTCTCATACAAATTCTCGATCTCTTTTACATCTCAAACACCCACACAACCAGCACAAGGAGAGGCAGCCCAATGTGGTATCACGCGCCGTCTCCTACACCAATTAAGTAGTCAATCTATTAAATGTTTTTTGTATTAATAGCATAACTCTTTGTACATTTTGGTCGACAATATGAAACTAGGGCATGTTTATAATATGTGTAATAAGTTGTAAAACGCGTTAGAATAAATACAGTAAAGTGTATCTATTTTTAACTATATGATTCTCGAGAAAACTAACGATTGGGTCAAACTGTTGTTTTATCTTTTCAAATTGTCATACATGACCTGACATTGTTGATAACAAAACTCTGAATGAAAATAAAATTGAACATTTAGCACACGAGGGCTAACAAAAACAATGTCAAAGGCAAGAAATGGCAGTGAAAGAGGAATGTAGCACGGTTTTGTGAATGTTGGTTTGTTTAGGAGTGGGCAGTAAATAAAGCAGAGAGCTTCGATTCAGCATATTCACGTGGGCTGGCCCAACTCTTCCTTCCTATTTTGTTAGGTGTAGCTTCCTTTGTCTTGTCTCTTTCTAACCTTCCATTGTCCCTATTCTGTTGATGCAAGTTAAGTTGTCACTCATTCTTTCCCTAACTTCACACCAATATATTACGGAAGAATATTTAAAAATCATTCCTTGTTCTTAAATAATGTAGTAGGAAAATACTTATTTTAAATGAGTGATGTTTGAATTGTTTAGAGGTAATTATAGTTTCATGTATTCAAATATGCACGATTTCGAGTTCAGTACTTTGAGTTTTAAATTTGCTTTATAAATGCCTTAACTTATTTTAATTATACTGATGGTAACTTTCGTTAAATTTAACAAAATTGACGTGTAAAAAGTTCAAAATGCACTGACTGAATAATTCTAAATGATATTATTATTTGATAAATATGAATTGACTATTTTACCCACTGTCAAATAACAAATTTAACTTATAGTGGCATGGTTTATTAGTAATTGAAAATGAATAAAATTAGAAAAATTAAAAACAAATGCTGAAAACATCAAAATACTCTTTATTGATAGTATGGCAGTAGATTCCCTCTCAGTCACACTCATCAATAGTCCTTAAACATATTCGTTCTCATATGTATATGAAGGACAAATTTCTTTACTCTCATTCGTATCCCTTATACGACCAGTCGCACATCCAATTATACTCTTTCAACATCATGTTACCGACGAAGTAGTTGAGCATGTCAAACTATGAAAACAGTCATATAGGATTCAATGAAAACTCCAAAGTCTTAAGGATTCAACGATACTACGACATTTCAAAATGCTCATAACTGTATCTATGACACATTGCTCTGGTCGGGTCGTCCAATACCATTTCTCCAAATGATATCCATGATCTAACTTAATAAACCATTACCTATGATCAGTAGAGCGTGATCACTAGTCATCCTCATACTGGTCGCTTTATAAAGCTTTTTGATCATGGACCTGTTAAGTATAATTACTAGCAATGTGCAGTATGATATGTCTAAGGGTTCTACTATTAAAGACTCTCATGTGATGACCTTAAACGTACTCAATACTTAACTTATTATCACAACATAATGATAATAAAGATGTCATTTTATTGCTAGTAGATGATGTAATTCCCCTCACTATGCCTTATTTAAATTCCTAATCGGTTTTAGTTTCAATTCAATGTTCTCGTGTAGTCTGCTTATTCAATCTTGTCTTAAAGTTAATTATTCATGTTTGATTGTTAAATTGACAACTTAACACATAAATCACATGTATGATTTATCATCACTTCCGGTATGCTTATTCTAGAAACACTTATGAACATGAGAAACTAATATGAATCAGGGATTTGAGGCGATGAAATGATGGATTAAATTAGGAAATTTTAAGCAATTATTTTATATGCTTGCTGCACTGAGAAGGGTGATTTCAATTTATCTACGCTTAATGTTTCGTTCCATTAGTTCCGAATAGATTGATTTAGTTCATTAAAGTTCACCCGGAAGGGGGGGGGGGGGGGGGGGGGGGTTACACATCGAAAGTTATGAGAATTCACAAATCGTAATGCTTCTTGAATGGTTAAATCATTGACTAGCAATAGCGTGGTTACACAGGAAGAGAAGACAACCTACCTCTAAAATTTCTAAAATACCTAAACTATATATAGGTTAAGGAACTAGAATTCAACATGTTCAATTTGGTTTATTTTAAATATGCAATTACAATTATACCCCCGAATCTAAAATTAAATTTCAAGACTTATTAGTCATCTTGTTTCTTTTTAATTAATTAATTATTTTTAATTTACCCAAAACCACCAACTCTCTCTCTCTCTCTCTCTCTCTCTCTCTCTCTCTCTCTCTCTCTCTCTCTCTCTCTCTCTCGTTTTGTTCATTTACAACGAGCTAACGATTCACACGAAAATCATAGCCACCAATCTAAACCCCTTTCCTCTTCCGGCCGCCGACATCCGTTCATGTGCCGCCGCCGGAAACCTCCAAACGGGCATCCCGACCAATAGAACTGGCGGAGGCGTTTCACGACGTCATGCAACACACCGCCATAGGCGAGAACCGACACGAGACCCTCCCGATCACATCACTTCAAGGTGATGCCAGTGACGGTGACAACGAGCTCGTTCTCGCCGACGAACTAAATTTTCAAAAAATATCATGGACGGTGAATTTGGTTAATCGCCGCGAGAACGAGCTCATCCCCGGTCGATCTAGTTCTCGCGATGATTAACCAAATTCACCGTCCATGATATTTTTTGAAAATTTAGAAGGCATTGGAGGGCATTGTAGACATTTTTTTTAACTTAAACCGATTCAATTCTGGTTTAATTTGAATCGGTTCACTATTCATGATACTTTTTGAAAATTTAAAACTCATTGGAGGGCATTTTATTCATTTTACCATAAGGTGTCACAAAAAATGTTAGGATACTAAAAAAGAGGGTTCATTAGTTAGGGTATGATACTGTCATTTCGCGATAGTTAGGTGTAACAAAGTGTCGTTATCCCTAATTTAATTTATTTCTCGAAGTTTGTTTATAGGATTCATTGCCTCGGTACCTTGCTTGATTAATTGATTCTCTTTTTATTTTAATCTTGCATGCTTTACATTTCTACACCTTAATCACCAACTTATCAACCAACTAAGATTAACTATAAAATTATATTCAAGTGCTTAAAGTTAAATAGATGCTTTGTCCTTTGGGTTCGATATTCGGGATTGTAATTCTACTTCCCCATATTACTTGTGACTGGTACACTGCTGGGAGTTCAAGGTCCGACCATCATCGTTTTGCGTGTCAAGTTTTGGCGCATCAATAGTTAAAAGAAAATCACGTATAGTTGAACATATTTATACATCATTATACCAAAAAATAAAAGGAGTACATATTTATTATAACAATTTATGAAATATTATAGTTATAAAAAAATTCGTAAAACAATATATTTGAAATTATTTTATTAAATATTGAAATAAATGTATTAGTGTGATATTTTATGGGAAATAATTTGAGAATTTGGTAGAAGTAGAACGGAGGTGATGCTTCACCATTATTGAGTAATAATTTTGGGGACTAACAATTTAGGCGAGTGTTTCTCTAACGAGCCAAAAACAAGTTGAAAGAGTATTTTCAATTCATAGATTCCTGATGATTAATGGAGAGAAGGAAGAACTTAGCAACATATGTAGTCTGAAATATATATATTAATTAAGACTAAGACAAACTAATATGAAGATTGATGGATTAGTGGTTAGAGCTATAGACACTCGAAAAACTTTCAAGTAAATTTCGTATCTAGGTGATTCGCATGGCTTAGTAATTCTATGTAAGAAAATCTTAGTAGGTTGAGAAAACGGAAGTATGAAAAAAATCCTCAAGTCGAAGCCATTGCACTTTTGAATTTCCTCAAAATACAACCAGACCCATCGGCATTACCAGCACCCATCTCCGACGTAGCCTCCAAATCGGTTGGAGCTTCCCAGAACACGACTCTGCACCACCTACCATCATATTCATCGCAGCTCCTTCCGGCGACGTGCAAGCCATCATCGATCGAAAACAAATGCAACATCAAACATCTGCGCAGTATCCCCGGTTGTTCTGCTCCAGCTCTCAAGCTCTACGACGCGCGTTTAGTTCACGCGCCGACAGTTTTTTTTTCTCTCTTCGTTTTTAATCATAAATCTTAAAGCCTATTTATGTATATTTTGACGCTTTTAATTACTTGTTATGGCCATAAGAAATGTACAATTTTCTTCCCGGTAAAAAATCATGTTCTTCCATCTCAAACCCTATCCCCATATCTCAATTGCAATTATTAATAAAAAGCAAGTTTTCATCCCTATTTATTCCCAACCCACTATCCAAAATATTTGTATTTGTCACATCAAATACTACTTTTATTATTTTAATAATAAAACATATTTTATTTATTCATTTTTTGTAATCATAATTAATAATAATTTTTAAATTTTTTTATACATTTATAACATATTTTAATAAATTATTATATAATATTTTTCCGATTTATAATCATCTTTGTTCTATCCATTTTTTTCTGGCTGATATTTTGGTTCCGATCACCAAATTTTTATTTAAAATTTGTGATTTTTAAATTGAAATTAAAATTTTAAAACATCTCTAATTTTATGTAAATAATGAAAACAAAAGAAATCTCTAATTTTACTCTCCCATAATTCAATTAGTTAATTAAAATTAATGACTTAAAATAATAAATTCAATTAGTTAATTAATGTAATAAAGTCTAATTGATAATCATTAAATTAAAATCAATGAATTTATTATTTTAAAACAATATGATATTAATTTTAAAAACATAATATTAATTTTCTATATATTTATTTACTCATTTATTACTTAAATTTTTAATTACTAATTTGTTATAAAACAAATTTCTCACGTATTAAATAAAATCAAAACCTAATTTTATCCCCAAACTCTATGTCCATCTCTCACTCTCTCTTCTCTCAATCTCTCTATTCTCTTTGTCCATCTGCATCGCGCCTTCGCGTCTTCGGCCACGTCCGCGCCCCCAACCTTTGCGCGTCCCGCCTCCGGCCGGCCATGTCTTCTTGGGTACTAATGGGTTTCAATTTTTGGATTTGATTTTTTTTTGCAAAAAATAATTCAATGCATACATTATTGATTTTTAATGTTTGAGCATTATTACAGTGAGTCTTCAAATTTGAGGACTTACTGTAGCCGATATGCAAATTTAGGGATAAGGATGGGAATTTGGCTACTGCAATGGAGGAAAAAGTTTAGAAATTTGCAGACTGCATTGGAGATGCCCTTAATGCTCATATTTAAAAGGAGGAGTCTAAATATGACTTTAATGATCGATTTGAGGATTGCGATAATAAGAATCATTAAATTCTTACTTATTTTTGGAACACGTGCAATACATCTATAAAAGCACACTTTGATCATTTTATACCGACAAGGAGGTTTGGGTGTTCCTTGAAAAATTTCAGGGATAATTACATATCAGTACACCCGCAGAAACCCCATTTCAGTATCAATCACCCAAATTTGAAACTTTTTTTTTCGGTACCCCAAGTTTCATTAAGTTACAGTTAGGTCGAATTCCGTTAGATTTAACTAATTTGCTTTGTAAAAAGTCTAAAATGTCCTTGGTGGATAACCTTTTAATTATACAATTATTTGATTAAATGTTAAATGACAAAATACTTGGGGGCATTTTGGGTATTAAAAAAATATAAGAAATATTGTTGTTAAATTTAACAGAATTTTGACTTAAGTGCTAACATTTTAAACTTGAGGGATCGAGATAAATATTTCCAAACTTAGGTGACTGATCATGAAGTAATGTTTCGACAGGCGTACTGATATGTAATTATCCTAAAACTCTATTCTATGACCGATGTTACACACCAATATCAACTTTGGGCTCGTCTTCAACACATGACATAAGAATATGGACAATCGATCTCAGATTTTTTGTCACGAATTCGAGAAATTTGGGATTAACTCATTGTCTCAGAACCCAAATAGAAGGATCTTGTCAACTTTTTTCTCTTTTCTTAGTATCATGAATGTTTTAGAGTGATGCAGTTTCTTGAAGCTCTTCGTTATGAATTCGAGTTTGTTCATTGTACACTATTGCATCATGATCCCTTCCCAATGGTTCAATGAGTTATTTATGAATTAATCTTTAAGTAAGCTGGACTTGTTAGAATGTCATCCCGCCAACCAATTGGTTCTGTTTTGGCCACAATTGATACTAGTCTTTGTTAGAAAACGCGAGATCTCATACACATCGAAATCAATAAGTTAACCAATTTTTCGTCTCAAGAATTCATGTAATTTCATATTAATCAAGAGAGGGATTGAATTATTTACCTCTTATAGTTTACGTCTTTACAAATTCCACGTGAATGCTCTGCAGGTTCCATGCTAATGTTTTACAGGTTCCACGCGAATTAAGTGTCTCCAACGGGTCCGCTCTCTACCAGCATCTGTTGCTACGTTTAAATGGCATAATTTTTTAGCGCAAAAGTAAGAAGTCAGTGCAACATGTTACATGACATGTGGAGCGACTAGTTACGATCCAAATTAGGAAAGATCTGAAGCTTTCCTATTTCGACGACGTTTGGAGCGAAAGAAGAAAGACGCCACAAAGACTTGGAGCGCAAGAAAGTGACGTCGACGAGCCAGGCGACTTCCAGATGACAGCAATAGGCGGCAACTCTACTTGCCTGATTCATTCAGGAAGTTCGAACAGACAAGACGATTTCCAGCCTGTAAAGCGGCAACGACTTGCCTAATTTGTTCAGGAAGTCTGAAACTTCCTATTCCTAATTTGGGAAGAATTAGGAATGTGAGCTGCTACAAAAAGCCTTGGGCTTCCCATTAGCAGTCATCCGTTCTTGTTCTAAAATTGCAAGATTTCTCAGAGCTCTTAACCGTGCACTATTGGCGTGTTGAGAGGCTGATTAGATTTGCTAGAACGGCTTTGCTCCGATCAAATATCAAGTCGTGAAGATTGAGTGTTTAGATCGGTTAGGGTTTGTGTTTGTGATTGAAGATTCACAACTCCGTCAAAGAAGACTACGACACCGAGCATAGGCTTGCTCGAAGGGTGGAATTGAGAGGATCTCAAAGACAGGGGGAGAGGCCCTTGGTCGAGGTTGTTCACGGTGAGATCTATAGTAGCTTAGGACAATAGCTTGTGTGATAGCTAGTTGGTGCTTGAAGTTGTACTATTGACTACCTTATAGTGAAAACCTTTCCACTGGCAAAGTGCCCCCAGACGTAGGTGCGGAGTCACCGAACTGGGTAATCCTCTCTGGTGTCGTTATTATTATCTGTTTATTGTTTAACTTACGATTTATGTTTTAGGCAAGTAGTCGATACACAAGTTACGACTTTGTGTTCGACTTCTTGACTCGGCTACGATTCAGAATTTCAATTGGTATCAGAGGAGGCACCTTTTCTTTTAGATGATTTTCTTGCAAAATTTATGAATAAACCAATATGGACTCAAAGGAAGGAGAATCAGTAAATCGACCACCAGTGCTCAACGGAACAAACTATGGGTACTGGAAAGCACGGATGTGTGCCTTCTTGAAGTCCCTTGACAGCAAAACCTGGAAGTCTGTCATCAAATGGATGGGAGGGACCTCACTATGCTGATGCTCATGGAAATCAAACTAGCATCAAACCAGAAAAAGAGTGGAGCGCGGAAGAAGATGAAGCCGCCCTAGGTAATTCTCGTGCACTCAATGCTATTTTTAATGGAGTAGACAAGAATGTGTTTCGACTCATCAACACGTGCACAAGTGCCAAAATTGCGTGGGACACTCTTGCTGCTACTTACGAGGGTACTTCTAAAGTCAAAGAGCAGAAGTTACAGTACCTCACGACCAACTTTGAGGCCCTTACCATGAATGAAGACGAAATTGTTGCGGAGTTTAATGTACGCATCAAGGATCTGGCCAATGAATCATATTCACTTGGCAAGCCTATGACCGATGAAGATTTGGTCAGAAAAACGCTGAGAGCCCTAAGTCCCAAATTCAAGATGAAGATTACCGTCATAGAAGAAGTCCATGACTTGAAGACACTGAAGTTTGATGAACTTATGGGATCTCTAATGACCTTCGAGCTCTCCCTACCTCTTATCAAGAACAAACATAAAGGTGTGGCTTTCAAGAGTTCTACCCAAACGCAGAAGAACTTGACGCACTCTGATTCGAATAGTGACATTGAGGAAATATCGCCATGCTGGCCAAAAACTACAATAAAGTCATGAAAAGATTTAGCCAGATGACAGGAAGGAATGTCACCCGAGAAGTCAGAGACAAGCCGCAACACAAATTCCAGAAATTCGAAAGCACAAATAGCGATGGTAGAAGAGGAGAGCGATCAGGAAAAGAAAGAGGAGTTCAGTGCTTTGAATGTGAAGGGTATGGACACATGCAGAAAGAATGTCCTCACTTCGTAAAGAAACATGAGAAGGGATTTAATGCCTCTCTAACTGACGATGAAGATGAGGAAGACAGTGACGCTGAGCATACAAGTAACTATGTTGCTTTTACTTTCTCTACAATAGATCAACCACCCGAGAGTTCAAAGAAGTATGACTCTAATGACGAGCTATCTGATGAGACACTCAACAACGCTTACAACGACTGGTATGTCAAGTGGCTTGAAGACTCTCAGGTAATCGAAAAACAGAATACTCTAATTCTTTCTCTTAATGAAGACAAGTCACGAATTCTCGAAACTACTGTTGATCTAAAAAGAGAAGTAGCTCGGTTAAAAAGCGAGTTAGATCAAGTCACCAAGTCTGTAAAGATGATGAACCCAAGCACCGACACTCTAGACCAAATCCTCTCGATTGGAAAACCAGCTAGAAATATGGAGTGTCTGGGATATACGAAAGAAGGGTCATCATCACACACCGTTTTTGTTCCTCAGAAGGTCGTCACCCACAAGCCTCATCAGAAGTCTCCTAACTTCCCACCTGACCAAGCGACCAAAAAGCCTTATACCCTGGTCGCTTCAAAGACGCAGAACAAAAGACATAACTGGGTATGTCACCACTGTGGACGAAGAGGTCATATTCGACTTTTTTTCTATCGTCTATATGGAAGGAGCTTCGTCAAGCAAAGGACCACCATCAAGAAAACACAACCACGAAAGGAATGGCGAGTCAAGGAGGTAAACTATCGAGCAAATATTGCTTACACCGCTCTAAAGGTCTCAACCAGCAACAATTGGTACTTTGATAGTGGATCCTCTCGACATATGACTGGTAATAGCTCATTCTTGATCACTTTAATACCTTGCATAAATAGCTTCGTCACTTTTGGAGATGGAGTAAAAGGTACAGTACTCGGGAAAGGAAAACTCAACCTTCCCAACTCACCATGTCTGAAAGAGGCTCTACTAGTAGAAGGTCTTACATCCAATCTCATCAGCATCAGTCAAATATGCGATATGAACCTGAATGTCAACTTTACTCGTGACAAGTGCACTGTCAAAGACGAACACTAGAAGGAAGTCATGACAGGTCACAGATCCCTTGATAACTGTTATCTATGGTCTCCAACAACCACAACCTTGTCAACTAAGTGCCTTTTATCCAAAGCTCAAGAGACGAAGCTAAGGCATCAAAAACTTGGTCACATCAATTTGAGGAGCATGCAAAAGATTATATCTGAAAAGGCGATCATTGGAGTTCCCAACCTCAAGATCATTGAAGGAAAAATCTGTGGAGAATGCCAGATTGGGAAACAAGTCAAGACTTCACACAATAAGGTACGACATCTTACTACTTCTCGTGTTCTAGAACTTCTTCATGTTGACCTTATGGGACCTATGTAAGTAGAAAGTCTAGGAAGGAAGAAGTACATATTTGTGTGTGTTGACGACTTCTCAAGGTATATCTGGGTAGACTTTATTAGAGAAAAGTCAGACACCTTCTCAGTCTTTGAAGCCCTATGTCGGAGAGTTCAACGAGAAAAAGGAGAAGTCATTGGAAAAGTCGTCCGACTTCGAAGTGATCATGGAAAGGAGTTTGAAAACATCAGCTTCGCAAATTTTTGTGATGCTGAAGGAATTGCACACGAATTTTCTGCTCCCATCACTCCTCAATAAAACAGGATCGTTGAAAGAAAAAATCGCACTCTTCAAAAAATGGCAAGAGTCATAATGCTAGCCAAAGACATCTCGCAACACTTCTGGGCTGAAGCTTTGAATACGGCTTGTCATATTCATAATAGAGTGACCCTCCGATCTGGAACATCGCTCACTATTTATGAAATATGGAGGGGGAGGAAGCCTAATGTCAAATATTTCCATGTCTTTGGATCGATCTGCTACATACTTGCAGATAAGGAACCTTGACGCAAACTTGATCCTAAAAGCGACGAAGGCATCTTCCTTGAATACTCCAGAAATAGTCGGGCTTTTCGTGTATTCAAAAAACGCACCCGGACTATCATGGAATCTATCAATGTCGTGATCGATGACAATAACAAGCAACCCAGTGACGAGGACGAAGAAGTCCTAAATCTCTCAGGAGAAGTCAGACCAAAAGTCAGAGGAGAAGTCAGACCGGAAGCTAGAGGCGAAGAGCGCAACAAAGAATCTGAAGACGAAAGCCCAATCATCCCGGACAAAGTGGCATCTTCTATAGTACAGAGAGCTCCGTCAAGAAGAATTCAGAAGAATCATCCACCCCAGGATGTGATAGGAGACATAAATGAGGGAGTGGGGACTCGACAAAAGGCATCTGTAGACTACAAAGAAAAGGACGAAGAGGACATATTCGACCCTTCTGCTATCAGCTATATGGGAAGAGCTTGGTCAAGAAAAGGACCAACTTCCAGAAAAGCCAACCACAGAAGGAATAGCGAGTCAAAGAGGTCAACTATCGAGCTAACATCGCGTACACCGCTTTAAAGGCCTCAACCAGCAACGATTGGTACTTTGATAGTGGATACTCTCGACATATGACGGGTAATAGCTCTTTCTTGGTCACTTTAATACCTTGCACAAATAGCTTCGTCACTTTTGGAGATGGAGTAAAAGCTAGAGTGCTCGGGAAAGGAAAACTCAATCTTCCCAACTCTCCATGTCTGAAAGAAGCTCTACTAGTAGAAGGCCTCACAGCAAATCTCATCAGCATAAGCCAAATATGTGATTTAAATTTGGATGTCCACTTCACTCGTGACAAGTGCTCGGTCAAAGACGAACAACAGAAGGAAGTCATGACAGGCCACATGTCCCTTGACAACTGTTATCTATGGTCTCCAACAGTCAGTACCTTACCAACCAAGTGCCTTTTATCCAAAGCTCAAGAGACAAAACTATGGCATAAAAAACTTGGACACATCAATTTGAGGAGTATGCAAAAGATTCTCACTGAAGAAGCAATCATTGGAGTCCCCAACCTCAAGATCATTGAAGGAAAAATCTGTGGAGAATGCCAGATTGGGAAACAAGTCAAGACGTCACACAAGAAGGTACAAAATCTTAATACTTCTCGTGTTCTAGAACTTCTTCATATTGACCTTATGGGACCCATGCAAGTAGAAAGTCTAGGAGGGAAGAAGTACATATTTGTATGTGTAGACGACTTTTCGAGGTACACCTAGGTAGACTTTATTCGAGAAAAGTCAGATACCTTCTCAGTCTTTGAAGCCTTATGTCAAAGAGTTCAACGAGAAAAAGGAGAAGTCATTGGGAAAGTCGTCCGACTTCGGAGCGATCATGGAAAGGAGTTTGAGAACATCAGCTTCGCAAACTTTTGTGATGCTGAAGGAATTGCACACGAATTTTCTGCTCCCATCATTCCTCAGCAAAACGGGATCGTTGAAAGGAATCGCACTCTTCAAGAGATGGCAAGAATCATGATGTTAGCCAAAGACATCCCGCAGCACTTCTGGGCTGAAGCTCTGAATACGGCATGCCATATTCATAATAGAGTGACCCTCCGCCCTGGAACTTTGCTCACTCTTTATGAAATATGGAGGGGGAGAAAGCCGAATGTCAAATACTTTCATGTCTTTGGATCAGTCTGCTACATACTCGCAGATAGGGAACCTTGACGCAAATTGGATCCTAAAAGCGACGAAGGCATCTTCCTCGGATACTCCAGAAATAGTCGGGCTTTTCGTGTATTCAACAAACGCACCCGGACTATCATGGAATCCATCAATGTCGTGATTGATGACAATAACGAGCAACCAAGTGACGAGGACGAAGAAGTCCTAAATCTCTCAGGAGAAGTCAGACCAGAGGTCAGAGGAGAAGTCAGACCAGAATTCAAGAACGACGAGCACAACAAAGAGTCTGAAGACGAAAGCCCAATCATCCCGGATAAAGAGGCATCTCCTATAAGGCAAAAAGCTCCATCAAGAAGAATTCAGAAGTATCATCCACCCCAGGATGTGATTGGAGACATTAGTGAGGGAGTTCGGACTCGACAAAAGGCATCTCTTGACCACCAAGAGATGATAGGTAACATTTGCTTTATTTCCAAAATTGAGCCAAAGAATATACAATAGGCCATCAATGATGAGTACTGGGTCTGCGCGATGTAAGAAGAATTTGTTCAGTTTGCAAGGAATGAAGTCTGGGAACTTGTACCCAAATCTGACAATGTCAATGTCATCGGGACAAAATGGATATTCAAAAACAAGTCTGACGAGCAAGGAAACATCACTCGAAACAAAACGAGACTGGTGGCTCAAGGGTACACACAAGTCGAAGGAGTCGACTTTGAAGAAACCTTTGCTCCAGTAGCCAGACTGGAAGCCATACGACTTCTTCTCGGCATCGCATGTCATCTGCGTTTCAAACTCTATCAGATGGATGTAAAGAGTGCCTTTCTCAATGGAAACCTGAACGAAGAAGTCTATGTAGCCCAACCAAAGGGATTCGAAGACCATGACTCTCCGCACCATGTCTACAAGCTAAAGAAAGCTCTCTACGGACTCAAACAAGCTCCACGAGCATGGTATGAACGTCTTACCCAATTCCTTGTACATAATGGCTATATTCGAGGGGGAGTAGCAAAAGTCTCTTTGTGAAGAAGGAAGGAAGGGACATCATGATTGCTCAAATATATGTCGACGACATTGTATTTGGAGGGAAGTCAGACAAGATGGTGGAACGCTTCGTCCAACATATGCAGTCTGAATTTGAAATGAGTATGGTCAGTGAGCTCACATACTCTCTAGGCTTCCAGAATCAAGCAGATGTCAGATGGAATATTTATCTCCCAGAGCAAATATGCAAAGAACATTGTTAAGAAGTTCGGGTTAGAAAAGGTTTCGCACAAGAGGACTCCTATTGCCACACATGACAAGTGCACAAAGAACGAGATGGGAGAATCAGTTGATCAAAGTCTTTATCGAAGCATAATAGGAAGTCTCCTCTATCTAACAGCAAGTCGACCTGACATTGCTTACTCTGTGGGAGTCTGTGCTCGATATCAAGCCAATCCAAAAGTCAGTCACTTGGCTCATGCAAAGAGGATTATAAGGTACATCTCGGGAACCTCTGAATTGGGTTTACTATATTCCTTTGATACCTCTCCTACTCTGGTTGGATATTGTGATGCTGACTGGGCGGGAAGCACACCAGATCGAAGAAGTACCTCTGGAGGTTGTTTCTACCTGGGGAACAATCTTGTATCGTGGTTCAGCAAAAAACAGAATTGTATTGCTTTGTCTACTGCTGAGTCCGAATATATTGCAGCCGGAAGTAGCTGTACTCAGCTTCTTTGGATGAAACAAATGTTGGCAGAGTATGGAGTCAAGCAAGAAGTCATGACTTTGTTCTGTGACAGCATCAGTGCTATCAATATCTCAAAAAACCCAGTGCAACACAACAAGACAAAGCATATTGATATCAGGCACCACTTTATTCGAGAGCTTGTAGAAGATAAGAAGATAAAGCTCGAGTACCTACCCACTGAGAAACAAGTCGCTGACATCTTTACAAAAGCATTAGATGCTAACAGGTTTGAAAGTCTGAGGTCATCCCTTGGACTTTGCTGTCTGGAATAACCAGAAGTCAAGAAAGAAGAGGGAGAGCTTTTAAGTGATTTTACTCTCTCTCTCTCTCTGTCAGGACCAACAAGGGTCCACAAAATCAAGCGGGCCCAAATTCCTTTGTCAAAAAGCCCAGATGAAATTTATTTGAAATTCAAAAGAGAAAAGGAATGATTGCAATCTGACGATCAACCAATCATCAATCACTCCTTTCAACTTCCACGCAGAAAAGGCTCTGGACCTCCTCCACCTTGCCAAACCGCTAGGGCACCACAAATCAAAATCAATCTGCAACTACAAGATTTTGCTCTTCTATTCCAAACCAAAACCAATCAAGCAAATGGTTGGAACTAGGAGCGGACGCATACCATCTGCCTCCAAGAAATTACGAGCAAAGATGAGGGTAAAGATGATCGCTCAAAAGTTATCAGCCTCAAAATCCTCGATAAACAAACACTGAGTAAGGATTCGAGGAGAAAATATCTCAGGGGAACGTTCGGCAGTACCTCAAGGAGTAACGACCTCAACTCACACTATCACACCAGTAGAAACAACTCTCGTCGTTGAGAAGGACAACACTTTATCCGAACCTGCGAACCTAGAAGAGGAAGTCTCTTTCTCTACTCAGACCCCTACACAAGGTAAACCTACTATCCTTTCTGAAGTAGACCCTGTAGATGAAAGCCTGCCTGAAGAAGCTCTAGGAACCCTTACTCCTGAAATTCATGTTGCTAGCAGCAAGGACCAATCCAGCTCCTCTAAATCGACACCAGCACCAGATAAAACCCCTCTAAACGAAGACTTGCAGAAAGAAGGAAGTCCCCATGTCGCCCCGGACAATGATTCAGGGCTTAATGAAGATCCGGAAGCTATACCAGAAGTCACTCGACCTATAGACGAACTTGTTAACATCGAAGAAATAGTCGCCACTAAGACTATGGAAAAAGAAGCAACTCAAGAAGACAAAACATCTCTAGAAAAGTCTGTGCCCAAAGGGTTTAAGCGAAGAAAACAACCAAAGAGAAAGCTGATTGATGAAGAAGAAGAACTACCAAGGAGATTAACCCCAAAGAGAAAAACAACAGAGAAAGGAGGAGCATCGGCATCTAAACAACCAAGGAAGTCTAGAAGGCAGTCACCGACTTTTGTAGCAACCTTTGCTCCAGAAGAAGAGAAGTCTGAAGAAGAAGACACCCGTGTTATACTACCACGGGTCAAAAAGGCAATGGGAGGGCAGAAATTCCCCAAAAATGTTCCTAAAGCTCCTACGGATAATGTCTTATTCCACTCTGTAGACTACGCGGTTAAATGGCAGTATGTATACCAACACAATATCTATCCAGAGAGAGAGCTCTCCATAGAAGTTCAGGGGATGAACACAA
The DNA here is from genome assembly GCA_963920655.1 of Geranium rotundifolium. Lineage (NCBI taxonomy): Eukaryota > Viridiplantae > Streptophyta > Magnoliopsida > Geraniales > Geraniaceae > Geranium > Geranium rotundifolium. The sequence goes on along the minus strand of OY987316.1, from coordinate 29,523,844 downwards.
TTGTGGAACTTCTCCGAAGCTCAGACCTGACCAATACAGTCATAAACATCGGGCCATTCTACCCAGCGTTAGTCAAAGAGTTTATTATAAACCTCTCAAGTGAGTTTGATGACCCGGAAGATGTGGAGTACATGAAAGTATTTGTACGGGGAGAATGCTTCGAAATATCCGCCACAACTATCAATGCTTATCTAGGCAGAGAAGACCCAGAAGTCCCGCACTTGAACAAAGTAGCGGTCGAGATCACTGGAGGATGGAAGAAGGTCTGGCCCTTCAAGGACAACATTGCTGATGCTGAGCTTACTGCCAAATACTCAATTCTGTACCGCATTGGCTTGGCAAATTGAGCGCCTTCCACTCACGGGTCGAGTATCAAAACCGAATTGGCTAAACTCATATACCAAATAGGTACGCAATCTCCTCTTGATTTTGGCTCATATGTCATTGAACATCTAGTCAAACATGCCAAATCATGCGCTGTCAAGCTACCTATCGGGTTTCCATCGTTGATCACCGGTCTTCTTCTCCAACAATGTCCTCACATTGTTCGAGAGACGGATGTTCTGGGTAAGAAGCCACTGCCCCTCGCTATCAGCCTCAAAAATTTCGAAGGCAAGCATATGAGGGATCTCCCACCTCCTATAGCCAAAGCATCAGAAGCTGGTTTCAGCTCCCGACCTTCAGGACCACTTGGCACCAGGATGGAGGAAGAGTTGGTGGAGATGATTAATGATCTGGAGATGTCAATTGTTATGCTATCAACCCGCAAAGTCGCCTGTGAAGCTCTTCTCAATGACCTCCGCTCTGCTCCTGCTGATGAAGATGATGTTGATGACTCCAACTCATTTTAAAGTATTTATCTGATTTACTCTGAAAACTTGTTCCAAATACACCCTTAAATCCTCGGGGTATGTTCGAGTTAATTTTCTGCACATTATGACACTTGTTTTATTTTGGGATATTTTGCTCATGATTGAGCTGACTGATTTGCTCATGTTTGAGCTGGCTTATTTGCTCATGTTTGAGCTGGTTTATACCCTGCTGTTATTCGAATTTCTTTGTATGATTGCCTTTGGCATTATTATTAGACAAACAGGGGGAGATATAAGCTCAGGTGCGCAAAGAAGGCGACAAGTTGCGCCAGAAGTCGCACCAGAAGTCGCACCAAAAGAAGTCGCCGCTTCAGAAGATAAACTAGAAGCCGCTCCAGAAGATAATCCAGAAGCCGCACAAGAAGTCGCATCAGAAGTCACATACTTGCTGTGTGCGTAACTGCCTCAAGGTGACGATGTGCCTAAAATGTGTTTTAAGTCACATCACTTGCTGTGCGTAACTGCCACAAGATGACTCACTTGTTGTGCGTAACGGCCACAAGGTGACGATGTGCTTAAAAAGATGTTTGCCTAAAAAATTGCCAAAGGGGGAGATTGTTGCTACGTTTAAATGGTGGCATAATTTTTTAGCACAAAAGTAAGAAGCCAGTGCAACATGTTACATGACATGTGGAGCGACTAGTTACGATCCTGATTAGGAAAGATCTGAAGTTTTCCTATTTCGACGACGCTTGGAGCGAAAGAAGAAAGATGCCACGAAGACTTGGAGCGCAAGAAAGTGACGTCGACGAGCCAGGCGACTTCCAGCTGTCAGCAACACGTCAGCGATAGGCGGCAACTCTACTTGCCTGATTCATTTAGGAAGTCCGAACATGCAAGACGACTTCCAGCCTGTAAAGCGGCAACGACTTGCCTAATTTGTTCAGGAAGTCTGAAACTTCCTATTCCTAATCTGGGAAGTATTAGGAATGTGAGCTGTTATAAAAAGCCTTGGGCTTCCCATTAGCAGTCATCCGTTCTTGTTCTAAAATTGCAAGATTTCTCAAAGCTCTTAACCGTGCACCATTGGCGTGTTGAGAGGCTGATTAGATTTGCTAGAACGGCTTTGCTCTGATCAAACATCAAGTCGTGAAGATTGAGTGTTTAGATCAATTAGGGTTAGTGTTTGTGATTGAAGATTCACAACTCCGTCAAAGAAGACTACGACACCGAGCATAGGCTTGCTCGAAGGGTGGAATTGAGAGGATCTCAAAGACAGGGGGAGAGGCCCTTGGTCGAGGTTGTTCACGGTGAGATCTATAGTAGCTTAGGACAATAGCTTGTGTGATAGCTAGTTGGTGCTTGAAGTTGTACTATTGACTACCTTATAGTGAAAACCTTTCCACTGACAAAATGCCACCAGACGTAGGTGCGGAGTCACCGAACTGGGTAATCATCTCTGGTGTCGTTATTATTACCTGTTTATTGTTTAACTTACGATTTACGTTTTAGGCAAGTAGTCGATACACAAGTTACGACTTTGTGTTCGACTTCTTGACTCGGCTACGATTCAGAATTCCAGTATCCACACGAACGAGCCTTCACCGAAGCGCAAAGGAGACAACTTGCTAGGATCGAACTCCCCCTCTCTGTTCAGTCGACTCTTCGGCTGACGAATTTGAATAAATTTAGTGAAAGGCTAATATTGCAAAATTCACATTAGGGGCAACTAATGCCTAACAGTGTATATATATACATCTAATATTTTTTCCTAGGGTTTATGATTCCTAATAAGAAAATATTACCTTTGTTTTCAAATTCCCAATTTGAAAATCCCTATCAATTTCGAAAATATTACCTTTATTTTCAAATTCCAATTCGTAATTTCCTTATTATATATCAAATTCACAATTCAAAATATTCTCCTTTTATTATTCGTATTCCTAATTCAAAATTATCATATTTGTTATATTCCCAATATAATAAATATGCATATTTTCACTTATTCAGTATGGGCTTCGAAAGCCCATAACGCTCAGACTCGCTATTTGTGTGTGACCTAGTAGGCTCGTGAACTATTAGCAATTACCCGAAATATGTATTTCTCTCATTCATTATAAGTGACCTCTAGCAAGACATTATGATAAATCTAATACTCACGATGATCGCTGATTCGATTTAAACTTTTGTTGTAACTATTACAATTCTTTAGTCTCTAGATATCATGATTGAACATAAACATAAAGCCGCATAACAATTTATTCAATCATATTTCTTGATCTTGAGTTGATCGAGAATGATATCTCTTTATCAGTTTTCTTAGTATGAGTGACGATCACCAGTTGAGTGAGTGGCGACCACTAGTTGATCGAGTTGCGGGTATGCACCTCCTCCCCTTCTAGTCTCCTCTTCCTCTAGTCCTTGTCTTGTATCAAGTGGTGTTGAAATGGCGGGAGTCATCCTCCGCCACTTCAATTCCTTCTTCCAAAATTATATTTATACCTCTTTTCTAACATGTTGTTTGATAATAAATGGATTTAAATATTACTAAAATGAGATTAAATCGGGTAAAATGTTAGTTGATTTGACTCTGATGCGTCGGACACTTAAAACTCTTAATATATAGATTATGCATGTTTCAATCATATGAATTGTGTCTTTATTTTTCCACGTTATTCTAGTTCACCACTCAACTCCTCATTCACAATTTGATAATTATGTAATTTCTGTATCACATTCTGGTATTGTATCTTATTTATAATTGTCATTACCAGAAACATTTCTTGTCTCCAAATTGTCTCTCAACCTTTGTTTTGGTAGGTTAATTGTGTAATTTAGGATTTACCGTCAACTTCTATGGTCTCTATTCTTCTCTTTTTAAGCGGGATTCAGTGACGGGACAAATTCATTAAACAAGACATTATCATCATCATCATCTCTACCTCGTTACAGGAAGAACATAACCCTCTATATAGTCAATAGACATGCTCTAAATAGAAAAACATAAAATAAAACTTAAACAACATACTCAAAATTATATATTTAGTGATATCATTTTGAGGAGCAATGTTTGGATCTAAAAGTATATTTAAAAAATTAAACTATTGGTATATGGAGGAACGTGTATGTTGTGTCGCAGGCAAGTTGATGTGTAATTGAAGTCAGAAATGAAGGGATGTAAATGAGGCTGAGTTGGAAGATACACCAAATGTCAAGACAAGCATCCACTGTCGGTACAAAATTAAAACCAGTTTGTTATGTTATGTTATGTTATGTATATGGACCCAACTTCTTTTCAATGGCTCCATCCTTCTCTGATCTCTCTGTGTTTAATACATTATAATAATTAATAAATAAAATCTACATCCTTTTCTCTCTCACAAGTCGCTTGCGTTTCGATTTGGTTAGTGGAAAAGAGAGGCTAATAATTTAGCACCGACACACGCCATGCCCCACTTCCTTTGCTGTCTAAAATTGTCATTTTTAATACTAAAATACTTGTATAATTATTTTATTATCATCAGACCAACACAACTCATCACATTCACATTCTTTAAATCTGCTATATAAATTAATCATGGAAAATCAAACACTGATTACTCAATATATTTAACAACAATTGTTAGTTCGTGACGATAATTATATTTGTTATTCAAAATTAAACCCCATTATTCGTAAGAATTAAAAAAAATGAAGATAAGATAATTCGAACAATAATATATTCATCCATATATCATTTTGAGCAAATAAAATAGTTATTTAAGAAAGGTTGTTTAAACATTGTTTATTGATAAATTAAATATATTTAAAATGAGGATGGTTGAAGAAAAGACAGGATATGGATTATTATTTGTAGTGAGCTCAAGAAAAGAAAGCTCTCTTCTTCTTCTCTTGCCATGTGATAAAGCCTCCCACTTGCTCTCTTATTCCCCTCACATTTGCAGATCTTGAGCTCAATCAGACCATACATCTTTGGCATTCAAAGCAAATCTGCATCCCAAAATGGGGTCTCTGTTCTTGGCCGCCATTAGATCCAGATGCAGCAGCTCTAGCTTTGCTCTTCTTCTTGCTCTCTTGCTTTCTTGCTCAACCTTCACTTCTACAGGTCTGTCTTCAATTTGGGTTCTCTTCTTTTCTCTTTCTGGGTCTTCACCATGTACCTTAGATCTCTCCCAGTTTCTATGAATTTGGTTTTCTTTTTGATGTTTCCTTCAAATTTGGAGATTCGGTGAACTGGGTTTCTGAATCGGATCCGAAATCAGTACGAGTGTTGCTCAATTTGGTTCATTCATTGATTGAGTGCTCATAGATCTTCTTTGCTATTAGTTTACTGGAGCTGACTATTTAATTGCTCTATATTGATCTGATTTATTTTGTTACAAATTAATATTCTTGATTAATCGTATGTTTATGTTCTTTTTAAGATTGGGGACTTGAGAAATGAATTTAAAGGTATGCTCAGATTGAGATCTAAGATTTACAGAGTTTTTGTTTTGTTGGGTTCTTGTGTAGATGCTTATGATGCACTGGATCCAAATGGGAACATCACAATCAAATGGGATGTTATGAGTTGGACTCCTGATGGTTATGTTGTAAGTATATATATAATTTGCTTCATCTTCATATTCCCTTTTGACATTAGCAGTTTAACCACCTTACTTCTCTTGCTTAATCATGGGAATATTACTATTTATGGCTATCAAAAACAATTTTGCAATGATTCAACTTATGCTTATTTGTTTTTGTCCAATTCCATAACCAGACTTTTGTTTCCAAACATAGTCTGGTAAGAGTGTCAAAACCAATTACTGAGCCTCATACTATCAGCATAAATGGTTAGATCAGTCAGTCTTTTAAGGTGGTATGAGGTGTTGCTTATATCCAAAGCAAAAAAATTCAAATGGAAAGATACTATGGCGATTGAATCATCCTTTCTTTTTTCTCTTTACGATCTCCCGCATTTGAATTTCCTCCTGCCCTGCTCTTCAAGCAATGTCTTGATTGAATTTGAATTTGACTTTGCGCAGGCCGTAGTTACAATGTTTAATTTCCAGCAATATCGGCATATACAATCACCGGGATGGACACTGGGTTGGACATGGGCCAAAAAGGAAGTCATCTGGAGCATGGTGGGGGCGCAAACCACAGAACAAGGAGACTGTTCGAAATTCAAAGGGAACATCCCACATTGCTGCAAAAAGGACCCAACAGTAGTTGACTTACTGCCAGGAACTCCGTACAACCAGCAGATTGCAAATTGTTGCAAAGGTGGAGTAATAAACTCATGGGCGCAGGACCCCGACAATGCAGCCAGCTCCTTCCAGGTCAGTGTGGGTGGTGCTGGAACAACTAACAAGACCGTCAAGCTGCCTAGGAACTTCACTCTGAAAGCACCGGGGCCTGGATATACTTGTGGACCTGCGAAAATTGTCAGGCCAACTAAATTTGTAACGGCAGACAAAAGAAGGGTCACTCAAGCTTTGAGTAAGTTTCTTCCTTAATCTGTAACTTTGCACTGCATGCCTGACTGTGTTTAGTTGGCTTTTTATTATCAACTCATCACCCTGATATGCACCCTTTTCACCTTATGACTCAATTTGCTATGTCATAAGAATTCAAAATGAGTATGAAAATGTTGACCAGTGAGCATGAAAATTCCAAGAATTTATGTTTCCCTTACTGGTTCACTTGTCAAACCTTTACTTAGATTTTATATGTCAAATGTCATCTCTTAGTTACATCACAAAATTTTCATGCAAATAAACACTTATATTACGTGAAGTTGATCAAACTTTAACTAATGTGATTGTAGATGATAATTCACTTGGAAAAATTAAATTTCCAGAAAAAGGGAATATATAATAGAACTGGCTTATTTATATGGTGCAATAGCTGTGTAAAAGCTAAAAGCTTACCTAATTTTATATTTGTATTGTGGCAGTGACCTGGAATATTACTTGCACGTACTCACAATTCTTGGCTCAGAAGACCCCCACGTGTTGTGTCTCACTCTCATCCTTTTATAATGACACGATAGTGAATTGCCCGACTTGCACATGTGGCTGTGAGAACAATGCTACTCAACCTGGGAGCTGTGTCGAGTAAGTTCTTATATATTTATGTTCTGGGCAGTAGTAAACTGTTTAATCCATGGCTTTGTTGGTAAACTGGTCGGGTTTTTTCAATTTATAACCTGCTGGCGGGACCTATTTATTGGCTGTTGGTTCGATTGATTGGCCAAAAAAGAATAAGATTTTTGTTTTACTTCCACATGAGAGATATTGGAAGTTTTAGCTAATTAATGCTTTGCAGTTCATTTTCCTGACTCACATAGTAATAATGTTTTACAGGGCAGACAATCCATATTTAGCATCAGCGGTTGCAGGGACAGGGAAATCTACTAGTACGCAGCTTGTTCAGTGCACAAGTCATATGTGTCCAATCCGAGTCCACTGGCATGTGAAGCTCAATTACAAGGAGTACTGGCGGGTGAAGATAACGATTACAAATTTCAATTACAGAATGAACTATACACAATGGAATCTTGTTGCGCAACACCCCAACTTGGATAATATCACCAAGCTTTTCAGTTTCAATTACAAGTCATTGACCCCTTATGAAGGCTTAAGTATGTTAACTTTTACCTCAAATTTTGTCATTCATAACCGTGATATGAGAATCGTCTTAATTTCTATTTCTAATTACAGATGACACTGCCATGTTATGGGGTGTGAAGTTTTACAACGATTTGCTCATGGAAGCCGGCCCTCTCGGGAATGTACAGTCAGAGATTCTGCTCCGAAAGGATGCTTCTACATTTACTTTTGATAAGGGTTGGGCTTTCCCTCGAAGGATCTATTTCAATGGCGATAATTGTGTCATGCCGCCTCCGGATTCCTACCCGTGGTTGCCAAATGCTGGTTCCAGGCCCCTAATATCACTGTTTGGTATGTTTGTTACGATATTGGCGTCTTTGGCATTTTTGATTGCTTAGGCATGACAGCTGCAAATCTGCTGTGAATGTATTGTCATTGGTGTTGTGATGGTGATTGTGATGGTGTGATACTAGTTGAAGGTCATGCACTACAGCATGGATTTAGGTGCAACATATATAATCCTTACAAAACACAACACAACTCTTGTATGGGTGAGATTAGAATTTACTACCATTCTTGTCCAGCTTTTGCTGCTATATTCTGTGTTTGTTACACGATGATGATAGATGTCTTTATTTGTAGATTATGTTACCTGTTTGTAGCCTTGTAATAAGGAAATTTTATGAACAAACAACAGTTTATATATTATTTTGTTAACAGTTTAATTGTACTACTGGTCAAGGATAAACATATAACTATTTATGTCGCATTGATTTGCGCTCTCTCACAGCAATCGCATTCAGGACATCACTTGTGAAAAAAGAGAGTTTCTCACCACTTAATAGTTATCCCCGCTGATACGGCCAGTCTAACGTGCAATTTAACTTTCTTTTTTTTAACCAAACTTGTCTTTAATTTCTAACAAAAAGGATATGTTTGATACACTTGTAATATCATGTATCTGGTTTTAGTTCACTCGAGTATTAACTGAACCTTTCTTTTTGCAACACCTACTAGTTTACTACACTTACATGTTTCACATTTTGATACAGTGACTTTTTTTTCTTTCTTACATTGGTACTACTCCGATTCAATTCCTTCAACCTTCACACTGACTTTACTTGGCCGCTTAGCGTGGCAGATTGGCATGGCAATAAGGCAACTCTTCCTTTAGTGGGTTATATAGTTAGGAACTACTACACCGGGGGTGTGGCTGGCAGTAGGGAAGTGACATGAATAAAGAAGAAAAGCACACCCGACTAAGCCCATGACTTCTTTTTTTCTTTTTTCAGTACTCTAATTATCAGTTTGGGATATGAGTTAACTCTTTTAGCATAAACTTAAAATGACCAAACTACCCCTATTTGTCATTCAAATTTTTCGAAATTATGTCATTGCCCCTCCATTGTTTTAAAGAAATTTAATTTTGTGCCACTCAATCCTCCCCTCCCTCACCCGTACTTGGTCTTTCCTCAGTTTCCCTCTGAGCTCGGTCCTTAATTTTTCAATTTGAGATTCAAAACATTTTCCGTTATGCGCTTTCCCTAAAAAAATTGCAACCGGAGGAGTATATTCAGAACCAAAAGTTTACCATCTTCTCTCTTCCTCCTGCTATTTCATAAAATCAAAACCAAAGCACAAGCAAACCTAACACTACATACAGCTCCTCATCTCTGTAACAGAGAGTAGTCCATTTGAAAAAAGAGTAGTTGTTGTCCACTGCTCAACACAAAGATCAGCAACTGAGGTGCATTAGAGGCATGCCCGATTCCCACTCGATCGCTAACAATCTCGGCTTCTCTGTTTCTCTTCATCCTTTTAAGGGAAACTCCAGTTACTCCCATTTTCATTTCTGTAATTGCTCGCTTCTACTCAACTATTTCCATCCTCGCATCGTCACATTTTCGATCTCTCGTTCATGTCAATTCTACTTGTGGTGGTGTTGATGTTCGATTTTCTATAAAACCCGCTTTGATTTTCTTAATTCTCTTACAACTATCAGTTCTTTGGTTTGCATCGGAAGATTTTATCTTTCGATTTCTTTGTGAAATCAGGCAGAAGTGGTGGGAGCGTGAAGAGCTGGAGGCATAAGAAGATAGCGATTTTCTAAAGTTTATCATTTATGCCATTCTGATTTTAAACGGTTAGACAAGATGTCAATAATAATGTCGAGAACAATGGTAAGACAATGTTCTTAAAAAACTTGTCAGCATACAGATTCAGACAAATACAATACCAAGAGTAAAGAGCAAATAGCGACACACAAGATTGTTAACCCAGTTCGGTGCAACTCACCTATGTATGGGGGCGCTTTGCCAGTGGAAAGATTTCACTATAATGGAACAAGTCAAAACATACAAGTATCGGTGGTTATCACACAAACCACTACTTTATACTACCATTCCTAGTGCAAATCTATATCATGGACTCCCCCTGAATCCAAGCCTCCAACTTGATTCCACTTTACGAGTCTCGCACGCTCGGATGTTTACAGGTCGCTGTTAAGCTCTTGTGCGTGAACCTTCAATCACGCATTCACAGATAACCCACAATCACTCACACTTGATCTTCTGATTCTGGTAGTGATGCACAAATCGTTTTTCAGGGAACACACAACCTCTCAGCCCGCCAGTCCTGCACGTCTAAGAGCTTTGTGTATTTACCGAATAAACTACAAGTGAGTCGCACGCTACTAAGGGTGGAGCCTTAGCTTTTATAGCAGCCACCTCTAGATTCTGGATCGCCTTAGGGTTACCTATACCTAGTCGGTTTAGGTATCCCAATTCCCTTTCACGCCGGTATTCTTGCGAAGTCTCTTTCACGGCAAGAGGGTTTTCCCGAATCTTGACTCCAACAAGACTTACCAGAAGTCTTGTATAACAACAAGACTTACTAAAAGCTTTGTACACATCTGGATCTTTCTAATCGCAATATGTCTCTTCCTGACTAGATGCTCGACATCTTTCGTACTGCCTAAAAATAAAGCCAACAACAAACGTAACAACAATTTCAATCAAAAGTTCAATTTTATCTGCGTAAATTGTGAGTTATAATCATATATTTGCGAATTTTTTGTTATTAATCTGACAATTAGCACCAAATCGATAGATCTCCATGGCGTGACACCGCCCAAATCTCTCCGCTGTCGTCCACAGCCCAATCTTCGTAGGCGCGCTCGCGTTTAGAGCCAAGATTTGCCGCTCCGACTGACCCCAACCATCCCTTAGCCAGATTCGCCGCTCCGGTTTCTTCTCCGTCCTCGTCCTCTTCACCGGCAAGCAGCGAGCGGTCAAGTCAGAAACTGTTCGTCTTCTTTTTTGATCCCTGGAGTGCATGAAACACGCCGAAGTTCCCAAACCGTTTCTCTCCGATCGAGTCCAACACCGCCTGTCTCTGAGTCGTTGCCGCCACATAATATGGCCGAGTGTAGCATTGTCCACACGAAGAGAACCTATGTTTACTGAAACCCAGACCGGATCAGTTGACTGACTCTACACAAAATTGTTGGTAGAAATTCACATTTTAGTCTGAATTGTACACAAAGTTGTTGGCAGAGATTTACGTTCAGCTTAAAAAGAAAGGGGTAATTTCACTTAGATCACCACGAAAATTTGTAGTCTCATTTAGGTCACCAAAAATTTAATTTATTTTGTGAAGTCACCAAAAACATATTTAGTCTCACTGTCATAACTCCCGTTACTTCTTTTTTTTCCGTTATCTCGTCTATGAACGCGACACGTGATCATAATTTTTCTAATAGTGCCCAAACTACCACTAATTAGGTCTCACAACCTCGCATATGAAACCTTTGATATTAAGTGCATCACATGAATATTGCACATCCAACGTATTTTGTGGCCACGTGCCGCACACATAGGCGAGATAACAGAAAAAGAAAAGTAACAGAAGTTATAACAGTGAGAGTAAATATGTTTTTGGTGACCTCACAAAGTAAATTAGAATTTTGGTGATCTAAATGAGACTGCAAATTTTTGGTGACGTAAGTGAGACTACAAATTTTTTTGGTGACCTAAGTCAAATTACCCAAAAAGAAATCAAATCTATAAATTCACATTTAGTTTATTTTTATTATTTTACATTAGGGGTAAAATTGTCTTTTCAAATTGAATATATATTTGAGTTTTAGTTTAATTCTTGATCAGAGGTATGTTGGTAATTCCTTAGAAATACTAACGAATATCCAAAAAAAATTAACGAATTTTACTAAAATCGTTGATAGTTCGGACGCCTTATAAACTAGAAATTTAGGTGTCGTAAAGTGAAAATCTTGGATACTCAGAAGAACTTAAGTGTCATTTTTCCGTACTTGGACCGAACCGGGGCGAAGTGGGTGTGTGTGGCTCCCGAAAAGTCCACGGCTATAGAAGCAGAGAACCCACCCACCTATCTATCAATATTATACACACATATTACTTGGTATTCACAAAACCCTCGATATAATCTTTACACAGTCCATTTACACAGTCCAAAACATCACTGTGTTTTGTATGTAACTAAGTTTGAGGGATGCATGGACATGGACATGGCCACGGGCTTGGCCTTGGAGGCGGAGACAGAGCTCCTCTTTTGGGTCATAGAGTATGTTTTCTCATTTCTAGTTCTAGTTCTAGGTTTGTTTTTGTTTTTTAATTCGATTATTCGTATCTTGTGATTGCATATCAATTATTGGTCTTTGTTTGTGATGTGTATGTAAATCCATGTGTAGGGAGGGAGAAAGAGAGATGATACTTTGACAGACCTTGAACATGGAGATGCTGTTCCGGTTAATCCCCATTTTCATTCACTTTCTTTGTTTCTTCAATTTCTATTTGTTGATTGATTCCATTTCAGGCTGCAAATGTGGGATTTTGCCGGGTGCTTGCACTTGTAAGCTACATCTTCATGATTGTGATTCATTTGCTTATTACATCAAAGTTGAACATGTTGGTGACATTTTCATACTTGCAATTTACAGGCAAAGCCGGATGCCGGGAAACTTGTCATTGCCACGCTTGCTCTACTTCTTGCATCCACATCCAGTATACTTATTGTATGAGTTGGTTTGAATGTACTCGAGTTTTGAGTTCACGCCCTTTTATATTTTTGATGTTTCGGGCTTGTTGTTTATTTGCTTTCTAATGCAGTTTTGATGGTTCTTGTTGCAGCCCAAATTTGGTGGGAGGATCATAGACATAGTGTCTGGAGATACTGAAACGCCTCAACAGAAAGCCGCTGCTTTGAGTGCAGTCAATAGTACCATATTACAAATATTTCTGATTGTTGTTATCGGGTATGTGCGGCTTATATTCCTCGAGAGTTCACTTCATTTAGCTCGATTTCAGCTCTTCTGTGTCTTGTTTTGGAACAAAGCTATATGACTACGCATCAAAACTGAAACTTGTCCAAATTCTGAGTTGATTGTTAAATTTCATTTCCTAAGTTTTGTGCAACAAGAATCTACTTCATATCTTATGATGACTATAAATTATCTCGATTGCTTTCCAGATCCATTTGTACGGCACTTCGCGCATGGTTATTTTCCTCCGCGAGTGAAAGGGTTGTTGCTCGATTGAGAAACAAATTATTCAGTCACCTTGTGCATCAGGTCCCGCATTCTCCCGCATAACCTATTTTCAGATGTGCTATTGTTGATATATGTTTTTCCCTTCTTTCTGATGTATGTTATTCGTTTGTTTATGTTTCAGGAGATAGCATTCTATGATGTTACTCGGACTGGCGAGCTCCTAAGTAGGTTATCCGAAGATACTCAGATCATTAAAAATGCAGCAACTACCAATCTATCCGAGGCCCTGAGAAATCTATCAACTGCATTCATTGGCCTTGGTTTCATGTTTGTTACTTCATGGAAGCTAACATGTGAGCATTCATTCAACCACCTATATCACCTTTCTCACCTTAATTAATTTCCAACGGTTGATCACTATCATTGACATTTCCAATAAAAACTACAGTGCTGGCTCTCGCCGTTGTCCCATTGATCTCTGTTGCTGTACGGAGATTTGGCCGCTTTGTCCGAGAACTTTCACACAAAACTCAAGCTGCAGCTGCATCAGCAGCTTCAATTGCTGAGGTAATAGCCCTCGATTATTATTCTGGATTATTATTTTGTGGAAATTAGTAAGTTGAATAAAACTGATTTACAAAATGTGCAATAGGAATCTTTTGGAGCAATACGCACTGTGAGGTCTTTTGCACAAGAAGAGTATGAGATATCACGCTACTCTGAGAAAGTTAATGAGACACTCAATCTTGGGCTTCAACAAGCTGTAAGTTCTATAGTGCCGTTCTCGGTTATGATAATTTGTTGACGGTAATTTTGAAAATAATCTTGAAATACAATAATGTTATAACAGTGGTATGTGAAAGAAAATATGACTAGAATACATAAATAGAGAAGATTACGTTCTTCTGTGTCTGAATGCGAAGATACATTTGCTGTTATCGGTTGCAGAAAGTAGTCGGAGCGTTCTTTGGAGGTCTGAATGCAGCATCAACACTATCTGTGATAGTTGTGGTGATATACGGAGCTAAGTTGACGATCGGTGGTTCCATGTCACCCGGTGCACTTACATCCTTCATTCTTTACAGCCTCACAGGTAATTTGTTTCATTTTCTTTAGTGGTTCCATTTTTTGTTATTAATTAAAAAGTTCAATTCAGTATTTTTTACTGCATTGATCCTTGTAGTTGGATCCTCTGTATCTGGGCTGTCCGGATTGTATACAGTGGCAATGAAAGCTGCAGGAGCCAGCCGACGGGTTTTTCAGCTTCTTGATCGTGTCTCGTCCATGCCCAAGTCTGGAAATAGCTGCCCTCTCGGGTATGCTCATCATATTTTGTATCTTTCTTCTCCCTCTTTATAAGAACTTAACCTTCTCACTGATGAGGTGCATAATTGATAACTATAAAATCCAAGAAGCTGTTTAGACATTTCGATCCTGGTAATTGTATGATTGCTGCCACTGTTTTTTTTTTCGCTCTGCGAAAAGAGAAAATTGTTATTGATGAGAACCAAACAAAAGTTCCTAAGGAAGAAATAAAAGCTTGCTAAATACATCAATAGATAGAAGCAATGGAGAAAAGAGAAAAAAGAAACAAAAGACAATATCTTCTAGGATTTTTATCACACGAATCAGCCACATTGAAAGAGATGACCATGGATTTGCAAATATTCAAAGTTCGGGTTGCATTGTTGCTTTGCGAAACTGTCTGCTACTGCTTTTCAACTTGTTTATCTCAATGTGTTCTGTGATTTCAATTATTTATCTTCCCATATGAGGCGTTCTAAAACTACATTCTTGTTGTCAGTGATGAAGATGGTGAAGTGGAGTTGGATGATGTCTGGTTTGCCTATCCTTCCCGTCCTAACCATATGGTCCTCAAGGTTTCTTATTTAACTACACTTTTGATGCAGCGGTGTGGCCAATGAGTGTGTGTGCCACTGCCTCATTAACAATCACATTTTACATTCTGTGAATGAATTTCAGGGAATAACATTAAAACTTGAACGCGGCTCAAAGGTGGCTCTTGTTGGTCCCAGTGGGGGTGGAAAGGTAGTACTTGTTCAACATAATTCAAGGACACGGGCCTTGTATAGTTGTTTAACTTTCTCTTTGCTGCAGACAACAATTGCAAACTTGATCGAAAGGTTTTATGATCCAATCAAAGGAAAGATTATGCTTAACGGAGTCCCTCTTGTAGAAATCTCACACCAACATTTGCACAGAAAGGTATTATGCTTAGCAGTACCCTACACAAGGATCATTTCTCTTATATATCTGGCTAACTTGATTTACATACAGATCAGTATAGTGAGTCAGGAGCCTGTTCTTTTCAACTGCTCCATCGAGGAGAACATAGCGTACGGATTTGACGGAAAAGTGAGCAGCGCTCAAGTGGAAAACGCTGCTGTAAGATTTCATCATCTTTTCTTGATAACCGAGAACAAAGTTTGGGTGTAACCATGTTGGTGATGTGCAGAAAATGGCGAATGCACACGAGTTCATATCGAACTTCCCAGACAAATACCAGACACACGTGGGGGAGCGCGGGGTGAGGCTGTCGGGAGGTCAGAAACAGAGGGTGGCAATTGCTAGGGCCCTATTGATGGACCCTAGAATCCTTTTGTTAGACGAAGCCACGAGTGCCCTGGATGCTGAAAGTGAATATCTCGTGCAGGTATGTGTATAGTCAAACAGAAATGCTGTTGATGTTCAATTGTACATCAACTTGATGAAGCTGGGGGTTGCGGTTGGGGTGTGTGATTATTGCAGGATGCGATGGATTCGCTGATGAAAGGAAGGACGGTGCTGGTGATAGCGCACAGGTTATCGACGGTTCAGAGTGCAGATACAGTGGCCGTTGTATCGGACGGACAGATAGTAGAGAGTGGGAGCCATGAACAGCTGCTAGAGAAGAATGGAGTGTACAGTGCATTGGTGAGGAGGCAGCTACAAGCACCTAAAACTGCTATCATATAGCTATAATGCTTATATGTTTTGTTACACGCGGGCTTCATTAGGGGACTTTGCTTCTCTAATTAGTCTATATGTACTTGACTCGACAACAAATTAGTCATACTCTTATTCACTAAATCTTTATGAATCACTTTTGTCCACATTTTTTCTGGTGCCTCGATGAGTTTATGCTGCACATAGTAGTTAATCTACAAAGATGTATCGTGAAACCCATCTAAAGTACTATCCCCAAACCCCGAAGGAAAAGTAAAATACTCGGAGAAAGAAATGAACTTGGAATTTTGGCATATAAGAAACAAAGAAGATTTCTGGGGTGGTGCTGGAGTCAGATCAATCCGAAGCAGGAGTCCAAGCATAGAATATCACTATCCTTGTGTGGAAGTTGAACATGACCCAATACTTAGTCTCGTTTATGTTTGTCATGTGACACCATCCATATGGATATGAGAAAGCAACCTTGGATCAAGAAAAGAAACCCACGCCAAATAGCGCCTTAGTGTCCTAACGGACCAGGCCGGTCTATGTTTGGCTACGGTCGGTTGTCTGTCTAAGAGGTGACACAGGGTTTTGGCAGGTTCTCGAACTAATGACTTCCACCACGTCAAGGTGACATTCTACCAATAAGTTATATCTCTACTGCATGTTCAAGCTTAAGTGATGAAAAGGTTAGCAAATTTTAATTACCTCTTGTAGATCCGACTTTACCAAACTTTAGAGAGTGCACTACCAGCGCTTTGTTCTAGCATCACTGTCATTACCGATGGTTTGTAAGTTACAACTCCTCGTTAAAGGATAAGTGTTTTAGAGAAATATCATTGATAGTTTTCTACTTGTTTTTCTATTTAGAGTTTATTTGATTTTTGAAGTTCGAAATCACATAAAGGAATTCACAATTTTTTTCTTTGTTTTTCTTTTGAATCACTAAAAATAGTGCGCTAATGACCAAGATATGAGGAAATTTTGAATAATCCGAAATTTTGTCTAACAACTAGAGGTTAAAGATGCACAAAACAATAAGTAGTTTAATGTTTAAAGAAATTATCAGTTATTTTTACTAATTTAAGAAAAGAATCACTACCACTTTCTATTGGATCATTGATGTGAAGATAATGTGTCATTGTGAATTGCATATTCTATTATAGTTTATGCAATGTATCTCCGATAACTAATTTATTAAAATTAAATACATTATAACAAAAATCCATGTGCAATGACATGACTAGTAAAGATAGACGAGGAGAGAAGGAGGAGGAGAAATAAAACATGGTTAATAACATAAGTTCAGAAATTTGAATTACTCTTAAAAGAATATTTTGGTCTTTTGCATTTATAACTAATGGACAAACAACAAAATATAGGTATCTGAGAAAAAAAATCTCAGCACTGCTATAACAAAAAAAAGTCTACTATAATTAGGTGAAAAAGAGTATTTTAATATTTTTATATTCAAAACTAAACAGACAAACTAGCGTAATACGACCATCTGAGAAAAAAATAGTATTTAAATAAAAATTGTATCAAGTTCATATTAGTTATGTTACATTATTCATATATTTAATTACGTAGTTACGTGACTATATCAATTTGCTTGGTGTCTATTTATAAAATAAAGAATTGATATTATAATTATGACTAAAAAATTTAGTTTGTATATATTTTGCTATAGACCATTTATTTAGGTAGTTATTTACAATTTTCTTTATGAATAAATAGGAATGGTTTTAATTCAAAAAAAATGAATGGTTTGTAGTACAGTGAGAGCAACTTTAATAGAGGTGGATATTTTATCATATTTTTGGCAATATAATAATTTTCATCTTTGACACATTTGCAACTCACTATAGCAAAATTTAAAAGTAATAATAGGTAATATTTGCATCACAATTTGAATAACTAAAATTAAATAATAATTTTTGTATAAGCTACGCGATGTCACACTCAAAATAGTGAACAAATTAAGAAAAGATCTGAATTATTCGATTTGTGAGCTGTGTTCCATATGGTGTTTAGGTACACAATTATTTTATGATTAATGATGCATTGCATATAATAATTAATTGAAGTGGACGGTGCCGTCTTGTCTTATCTAATGTCTACTAGAGCTTCATCTCTATTTTATCGAATAGTATTGTTTGTAAAATATATCAATTACTTGGAATATTCATTTTATTTAGAGCTACTATTCAGATTCTCTTGTCTTACTCCAATACTCATGTCTAAAGGTGAGTCTTACTAAAAAGATGTTTTAAGTGACACACATCTATGATGTCTTTGTGATTCTCTTTCAAATCATGCACCAAATGAGATTTTTTTTTTGAAAGACACCAAATGAAATTTAAACTCACAAAAAATAGGGTATATATTTAGTGGCACACTTGACTATAAACCTATATAGAACGTCCAAACTATGTAAAACCATCATATCTGAGACGCGTGTTATCTCAGAGTGCGACATGTAATAAGGTCCAATATGTTATTTAACATTACAGTGAATATTTTACATGACTTCAATTTTGCACAGGTCTAACATGTTAACATCATTACACTACATGTTCAACATGATCATACAACATTGCAATGCATGTTATACAGTTTGAACGTTTTGACATTTTTCATTGGTTCGTAACTGATATCTCTTCTATATATTTATGGTTATATTTTAAATATAAATATGAATATTCAGAGTATATACTTATAAAACATTTTCATTTCTCTTAAGAAAATGAAAAAGGGGTGATAATAATTAGTAGAGTAGAGTAGAGGGTTTGGGTGCAATTATGCAGAAGTAGGGGGTGTTCCTAATTATTTGGGCGAGTTGTAGTTGGAAGCAAATAAAGAAAGTGGTGAGCGGAGAGAGAGAGAGAGAGGCAATGGGATGGGCAATTGCACTTCACGGCGGCGCCGGCGACATTCAGAGGGATTTGTCACCGGAGCGGCGGAAGCCCCGTGAGGAATGCCTCAGCCACTGCCTCCGTCTCGGCGTTGACGCTCTCAAAGCCCATCTCCCTGTCTTGGATGTTGTTGAACTTGTGGTAACTAACTTCTTCTTCTTCTGTGAATTCACTATTCATTATATTATATTACAAAATGAACTGTGCTATGTTATGTTATGATTTGATTCTTTCATATTGATTTTGATTGATTCAGGTACGGGAACTAGAAAATAACCCACATTTTAATGCGGGCAGAGGGTCTGTGTTGACAAGTGCAGGCACGGTTGAAATGGAAGCTTCCATTATGGATGGAAACAAGAATTGTGGAGCCGTTTCAGGACTCGCCACTGTTGTTAATCCCATATCTCTCGCACGACTGGTCATGGAGAAAACTCCTCATATATATCTGGCTTTTGATGGAGCAGAGGCATTTGCAAGGGAACAAGTAAGTCACAACTTCTCTACTTTGATCATTTTTGTGTGGTCTTATGTTGTTATGTGTGTAAATGACTACTGAAATGCAACTTAAATATGTAACCCAACAACAAACTGCAATCACAAACAGATATCTGATTGGATGCTGGTTTGTCTAATTATTTTCCAATTCCACTCTTTTAGGTATAGCAGTATCCATATTGTGATTGATAGGCAATAAACTTGTCAAAACCTTTTTTTTTCTTTGGGATGATTTTCTTTTAAGGCCACCCTATTAATTTTGTTGTATTATGCAATTGATTCTTTAAATTGAAAAGATTTTCCTGAATGAATATTTTTTAGTTCTAGGTTTATTTGTCCTTGCCTTGCTTTTGGGCGATTAAGCAGCTTTGAGCTGCAACGTGAATAAAACACATTGTACTTTGTGGAGGCCTATCAATCCCATTTATAACTGTGCCAACAATGAAAGTAGGGTTTCATTCTATTGGAGTTGTAGATTTGGGAAACAAAAAGTCACCACAGCTACAACAATAGCATGTTCCAATGCATTTGCTCAATTCACAGTTGAGTT
Source organism: Geranium rotundifolium (assembly GCA_963920655.1). NCBI lineage: Eukaryota > Viridiplantae > Streptophyta > Magnoliopsida > Geraniales > Geraniaceae > Geranium > Geranium rotundifolium. The sequence continues at coordinate 29,504,000 of OY987316.1, read as the reverse complement.
TGTCTTAATAACAATGCATCTCAAACTCTCCAGGGTGTTGAGACTGTTGAAGCGAGTCATTTTATTACTCCCGAAAATATTGAGAGGCTGAAGCAGGCAAGAGAGGCAAATAGAGTCCAGGTATGCATCTCCTATCTCTGTACTATGGAACGCGTTCAGATACATATTATTCTTATTTGTCAATGCTAGCTCTCAGGGAAGTTTAAATACATCACTGCCCACTGCTTGTTTGCTGCAACAACTTCAAATTACTTATAGAGTAGCTGTATATGTCGGTTTTTTGGATCTCCCTGTAGAGTATTTGGTTTTGAAGGCTAATTAGTACAGTACGACGTTGCAGATTGACTACACACAACCCATCACCAAGGATGAGAAGACAGACAGTTTAACTGCTAATGACGGTACCCAACGTGGAACTGTTGGATGCGTTGCTGTGGACAGTCAAGGCAACGTAGCTTCTGCAACTTCTACGGGTGGATTGGTAAACAAAATGGTGGGTAGGATCGGGGACACGCCTGTGATAGGGTCGGGGACGTATGCCAACAATTTGTGTGCAGTGTCGGCCACGGGCAGAGGTGAGTATATAATACGAGGCACAGTTGCAAGAGATGTAGCGGCTCTAATGGAATTCAAAGGGATGTCCCTGAAGGAAGCGGGGGATTATGTGGTGGAGAAGTGTGTACCGAGAGGCACTGTAGGGTTGGTTGCAGTGTCGGCCACCGGAGAAGTTGCGATGCCTTTCAACACGACGGGGATGTTCCGAGCATGTGCCACTGAAGATGGCTTCTCCCAAGTTGGGATTTGGCAAGTCTAAGCTTTCAGCATAGACTGATGTTTTTGTGCTTTGTTTGAACCACCCATGTTCAGTACTAGACTTTATTCTCAATTATTCGGGTTTGAAATGGGATCTATTTTCTTAGACTTGTCAATCTTATTTTCATCGACAATAAAGTAGAAAGTTGTCCCCGAAGGAACACTCTAGGAATTTGAGTGCACTTTCAAAATAGAGATCGTGAATTCGAACATTATGATAGGCGCATGAGATGACTCGGTAAAAAGTATAAAATTGAAATTAAACCTGGAATAAGTTAACTTCCAAGTAACCTTCTCTTCCAATAAACTATTGTGGTGAAATCTAGGAATCAATTTTAACCGTTGGATTTACAAAATATATGCATAAGGTTAAATTCCAGTTAGGGATGTTTAATTTTAGTAAACTTGTATTTAATTTAATTTATTTATCAATAATGATGTGTTTTAATCTCAACCTTATATTCTATTGATTCAATGGGTTAAAATGATTTCTAGTTTACACCATAAAAAGTAGTTTTCACATGAATAAGCTTTTGAATGAATTATTTGAGGGTTCCAATCAAATAATTTCATGCCTATACAAGAAATTAACCTCAAATATCTGAAATAATATGGATCTTGCATGATCATGAATTGATCATGAGATCTAGGCTAGAATTAAAATTTATGTTTACCTTGATTTGAAATCCCGTAGTCACTAAATAATATTTAGCAACCTCTAAAGAACGTCCACACATGAAGAGCAATCCGGGGATACTCACAACGATCCTTACTAGAAGATCGAAACAAGCAAAAGGAACGGAAAGGGGGAGGAGGGTGGCTGAAATCGGCTAGAGAGAGAGAGAGAGAGAGAGGGTGGCGGCTAGGGTTTTGGAAAATAATTCCCTTAATTTTAAGATCTGAAAATTTTCTTTTTATAAACCTTTTTAGGCAATAATTAATTAAAGGCCTTAACGGGCTTAAAGCCCAAAGGTTTTAATTAATTATGTAGAGAAGTCCATTCTGCCTAGGTCCAGTTTAGCTAAATTAATTAAATCTATTTAATTAGATTATAATTAATTAGTCATGCTAAACCGTTCTTGATTTCCGGTTAAGTCCTAAACCGAAATCGGTCTAATCCGGTTTAATTCAAAACCAGATTTTGTCTCTCTCATGATTCCTCCATATGATTTCATCCGTTTTACTCAACCTTTAGTGTGTGACCCTCTAGGCTCACGACACGTCGGCGGACTGGTAAAATTACCATTTTACCCTTTCCATCATGAGTGGCCTCTAGCAAGACATCATGATTACCCAACGCTTGTGATCATCGAGATTTCGACTTAACCTTGTCGTACATGAATCTATCCTTTTATCCTCTTGATATCTTTGACAACCACGAGGCATAGACAAGTCATCCTCGTTCTATTGTCTTGTTTCTCGATTCTGAGTTAACTGAATTATAACTGATACTACATATCGACTGCATGGCCATGCTATTGTATTTCAGTTGTACTCATCAAGTGGCCTAAACTGATATATGCTCACACGTCCGTATGAGGGATAAATCCTTCAGCGATCCATTGAGTCAACTTATGTAACTTGTGATCGAGCCAATCACAGTCGTTATTGTAACCCTTTTACAGGAGACGTTAGACTGAGTCAAACTCGTCACTCATTACATATTGACCTCAATGGTCCTTCTGTCTGAGGATGTGATTTCATGCGCCGACATATGAGTATGTTCATGACTGTGTCTATGTAACATACTCATGATCGGGTCGTCCTATATCACCCCTGACTGGTGATACTATGACCTAACTCTGGATCCCTTCTGGCCATGATCAGTAGAGCGTTATCATTTAGAGTTAGCCTCATACCGATCGCTTCTTATGAAGCTATTCTGATCGGGGACTACTTAAGTAAGATTTTATCTGATCTGTAGATCTACTATTATGTGTTGACACATCAATGATACAAATCAAATAATACTTAAGTTATTACTACAACACTTAGTAATATGAATGCCGATTTTATTTCAACTAATAATCTTTATTACATGATTAGATTGAAAATACATTGTGCTAGGGCACAAAAAGCCAACAATCTCCCACTTGCCCTAGACCCAATTGGTATTCCAATCTAAACCCATTCCCTGACATGTTCCTCATGCTTAGGCTGCGGTAGTGCCTTAGTTAAGGGGTCAGCTAGATTATTATGCATTGAAACGTAGCTTATCTCTACTTTGCCTTTATCAACCATCTCTCTGATTATGTGATACTTTCTCTCGATGTGCTTGGTCCGGTTGTGAAATCTAGGCTCTCTAGCGAGTGCTACGGCCCCCGTGTTGTCACACCTTAAGCTCACGGGATCAGACGTTCGTGGCAGTACATCTAATCCTCTCAAGAAGCTCCTGACCCACACCGCCTCCTTAGCTGCTTCTGATGCAGCTATGTATTCCGCCTCCGTGGTAGAGTCGGCTATTGTCGCTTCCTTAAAGCTTTTCTAACTGAAAGCTCCCCCGTTCAACATGAACACATACCCACCTTGAGACTTAAAGTCATCTGGATCTGTCTGAAAACTAGCATCAACATATCAAGTGACGTTTAGTTCTCCTTCTATCCCGCCATACACTAAGAAGGCGTCATTTGTTCTCCTCAGATACTTGAGGATACACTTGACGGCAGTCCAGTGATCTTGGCCTGGGTTAGACTGAAATCTGCTGGCACAACTGAGGGCAAACGATACGTCGGGCCTCATGTAGATCATGGCATACATGATAGATCCTACTGCCGAGGCATATGAGATTCCACTCATTTTCTTAAGCTCATCATGTGTTTTAGGACACTGTTTCTTGCTGAGCTTGATGCCATGTCTTACCGGGAGGTTCCCTTTCTTAGAGTCAAGCATTGAGAATCTTCTCAACACTTTATCTATATAGGTGCTCTGACTTAGACCTAAAATTCTCTTGGATCGATCTCTGTAGATCCTGATCCCCAGAATGTAAGTGGCCTCTCCTAAGTCTTTCATGGAGAAACACTTCTCTAACCAAGCCTTGGTCTCAAGCAAGGTTGGGACGTTATTTCCATGATCAGTATATCGTCGACATACAGCACCAGGAACACTATGTTACTCCCACTGCTCTTCTTGTAGATACAGGGTTCATCTGGATTTCTGATGAAGCCGAACTCTTTTACGGCTTCATCGAACCGTAAGTTCCAACTCCTACAAGCTTGCTTCAACCCATAAATGGATCGTTGCAGCTTACACACCTTTTCGGGATGTTCTGGATTGAAAAAACTTTCTGGCTGGGTCATATAGACACCATCCTGCAAATTCCCGTTAAGGAATGCGGTTTTGACGTCCATTTGTCATATCTCGTAATCGAAATATGCTGCAATGGCTAACATAATCCGAATTGACTTAATCATAGATACTGGTGAAAAAGTGTCATCATAGTCTATGCCTTGGACTTGACGATAACCTTTTGCAACCAGTCTTGCTTTGTTTGTAAGTCTGAGGCTTTCCGTCCATATCTGTCTTTAACTTAAATATCCACTTGCACCCTATGGGTTTTATCCAAGGTGTGCTGTCTACTAAATTCCAGACCTGATTGTCTTTCATGGACTTCATTTCCTCATCCATGGCATTCTGCCATTCTTTTGAGTTGGGACTCGCCAAGGCTTGCTGAACTGTTGCGGGATCATCCTGATCTACAACTATCAAGTCATTACCCTCTGTGGCTAAGAAGCCATATCTGACTGGGTTTTGACGAGATCTTTCAGACCTCCTTGGTCCTACAGGAGTTTCTGTTGGAATAGAACTTGGATCATTTACTTCATCGGGTACCTCTATATCCTCTGTAGGTTGTTCTGTGTCTTCTCGAATTCCTTTAAGAAGCACATGACTTCCACTAGGTTTCTTGGATAAGAATTCTCTTTCCAAGAAAACCCCACCTCGAGCAACAAAGATTTTGTTCTCTTCGGGTTTGTAGAAGTAGTACCCCATGGTTCCTTTGGGGTACCCTACAAAGACACACTTATCTGCCTTGGGTTCGAGTTTATCACCAAGCAATCACTTGACGTAAACATCGCACCCCCAGATCTTGAGGAAAGACAACTTGGGAGTTTTCCCTTGCCAAACCTCTAATGGAGTGGTCTCCACTGCCTTTGTAGGTGCCCGATTCAAAATGAATGCGGCCGTTTCTAGGGCATGGCCTCAGAACGATACTGGAAGGTCGGCGTGACTCATCATGGAACGAACCATGTCAAGCAGGGTTCTGTTCCTCCGTTTGGAAACACCATTCAGTTGAGGGGTTCCTGGCGGAGTTAATTCTGAGAGTATACCGTTATCCCTCAGGTGACTGAGAAATTCCTGACCTAAGTACTCACCACCTCGATCGGAACGAAGTGCCTTTATACTTTTACCAAGCTGGTTCTGTACTTCATTATGGAATTCCTTGAATTTATCAAAGGATTCTGACTTATGTCTCATTAAATAGACATACCCATACCTACTAAAATCGTCGGTAAAGGTTTTGAAGTATCTAAAACATCTCATGGCTTGTGTACTCATGGGCCCACATACGTCTGAATGTATTAGGCCGAGGAGATCACTCGCCCTTTCACCTAAGCCGCCAAAAGGCGCCGTTGTCATCTTTCCCATAATACAAGATCCCCATCTCTCGATTGGTGTGAATTCAAACGGGCTTAATAGCCCACACTTATGAAGTGTTGAGACGCGTTTATCGCCTATGTGGCCTAGACGACAGTGCCACATCACTGTCTGGTTTAAGTCATCTGACTTTAACCTCTTATTTACGTTATAGTTTGAACTGTAGTTAGTGTTATCAATATTTAAAATATATAATCCACCAACCATAGATGCAGTGCCATAAATGATATTATTTCTTGATAAAGTAAATAAGTCATTGTCTATAGCAAATACAAAACCAAGTTTGTCCAAACTGGACACTGAAATAATATTCCTACTAAATATAGGTACACAAAATACATCGTCCAATACTAAAATAAGCCCTGTGGGCATCCTAAGACTAATAGAACCGACAGCCGTCGTTGACACTGAACTGTTGTCTCCGACTCTCAGATCCCGCTCGCCTTTCCCAATGAGCTTCTTACTTTCCAAATCCTGCAGATTAACACAAATGTGAGTTTCTGCTCCGGTATCAACTACCCATGTATCTGAGAAAGTAACGTTGAGATTATACTCAACAACGTAAATACCTGATCCAGGTCCTGAAGGGTGTCCTCCCTTCTGCAAGCTCTTCACATAATCCTTGTGCTGCCTGCAATCCTTCTTCCAATGACCTGGCTGCTGGCAGTAGTAACAGACTACCTCTGAGGTCGAAGTGCTCCATTCGGTTCTAAGAACCGCTTGGATCCTCGGACCTCTAGGTGCCCTTATCTGCCCAGCTAGGTACATTGACGCCTTACCCTTACCTGACACTGCTGGTGCCTTGCCCTTGTTGGAGTGTCCTGGTGACTTGCCAGTAGGTTTGCCAGCTCTTTTGAAGCTAACACCCTTATTGACCATCAGAACCTCAGGGGTCTTGCCCTTGAGATTTTTCTCTGCTGTCACCAACATTCCATGCGGTTCCTTGATAGTCTTTTCCATATTATGAATATTGTAACTTGTGATCACATCTCCATAAACCTTTGGAAGCGACATCAGGACTATGTCTGATTTCAGCTGCTCTGTGAATTTATGACCTAAATTGGCCAAGCGATCAAAGAGCAGCTTCATCTTAAGGACATGTGGGCTCACTGCCTCACCAGCATTCAACCTGCTTTAAAACAACTCCCTAAGAGTGTCGTATCTTTCGACACGAGCATTCTTCTGTTGTATATTTTAATTTCCTCCATCATTTCTTGGGGATCTCCCATGAGATGCATGAACTGGTCCTGGATGTCATTTTCCATGGACCCGACCATGAGGATGCCAACATCTTGTCGATCGCTTATGTACTTGTCATAAGCGTTCTTATCGGCCTCGCTGGCATCATCTGCAGGCTCTTTTAAAGGCTTGTCTGTAAGGATATACTTCTGTCTGTCATACTGAAGGGCAAGCTTCAAGTTTCTCTCCCAAATCAGGAAGTTGGTCCCCATCAACCTGCCATTCGACAGAAGAGACTTTAAGGCTTCACTGCCAAGGCCTCCTCGGGATTACCGTCCTTCTCTTCGGTTTTTCTTGTCTTGGGACTTTGTAATTACATTTAATTTAAATAAAATAAATGATGTGTCACGCAGGTCACTATTAAATTACAACCCATAAACAACTCGCAGGTTGCAAACCGAAATTTAAATTCTAAATTCGGGCTAACTTAACAATCATGTTGCAAACACCGTGTTATCAAACAATCATGTTATCAAACAAGCATGTTATCAAGCAAACATATTAATTCCAATTTTATCTTGATTTAAATCATAAAATACGGTTTATCGAAATCTTTTTCTTGAACCGGTTAATTTCTGAATTAAATTGGTTCATGCGCTGGTTTATCGAAACCGAACCGGTATGAAATTGTAATTAATTATTGCTGAAAAATTCTGAATTTTTTTGGGTCGGATCTGACCCGAATCCATTCCGGTTTGACTGAACCAAAATTGACCCGAGGACAAATTTTAGGTTCGGCCAAAACCTAGCCGCCAGGGCTGGCCGAGGCGGGCCGCCTGGCCGGATCTGGTCAGGCCGAGGCCCTACCATGGCCGGAGCTGAGAGGCTCTGCCAGATCTGCCACGGGCAGATCTGGTCGGCCTTCCCGTTCCGTCCGATCGGCCCGTGGCGCGGCCGGGGTTAGCCTCTCGGCTAGCCTCGGCCTCTCACGGGTCTCGATCTTGATCTTACTCGATCAATAAAAATTTTCAGCAACATTAAAAAAATTCCAGCAATTAATTCATTAACCAAAATCATAGAATTTGCAATTTTTCAATTTACAACACCGAAATAAATTGAAAAATCAAATCTAGCCTATCATGCTCGAATACAAAATCATGCGTAACCAACCTCTGATACCAATGAAAGAATTATTTGAGAGTTCCAATCAAATAATTTCATGCCCATACAAGAAATTAACCTCAAATATATTAAATAATATGGATCTTGCATGATCATGAGATCTAGGCTATAATTAAAATTTATGTTTACCTTGATTTGAAATCCCGTAGTCACTAAATAATATTTAGCAACCTCTAAAGAATGTCCACATAGGAAGAGCAATCCGGGGATACTCACAACGATCCTTACTAGAAGATCGAAGCAATCAAAACGGACGGAGAGAGGGGAGGAGGGTGGCCGAAATCGGCTAGAGAGAGAGAGAGAGAGAGAGAGAGAGAGAGAGAGAGAGAGAGTGGCGGCTAGAGTTTTGGAAAATAATTTTCAGATCTGAAAATTTCCCTTTTATAAACCTTTTTAGACAATAATTAATTAAAGGCCTTAATGGGCTTAAAGCCCAAAGCTTTTAATTAATTATGTAGAGAAGCCCATTCTGGCTAGGCCCAGTTTAGCTAAATTAATTAAATCTATTTAATTAGATTATAATTAATTAGTCCTGCTAAACCGTTCTTGATTTCCAATTTAGTCCTAAACCGAAATCGGTCTAATCCGGTTTAATCCAAAACCAGATTTTGTCTCTCTCATGATTCCTCCATATGATTCCATCCGTTTTACTCAACCTTTAGTGTGTGACCCTCTAGGCTCACGACGCGTCGGGGGACTGGTAAAATTACCATTTTACCTTTTCCATCATGAGTGGCCTCTAGCAAGACATCATGATTACCCAACGCTTGTGATTATCGAGATTTCGACTTAACCTTGTCGTACATGAATCTATCCTTTTATTCTCTTGATATCTTTGACAACCACGAGACATAGACAAGTCATTCTCGTTCTATTGTCTTGTTTCTCGATTTTGAGTTAACTGAATTATAACTGATACTACGTATCGACTGCATGGTCATGCTATTGTATTTCAGTTGTACTCATCAAGTGGCCTACACTGATATCTGCTCACACGTCCGTATGAGGGATAAATCCTTCAGCGATCCATTGAGTCAACTTATGTAACTTGTGATTGAGCCAATCACAGTCATTATTGTAACCCCTTTACAAGAGACGTTAGACTTAGTCAAACTCGTCACTCATTACATATTGACCTCAATGGTCATTCTTTCCGAGGATGTGATTTCATGTGCCGACATATGAGTATGTTCATGACTGTGTCTATATAACATACTCATGATCGGGTCGTCTTATATTACCCCTGACTAGTGATACTATGACCTAACTCTGGCCCCCTTCTGGCCATGATCTGTAGATATCACCCCTTCTGGCCATGATCGGGGACTATTTAAGTAAGATTTTATCTTATATGTAGATCTACTATTATGTGTTGACACATCAATGATACAAATCAAATAATACTTAAGATATTACTATAACACTTAGTAATATGAATGTCGATTTTATTTTAACTAATAATCTTTATTACATGATTAGATTGAAAATACATTGTGCTAGTACACAAAAACCCAACAACTTTTTGATATTTACATTCGAAATCGAGACATAATTTTTGAATTGAAAAGAATAATGTTTTGATGACACGACATGAGGACTCAACCACCCACCCATACCCCCTCGCAACTTCCCTGCAAATATATGGTTTGTTGATATGCAGACTTGTCATTTGCTCGAGAGGTTAGGAGTCCCACTACCGTTAGCCCTTTTTTATTTTTGTGTATGTTTATCTTATTCATTCAGTCCGCAGGAAAATTGGGGACATATGAAAACTGAAATATTTCAAGGTTCGTACAATAATGTAGAGCAACCAACTATGTCTTTGCTCTGTCATATTAATTCTCGAAAATTCTAGCAATTAGGTTACTTCTTGTAATAGGAGTAAAAATTAAACATTTAAATTTTTGATAGAATTTAATGGTAAAATTGTTTTTCTTATTGCAAAATTATAAGTAGTGGTCTAAGTGAAATAACAATATACTTAAGAAACTTTAAAAATTACATTTTTAATTAGGGTGCGCATATAAATTGTCTATACAAAAAGGGTGTAAGTGACATTTTCTCTTCTGATAGGATTAAAATGTTAGTTTTGACAAATATTAGAGTGTTTCTTTCATTAAATTGGGCATCTCTTATAGTTGAATGACAATTAAAATAATCTATGGTTTGGTGTACAAAATAACTTCAATAGAATGAAGTTATCCTAAAGAGTAGGGGTGGACACTTTTTACCCAAAACCGAAATCGAACCGGGATCCAACTCGAATATGAACCGAAAAATCGAGAATCGTGAGTATCGGATTAGATTTGGGTCTGAAAATTGAGAACCGAATCAATTCAGTTCGGTTCCGAATCTGAGAGTGTGGAACTCGTGAGTATCGGATCGGTTTTAATCAGTAATTTTTGTATTTCAATTTTATATTTTTGCCTACAAAAGAGTATAGTTGGGTATAATTTTGACCATAAATTGAACAAAATATGGATATCACATTAATTGGGTCTAATTGGACCAAATTATACCGCTAGACATGAGAATCAGACCCTTAATCTCACAATTAACCATTTAATTGGGTAGAACCGAGAACCTGACCGTAGAACCGCACCTAGAACCGGACCGATACCCACTTCTTGAGTCCGGATTTGAGTCTACAAAATGGAGAGCCGATTGATTTGGTCCGGTCCGGTTCTGACTGGTTTTATAACCATGCCCAAACCTACTAAAGAGGGGCCGTTAGAGTCTTATGGGTTTCAATTGTAAAAACGAAACAAAACAATGCAATTGCATTAATTTAAATTTGTTATGACATTTTAGTTGAAAAGGTAACAGTTAATTAACAAAAAAGAAAGGGGAAATTGCGTAAAGTCACGAGAAACTTTACCGTTTTTGTATAAAACCACGGTTAACTATTATTTTTACATAAAAGTACGGTTAACTTTATTTTTGAAGCACACTGTTAGAATACCGTTAGTTTTATTTTTTATTAATTATGAAATGACTAAAATAACTTACAAATTCCTCAAAATTTTAAAGTGTGTAATCTTTATTGATTATTTGTCATTTTCAGTCATAGCTCTAGCACCCTCACAAATCGTACTAACCTCAATCGACCCAAGAAACTCAATTGTGTTTGGGTCCAATAGGTCTCTCCAAGTTTTAACACCTCAATCTACCCACACTGCACGGGCCACCCACACCAAATCCTACAGTTTGGGCGGAGGTAGTAGGGGTTCTAGTAATAGTTTAGAAGATAAAAATAACGTGATTGAATCACTTGGAGGAGGTTTTGGGCAAGGCGGAGAAATTGGAAACTTCAACTACTAGTGTCCCTTGTGATTGCAAAGGGAGTGACAGAGTTGTAAATAAATGATTTCCCTTGAATACAACTAAGGCAAGTAAATATATATACAAACCAACACAATCCAATTCACGTGCTAATTCGAGACCACAAACGTATAGGAGCACAATTCAGCCTTCAAGAGGCATGCTAATGATTTATTTGTGACCGAGAATCAAATATAAAGGGGAGGAAAAAAATTACAGGGTTCCTAATATTGGGTGGATTGAAGTACCATTAATGGAGTGCCAAAGCTCTAACTGAAAATGAAAAGTAATCAATAAAGATTGTAGTGTAAATAATAAAATTGGAGAAAATGAGAGAATGACATACTTTAAAATTTAAGTAATTTAAAATAGTAATTTAGTCATTTCATAATTAATAGAAAATAAAACTAACGATAATCTAACCGAGTACTTCAAAATAAAATTACCCATAATTTTATGTAAAATTAATAATTAACCGTTCCTTCGTGCAAAATCTATAAAATTTACTGACGCAATTTCCCCAAAAAGAAAACATAAAACTTACATAGGAGAAATATTTCGATGCAATTTTAAATTTTAGAACTTTATAAGTAAGTAAGCGTTTATTTATTTGCATATAGATATGAAATTCAAAACCTAAGAAAACATTCCTTGCCTCAGTTGAAGTCTTCTTCAATCTTCATCACTCTCTCTCTGCACATAAAATTTCCATATTTGAATCGTATAGAATGTACGAAGCTCAGCAACAGTTGTTGGATCTGCAAGATAATTCGGATTATGGGAACCCAAAATCATGGCTCTCCGCCGGCGATGACATCTCTCAGTCCTCCCTCGGTAACGCCTCCGCCGCCAACGGAAATGTCGATCGCGAGCTCTACAACGACCTTGTTCAGATGGTCCCTCTCGTCCAGTCCCTCATCGTAACCCCTTTCCCTCTCAATTACTTGCTTCTCTCTCTCCATGTTTTGATTTTTATCATTACAGATCTCTCGGCCCTTTCCTAGATTTTTCAACTTGGTTTTAAAGTGAACTCCTCACTCCTGTACTGGTCTTATCAACCAAGTGTAGTTATTTTTAGTTTTGTGATGAGAGATCCAAAACTGACACCTTATAATTTCTTCTATTTGTACAAGTTTTCATTTTCTGTCATTCAATTTCCTCATGACCCACTTTTTGTTTTTGGTAAATAAAACCTATTTAGGAGTGGTAAACTTGAAACTAGTTTCAATCTCATTGTAAAAGGTGAAATCAATTCCAAAGGAAATGGATTTCTTGCTTTGTACAAGTACATACAGACACCTGCTTTCTTTGGAGAAATAAAATTAATGTTATGTGAAAACCGAATATGCCCTACTGGTGTGGATCTTATGAAACAAAAAATTGAACTTAATCTAAGCATGTGGGGCATTGAGGTAGGATGAATGGTGAATTTCCTTTCAATGTTAAAAAAAGTGTTAGTACTTTATTTACCAGCAACTCAACTACATATATGATTTCTTTCTTCTGTTTACATAATTATGGTTATGACTGTATAGGATCGGAAATCGAGAAGTTCATTTACACGCCGTGCTTCAGTAATATACACCAAGACGCCTTCGAAAGAGTCATTGTCCAAGAAAGTAAGATGTTTCATTCTGAAATTACAAAAAACACTCCCATAGAATTGTGTAAGAATATTGTAGCATTAGTTGGTGATTTTCGATGACAGGATATTGGGATGCTACTCTATCTAACGTATTTTATATGCATTTTATAATTTCAGAACTGTTTTTGATATGCATCTGAGCATTATATATGCAATTTCATATTTTCCTTTTGGTTAAGTGTGGATCAATCAGTATAAAATGGTTGATGCAATAGCCAGAAGTAGGAACATCTTTGTTCACAGCTGACTGTGTAAGAATTAGTTGGCGATTTTGGATGATATGATATTGGGATGTTACTCTATCTAACGTATTTCATATACATTTTCTAATTTCATAACGGTTGGTGTTACGCCACTGAGCTTTATCATGCAATTTAATAATTCATATTTTCCTTTTGGCGTAAGCGTGGATCAGTCACTATAAAAAGGTTGAGGCAATATTTAATTTTATGTATTCAATGGTGAAAAGTACAAGTGACAAGCACATAATTTTACTTCTTCAATTTCTCAAATGCAGTTAGTTTTGTGTACTTTAATTGGGCTTAAGTGTAGGGATAAAGAAGCAATTCTAAGGGAATTGTCATACCATTAAATACCTCACAGTGCTACATTACTCCAATCTATAGTATTATGTTATGCTTAAATTGGTGACAATGCTTACTGACTTAAAAGTTAGTGAAACACAACATACTTGTATCTGGGCGCTAAGCAATAGCATGGATTAGTCCCAGGATCTTCCCAAAGTTAAACTAATATGTCTGACATGGTTTTATCGCCATCATCTCAGATTCTCATCACAATGATCGCTGCTCAAGCAAAGAATTTGCTCTATTCCTATGTCTTTTATGGCTCTATTGAATAAGTTGTTGCTATTTAAATATCCATGTGGCCATGGCTTGGCACCTCCTAAACAACTAGACAACATACTATGCTTCAAAGTTTGTATGGGTTCTGATTTTGACAGGCATGAGTATTGCCATAGTGTTTATACCAACATTAGTTTCAATCTGTGGAGGACCCGCAAGAACTTTACTGGCCAACCTGTCGACCTGTTCTCGCATGATTCATCATTCATTATGCTCCCTATAGCATTGTATAGGTCTTTTCTAACTTCTAGGTTATATCCTTGCTACAACTATGCAGCAGTCTAGTAGCAAGACTATGGTCATACACTTTGTATTATAGTATGATTATGGGCTTGAGGTTATTGCTGGTAGATTGTTGGCTTTATGGAGCACCATAATCAATCTCTTATCTAGCTCTTGATTTATATAGACAGTATATCTGGCCAACATGTGTCATTATAGTGGCACCACTATCATGCTCATGTGCTACTCAATGTGATTCTCTGTTTTCCAAATACGACAGTTTACGGTTTTCAATCGAAGTACTATTCATTATCAGTTCTTGCCAAATTACTATTTACCACAAGTGATGGCACCTTTAACACTTCATTTTTGACGTCTGTGTAGTTTTAAAATATCATTTTGTTTACTAGACAGTGTCATTTATTTTTGTTTTTTCTTGAAAGTATATGTATTTGTTCCCCATGTTTACAACCTAGTGTTTTGTAGTTTTTGTTGCATGATCCTAGACCCTAATACTTTTCTTTTCATTTTCTGAAGATTGCTGAACCAAAAGGGAGAAATGCAACTGTTCCTACAAAAAAGAAAAGGGAGCATGGAGAAAAGGAACAAGTTAAGAATGCTAACAATAACCAAGATGCTGACAACTTCTCAATCTTTCCGTCAAGGGGGTTGGTGGCAGAAAAGGACATACAGGAGTTGGTTGCCTTGAAGGAGCAAGTGGAAGATCTCCAGAGGAGATTGTTAGAGAAAGATGAACTTATAGAATCAGCAGAGCTCTCAAAGAATCAGGCAAAAGCTCTGCATGCAAAACTTGATGAACTTAAACACCAGGATGCAGAAAAAGACTCTTTAATTAAGTCTACTCAGTCACAACTCTCGGATGTAAAGGTACTTATTGTCATACTTGCCATGTCCTATTATTTTAAGTATGTAACTTGTTGTTCTAGTCTGCATGGTTTGAAATCTCGGAAAAACAAGCGAGTATATGAATGCATCATTTGGATACTTCTCATGTATTACAAGTTTGATGTCAAGCAATTGAAGGATGAAATATTCAAATTCCCAAAACTGCCCATCCTTAAAATGCCTGGAAACTGAAATACAACATTGTTTTTTGATTTTTTTGTATGTTTTAATTATTTCAAAATGTACGTGGAAAGTTTAACTTGGGGTTTCTAGAAAAAATTGCTTAATTAAGACTGAGGCATATTTATAATATTTTATTACCTGTATTATTAATTTCTATCCAGCTGATATTCAGATGCATGATAATCAGAGGTCTGCTTTTTGTGAAATTATGTCTTGTATGGTATGAATTGCTGATTGTTCATGCAGATTAAGCTAGCAGACAAACAAGCTGCCTTGGAGAAAATCCAGTGGGAAGCAATGACGTCAAACAGTAAAGTAGAAAAGCTGCAGGAAGAAGTAGATTCTATGCAAGGAGAGATCTCATCATTTATGTTGGTACTTGAAGGGTTAACAAAGAATGATTCCACAAAATATGATGGAGATTATGACATAAAGCCACATTGTTTTGACAAGATTCCTTATATTGTGAGTTGACAGTATGCTATGCGCTTAAATGTTACATTTTTTTTGCTCAGCATTTAAATGTTACATATCTGTTATGGCCATTTCTCATTACTTGGGGCGTTTTGGATTAGGATGATCTGGACGATACAGAGATGCAGCAAATGGAGGAAGCAAGAAGGGCTTATATAGCTGCTGTTGCTGCCGCGAAAGAGAAAGAGGATGAAGAATCAATTGCTGCTGCAGCTAATGCAAGGGTACTGCTCCAGTCTTTTGTTTTCAGGCCACAAGTTTGAATGCCTATGACTTGGTAGTAACTATGATATCCGTTTGGTTTGGGTTATACCGAGTTGTTATTTATATATACAGTACAGAATCATCTGCGTTCTCAGATGTTTTATGTCGAGATTGTATGTACGTAATTTGGGTGGTAGCTACTGCTTTGATTCACCAATGTCTGATGTCTGTCAACTTAGTGATATTTGAGATATATGTACTCTGTAGTTCTGTGAGGTCCTCTAAGTAATGGCCAATTCTTTTCCTATCAAAGATGGCAAAACACCCTCAACCCAACATAGACCTAATGTCCTTGACTCAATCGGGTTGGAAAATTTTCAGGGATCTAGCCAGGGTTGAGGGAGACAAAATATAAGTTTATACGTTCACAGTAGAACATACATATAAGTTTTCAAAAAAAAAAAGAACATATATTCTGTATACTATGCGTACCCAAAAAAACTACAAATGTTTTTAAAACTCACATTTAGGCATAAAATAACCAAAATTTGTAATGAAACTTAAATTTAAAGGGTTCTCATTACCATTCATTTTTGAAATGTTAATAATATAAAATGACAAAATTTAAATAAATTTACAAAATCAATTTAAACGTGATGTAACTATTTTCTTAACTTAATTTGTTAGGCTCATTCGGGTTCAAAATGAGTTGGAAACAAACAAATCTAACCGAGTTTATTTAAATTTGAGATTTTTAATGTGCTATTTTAAATATAGCCTCATTTTTATTTTTGCTTTAGGCCACAGCATAGGTCGGGCCGACCCTCGATGTAAGTCTTGAATTATGAGTAAGAAAACACACCAAAAAGATTCTTCGGTAGCTTATTTCTTTTACCTTTCACTAAGTAATTCACATTATTATCAATCTCATGTAGGGCTGTTCATCGGGTCGGGTCCATCCGAACCGACCGGTTTTGGACCCGATTCGGCTCATGTCGGGTCCAGGGACTCGGACCCGAAACTCGACTCGTTAAGGCTCTCGGATGGTCGGGTTGTCGGGTGAGTCGGGTGCAATCCGACAGACCCGATGGGCCCAAAATAGCAGCCCGTTAAAGAGAAATTTCAGCCCAATAAAAATTGAAGCCCAATAACTTATAAATTTCATGACCATAACACAAAAAACAGCTGCTGCCCAATTTGTTATAAACAATCCAGATTCCAGAAACACAAAAAGCCACTACCATGGGCATAAACTGCCCAGAAACATAAAAACAGCACTGCCAATTTCATAATTCATGCTCAAACAAACATAATAAAACGTTCCAACCCAATATTTGCTATACAAGCTAAAGGAACAATTCATGAGCATACAAAACGAACTAAGTGTTCATCCATCATCACCACCATTCACCGGTACTACAAAAATAAGGTGATCAAAAGTGAACAACAAGTTCAAACATCACCACCATGAACTGCCATGGGCATTCAGAAACACCAAAAACAGCCACACTGTCATGGGAATTCAAAATAAAAACAAGAAATTACAATTAAACAAACAACTACAACACCATCCAAGAGGGAGCCTCATTCCGTAACTTGTGCAGCATAACCAATTAAATATGTCAATGAGTAAAAACAATTAAGGTTGTCCATAATTGATAAAATTATAAAGGACTTGTACACATCGTATTTAAAATTTATTATCTTGATCCTCAAAGCCACTGACCTCTGCAGTACCTCGAATCCAACTCTGAGTGCACACCAATGCCTCGACTGTAAGCGGTAGTAAGGCACTTCAGAAGTCATTGAGAATCCTACCACCCGTTGAGAAAGCTAACTTGGATGACACGGATGTGATAGGTATCCCAAAAATATCCTTGGCTAGGGTAGAGAGTATCGGAAATCTTGCGGAATTGCACATCCACCATACCAAGATATCGAATTTCTCGTTGTTACCCTCTACTTCTTCCTTCAAGTATTTGTCGAGATCGCTCTTTGGGCCACTTTCTTATGTAGCTTGAGATTTATCGAACGCTCCACGATTTGTTCTCCTTGTAGATTTGTTGTTAACCACAACAACATTTTGAGCGGTTGTGCTAGTACCTTCAGGAGGTGTAGTACTACTACTTGACGCTGCATTGGTAACATATGCATCGAACAATTCATGCAAAGCATTCTTTATGTTAGCTTGTAAGGCAGCAGAAATATCAGTAGGGTACATGACATTCACAGTATATTCAACAACAACTAACTTGTTCCTTGAATCGAAAATAGAAGCAATAAAAACCATCAAGTTAATTGTATTGGCATTAGCCCAATACTTGTTAAATTTGTCTCTCATTCTGCCCGTTATGGCTATGATGTTGAAGTCATGTTCTGCCACTTCCCCCTCTTTGATGATAGACAATATGTCACTAACTTCATCCAACAGTAGATGAGCTGTGACATATTTGCAACCCGATACCCTTTTGGTAACAACAAAGAAATGCTCGAAAAAGTCCATGAACTTCTTTATGTAATCCCAATCTTCTTCCACCAACATACCCAAAGGCTCTGTAGTACCTTTCTTGAATTTTGACTCTAGCTCTTGGCGAAAAAGGGCGTTCTCGCTGTCATATCTTTCAAAGGCATTCTCTAAGGCTACTGCAGATTTCAACATGAAGTAGGTGGAGTTCCACCTAGTAGACACATCAAGGATTAGTGAATTCTTGCAATCAATACCAGCAACAGTTACACACTCCTTGAATCTGTTCATCATAGCGGCTGATTGTTTAAAAAACCTCACCGATACCCTAATTTTCTCAATCGGTTCACCTAGCAAGGTCAAACCTCTCTTCACTATGAGATTGATGACGTGAGCACAACACCTCATGTGCAAGAACTTCCCACCTAATATGCTTTTCCCCAACACGTTCATTTTTTTCCTCAAGAACTGAACTGCTACATCATTGCTCTTGGCATTATCTAAGGTAATGCACATGAGTCGATCAATCCCCCACTCTTGAAGACATTGTTCAATAGCCTTCCCGATATCCTCTCCCTTGTGACTGTTGATCTGACAGAACACGATTATCTTGGAATGCAGCTTCCAATCATCATCTACATAGTGAACGGTAATGCACATATAGTTAATCAGCTGGTTGCTAGTCCACGTATATGTAGTGAGGGATAATCTAGGGGCCTCCACTCTCAAGAATTCCCTAAGTTTCTTCCTCTCACTAGAATGCATCTCGTAGAGGTCTCTCGTGATGGTGCTCCTGCAAGGCATGTGGAAAAGGAGCTGGATTTTTTTCGAAAATCGTTGGAAACCCTCATGTTGTACAAAACTAAGGGGCAACTCATGCATAATGAGCATCCGAACTAACTTCTGCCTACTTCCTACTTGATCAAAAGTCCATGAATCCATAGATTGTGTACTACCATCAGAAGTCGTCGTAAAAGAAAGTATGAATTGAGTATTGGACTTTCTATTTGGATGACCAGGACAAAATTTCATATGGTTATTCAAATTGGTAGTCCCACAATCTTTACTATCAGCTTTATATTGCTTAGGACAATACTTGCAACGAGCAGTCAATACACCTTTTTCATTAGGGGCAGGTAAGTGAAAATCATTCCATGCAAGACTAAACTTTTTGGATTTTTTAGGGGGTAAAGAAGCTATACCCGGGGCTGCTGCTCCTTGCTGAACAACATGAGGAGCAGCAGCAGCTTGAGCAGCTCCACCATCAGCAGCATCCACATCTCCGGAATCAGCTCCAGCAGCAGCCTGGTTCAACATTAATTTACGACTAAATCAAACTTCAAACTACATTTCAGTTACTTATTAACCCATAACAGTTTGTAATACATATACTAACAATCCCAAAACATTTTCTAATAAATACACATTTAACCCAAACCCATAACAGTTTTTAAACACTAGACTAACAATAACAGTTTATAAATAACTAATACATATACTACTTGTACTAAATAACATATTCTAAATTTACTAACAAATATGCTAATAATTAATAACAGATTGTAAATTTAGTAATAAAGCCCAAACAAATATACTAATTGATGACAATGTAACTAACAGATAAATAAATAATAATGTAGCAACTTACTCAAAAAATGAACCCCAATTCGAAACCCTAGATACCTAAATCAGTTTTGAAATTTACCCAGTTTTGAAATTTACCCCAATTAGTTGAACAACAATTTATAAGTTAATTACAGTTTCTGAACTTGCTAATTAATTTACTAAGTAACCGTTTCTAAATTACTAATAAATATACTACAGATCCAAACCCAAACCCATAATAGTTTCTAAACACTAGACTAACAATATCAGTTTATAAATAACTAATAAATATACATATACTACTAACTAATAAACACTAGACTAACAATATCAGTTACTTATTAACCCATAACAGTTTGTTGTACATATACTAACAAATAACAATAACAGTTTATAAATAACTAATACATATACTACTTGTACTAAATAACATATTCTAAATTTACTAACAAATATACTAATAATTAATAGCAGATTGTAATTTTAATAATAAAGGCAAAACATTTACAATCCCAAATTAACATTTAACTCGAACTTTGAATTAAACCCTAACCCCCAAATCAATTTCCCCAATTTAAACCCAAACCGAACCCTAACCCCCAAATCAAAACCAATCCCCAATTTGTAACCCAAAACCGAACCCTAACAGTTTTGAAATTTACCCCAATTAGTTGAACAACAATTTCTAAGTAAATTACAGTTTCTGAACTTGCAAATTAATATAGCATGCAATAATCAAAAAACCCCCAAATTAGCAATCCCCAATTTAAATCCCCAATTTTAAACCCAAACCAAACCCTAACCCCCAAATCAAAAGCCCTAATTTAAAATCCCAAATTGAAATTGAGTTAATTCGGTTTTGAAAATTAAAATAAAATCCCAAATTACAACTTCAAATAAAAATTAACATTTAATTCAGACTTTAAATTAAGCCCTAACCCCCAAATCAATTTCCCCAATTTCAATCCCCAATTTTAAACCCAAACCAAACCCTAACCCCAAATCAAAAGCCCTAATTTAAAATATCAAATTGAAATTGAATTAATTCGGTTTTGAAAAAATAAAATCCCAAATTACAACTTCCAAACAAAAATTAACATTTAATTCGGACTTTGAATTAAACCCTAACCCCCAAATCAATTTCCCCAATTTCAATCCCCAATTTTAAACCCAAACCGAACCCTAACTCCCAAATCAAAACCAATCCTCAATTTGTAACTCAAAACCGAACCCTAACAGTTTTGAAAATCCCAAATTCAATGAACCCGGATTAAAACCCTAAACTGAAATTACTGAATTCAAATCGAGACTCAAATGAACCCGGATTCCATAACTCTAACCTAATCTTTAAAAAAACTAATTTGAAACCCTAAAATTAAACTAACCTGATTTGAAGACATGTTGTCGCCTCGCCGTTGGATTTGAAGGTCGTTTCGGTTGAATCTCCATTGGAGAATCGAGACGTTGGTGTGTAGCTTCTCCTCACCATCGCTTGATTTATAGTATTGTGGTGGTGAAGAAGAAGCTCCAACCAACGACTCGATTGAATCGGCAAGCCACCTAATCGAGCAGTTGGGGATGGATGGACGTGACGTGACGGGGAGGAAGAGGAGAGGAAGGCGAGGACGAGTCGACGGAGAGAAAGAGACACAGAAAGGGTTTTCAGACACGAAACGAGGAGAATGGGAAGAGCCGAAGAGAGATTAGGGACGCATTAATTACAGACTCACCAACTCGTGAGCCAGTCTCAATAAACGAACGGCTCAGATCATTTCGTGCAATCGCGATGGACGGTGAAGGAGGTTCCACGTCTTCTGCCGAGCCCTTCTCTTCTCTCTTTGAGATTAACATCTCACATCGGAAGTGTATAAACGTTTTGTAACGTTTATATACTTCCATGTTCCATGAGTTGGCAGCCAAGAAAGTTGGGCTGGGCTGGGCTGTGTCATGCTCTTATATGTGAGCTGGTTTGGGCCTGTGTAATAATTCTTGACTGGCCCATTTTGTGAAGAAGGGGTCGGATGAGTCGGGTAATTCGGTGGATTTTAAAACCCCACCCGAGGCCCGACTCAATTAAGGTCGGGTTTGGGTCCATCCGACCCGAGTTTCACTTGGTTTTGTCGGGTCTCGGGTCAAACGGGTTTGAGTCGGGTTGGGTCATCGGGTGGGTCGGGTCCCGAATAGAAATGGACAGCCCTAATCTCATGTCACTTAAAGGTGTTACTTAAATAATTAATGTTGGTGGTCTTTTAACCCCACATTTAACATCATTTTCATGACACGTTATCAACACGATTAACTTAACTATCATAATTAAAATTTCTTTTTTCTAACTACCAACTAATTTATGTTTATTTATTGAATTTATGTTTATTTGGTAAATTTATATATGCTTATTGTATTTATATCTATAAGTATACTCTGTGATCGTTAATCTTGAATTGAATCTTTCACATCAGAAATTTATTTGTTATCATTATATGTTTTTTATATTTATATATTACATTTTGTAACCTGAAGTATACAAAATTAAATGCATATTGAACCCAAAGTTCTAAAATTGACGAGAAAGAAAGTTGATGAACCTAACGTCCATGTAGACCAGAAGTTTATGATTTCTAAAATGTATGAGACTCGAAGTTCCGAATCAAAGTACAAATCTCAAAATAAAATTATGAGATACTGGGACTAAACTTGGAGTTTTGAAAGTTAGAATCAGCAGTCCTAAATATCCAAAATATGTAATATTTTGGACATATTTAAATTGTATTACTACAGTTAACTTTTTCAGCATGTCGAACCTAGTGAAGTGCCAATATGTAGCCCTCGGTCTAGATGGGAAGAATTACTTTGAATGGGTCCTGAAAACTACTCTTCATCTAAGATTTATGAATTTTGGAGAAGTTATTGCAGGAAGCAACCAAGAGTCCGCGCAGAACAAAGAAAAAGGCATAATTTTCGTACGTCATCATATAGATTCTGGTCTACGAGCCAAATACTTGTATATTCAAGATCCACTTGATCTGTGGAAGATGTTAAAAGAAAGATTTGAGCAGATGAAGGCTATTGCCTTACGTCATGCATTACCTGAGTGGTCTAATCTTAGACTACAAGATTTGAAGACCATTAATGAATATAATTAAGCTTTATTATAATTGTATCTATTCTTCGAATGTGTGGAGAAAAAATAATTGATGATATGATGCTTAAAAAAACGTTCTCCGCATTTCACCCATCTAACATGCTCCTGCAACAACAATATCATAAGCGAAAATTTGAAAATTTCACACTTGATTGCATGTTTATTAATTGCTGAACAGAATAATAAATTGCTGATGAAACATCATTAAACTCGCCCCGTTGGCAGTTCACCAGAGAAATGACAAAATGCTCCACCAGAAGTGCAACAAATACGAGAGATGTGATAAAGGAAAATGTCCACAAACTCAGACTCCCAAAAATAGTGAACATGAATATTTTAGGTATGGTGTAAAAGGACATTGGGCACGTACCTGTCGTACTCCCAAGCATTTAATGGTCTTGTATCAAGCATCACTTAAGGGAAAAGAGAAGGTCGTAGAGACAAACTTTATGGACAACTCAGATCCTGCATATCCGACTAATTTGAATGTTTTCGACTTCTTTTGCAGATGACGATGAAAATGTAGGAAACTTGATTGTTAATGATGTAGCATGAGTTGTTGTTGAATAATCATAAGACTGTAATATATTGTAATATATTATGCTTTTGTCTTATGTAATCTTTTTATATGTTTTTAATATAATGCTATGTTTTTTTTCTTTTTTAGATACAAACTTTGCGGACAACTTGGATCATGTAGATCCGACTAATTTGAATGTCTCTAACTTCTTTGCAGATGAGAATAGAATTGTAGAAAACTTGATTGCGGATGATGTAGCATGAACTGTTGTTGAATAATCATGGGATTGTAATATATTGGTTTTGTCTTATGTAATCCTTTCAGATGTTTTTTAATCTAATGCTATGTTTTTTTTTATGAAAGGATATGAATTCCAGAAATGGATCACCGGTTGACAAAAACGGAAATGATGTGTGTATTGTTGATT
This sequence comes from Geranium rotundifolium, assembly GCA_963920655.1. Lineage (NCBI taxonomy): Eukaryota > Viridiplantae > Streptophyta > Magnoliopsida > Geraniales > Geraniaceae > Geranium > Geranium rotundifolium. Next base: position 29,480,194 of record OY987316.1, on the reverse strand, counting down.
CAGTCAGTACACATAAATATTTTAAAGAAAAAAAAAATATTTTTCGTGTCTAACTTTGGTTGAGGCAAATGTTAATACTATTATGGATTATGCAAAAATTATAAAAGGCTTCGGCTGAGCTTCTATATTATTGCAAAGTGACACTCGGTTAGAAATCAATAATGTTTTATATGCTAGCAGATCCTTAAGAAATCTACTTAACTTTAAGAATATCCAGAGTAATAGATATCATATTGAGACCATAAGCGAAAATGAAATTGAGTTTTTATGTATCACTGTAAATAGTTGTGATGAAAAGCGTGTGTTGGAAAAATTACTCGTTCTATCATCCGAGTTGTATTATACAACTATAAGAATAGTTGAGTCATATGCAATATTGAACCAGAAAAGTTCTCTAATCCAAATGTTTTATGCTTTGGCATAATCGTCTTGGTCACCCAGGATCAATTATAATGCGCAGGATTGTTGAAGATTCATGTGGACATTCATTGATAAACCAGAAGCTTTTACAATCCAATCAAATTATTTGTACCGTTAGTTCACAATGAAAATTAGTGAACCGACCATCAAAAATCAAGGTAAGTATTGAATCTCCATCATTCTTGCAAATAATTCAAAGGGATATATGAGGTCATATTCACCCATCTAGTAGACCATTTAATTATTTTTATGATTTTGATTGACGCATCCAGCAGATGGTCACATGTGTCCTTACTATCGACTCGTAATGTTACATTTGCAAAATTGTTAGTACAAATCATTAAATTGATGACACATTTTTATGATTATCCAATAAAGTATATTCGTTTTGATAATGTTGGTGAATTCACATCCAAGACATTTGATGATTACTGCATGTCATTGGACATTAATATTGAGCATCATGTTCAACATGTGCATGACAAAAATGGCTTGACATAATTTTTTATTAAACGTATAGAGATAATTGCACGCACATTATTATTGCAATCACAATTATCAGTTTCTGATTGGGGACATGTTGTATTACATGTTTCTTTAATTCGTTTAAGGTCTTGTGCATATCATCAATTGTGTGTGGATATCAACCTAATATATCTCATTTACGTAATTTTGATTGTGTTGTGCAAGTACCTATTGCACCCACTCAACGCAAAAAAATGGGACCCCGACGATGATTGCGAATTTATGTTGGTTTTGATTCATCATCTATTATCATGTATCTTGAGCCATTGACCGATGACCTATTTACTGAACCAAACAAAAGCACAAAATTCTCTTGTATTTTTCCCAAACAAGAGTCATATCCCAAAATTATGTTCAAGAAAAAAGGAATTTTCGATGTCATCTTGGTAACGGTGAATCTATTTACACAAGAACGGTGTTCTGAAAAACACATTCATCAACCAACCCCATGAAAAATTTCTAGTTTTAAAAACGAATTTTATTTGGGTATGAGAGAATTTTTTAGACTTTCTCCTAATCATTCATTGTTGAGCGTGCTCTGTTGACTGCTTAGGATTATTCGTTTCTTGGGCTCCCTCTCTGAGTTGACAAACTTGAATAAAGCCTCACTTTCAGCCCATTCGTGAAAAGAGTTGACTTATGAAATATGTAAAAACACAAGGCAGTTAGCTAAATATAATGATTACATACTGTTATCCCAAAAGAGAAGAGTAAATGAATGATGCAACAGAACAGCTTTACACCCACTTATGGGACACTTGAATAATCTCAGCAAACAATTAGATGGTGGCCTGTACACTCACCCTTCAATAACTGTCTCTATGAGCCTTTTATCCTCCACACCAATCACTTGGGATCCGATTCTTCGTCTCTCTCATCTTCCTGCAAATTCCAAACCAATACCGATGAAGTCAATCACACTAGGCACTTGGTTAATCAAATATAACCACCTTATTTACATTGCATGCCATGTCAAGGAAAAAGATACTATTACGGTTTGAATGCCAAGGCACGGAGTAGTAATGATCAAGTACTTTCAAAGTTTTTCAAAAATGAGCAGAGCTTACCGAACTATCCCCTATCTTGTCCAAATCATCTTCAAAGCCCCCATAGCCATCATCTGTAAAAGCAATATATTATCAGGTAGTGTAAACAATCAAAGCTATAGCTCTACTATCACACAGCTGGTCAGTAGAGTACAAAACAAACTTTGACCCGCCCATATTACTTAAAATTATAAGTAAACACTCATTGAGTATAGAAAACCTGATGTGTAATACAAGCTAATCGAATGAGATTCAGCAGTTATTTTAACGAGTAACCGAATGGAAGGCAAGAAAATGCAACAGTAACAATAGCCAGGCCTTTCCCAAAGAAGTTGGAGCCAGCTACAATGAATCCTCTTCCAAAACTCATAGGGATCTTTGGCCCGTATTGTTCTCTACTCAATCTATCTAATGTTATCTACTCACTTAACCCATTGGGATGGCAAAGCAATGCAACCAAAGAAGAAAACCAGAACTTGTGACAAGCTATCCACTCTAAATTAATTTGAAAATGTGCTTTTATCCTCCGCCCTAAACCTTTCTTTTTTATTCATATTTTGGAGTCTCAAAATGTTCGCATTGGCATGGTTTACTCAAGTTGATATATCGTACATTTTACTCTCAGGTGATTGGGAGGCATAATCACAGTATGAAAACATCCTTGGCACAGACAAATGAAATTCATCAATTGTCTCACAGAAAGATTACAGTATACCTTGAGCATCATCACTGTCCCCACCAAGGAGAAAAACATCCAAGTCTTGCTCGGTTGAAGGTTTACTTCTCCAGTTTGATTCCTTCACTTCTGGAATAGAAGTTGTCACAGCTTCAGAAGAACCAGTGGCTTCATCTTTTTTTTCTTGTTCTGCAGATTTTTGTTTAGCATCCTCTATATAACGCTTCTCAAACCTAAAGCAAACCATAACATATGAGAATTAGAAAACCCTTAAGCAGTTGACAATGAAAACTTAAGTAACAGAGCACATCAAAAGGATTTAATGAGAGATATGTATAAAAGAGCATCAACTAGTGTAAGAATGAGTAACAGAGTTGCAATGGAATTTCCTATAACTATAAATTGCATCAAGGATTTACTAAGCCCTTTGGTTTTTCACTTAAGTCTTTGATGAGCTAGCTAACAGAGCATGTCAAAATCATAGAATCTAGGGGGGCTTAGTATAAGTAAGCCGAAATTGAATATTAGGTGCGCAATATTAGCAAGGTGTGTTCAATTATGACAAAAGACAAGAAACTTACTGAATGTAATCAATTTGTATACCATGAATCTATAATTCAAAAGGATAAGAGAAATTGGAGGGGATGATGGAAATAAGTTTAGTATGGGGTGGTTGAAGTATACGTCAGTGTGATATCTTCTTAAATGTGCCACAGGGACTAGCTCTTCTCTTCTCTGAGTCTAGAATTGGTTTTATCCCGACTGAGTCTACAGGTTGGGATCATCTTACCCTAATATCTTCAATTAAATGCACTCTGTGCCTTTAGTATAAAACGATGAGCTCTAAGAGTATATCACTTTAATTGGTCTATGAATTATCAGTTTGAACTATTAATAGTAACATTGATGAAAGTCATTAAACTTTTGCATATCCAGACATTCCAACATATCCAGGCAGGAAATAAAGCATCCTCTCTCCAAGCCACTCCTTAATATTGTTGTTTCTTTGTTCAGTTCAGTTCTCAATCTCAATCTCACTTTCACTGTATTGTTTTTCTTTTTCTTCATTCTAATGATCCTAGAGTTTTTCTTTTCCCATCTTGGATATTGATTTCTCTATTTCTTTAATATAATTTTATTTGCCGATAAAAAAACGTTTGCATACCAGGTAAAATGTAATATGGAACATCCTAGGCACTACCCATACTTCATCGACCTACTTTGCAAGCAAAGCAATTAAAATTATGAAGTTTCAGTAACTAGCAGCTTCTACTGGAGACATGTTACTCACGGTGCGAGATGATTGTTTGCTAGGATAAAATATATCCTCCAAAACTTCCTTTCTCTCATAAAGCGTGGGCACAATACATATCTTAATTTTGAGATTTCCTGCAACCGAATATTTAAGAAGTAATGTAAGAAATTCCAATCAACGCCTTTAGGAGTCAAAACTATGCTCAACTAAAAGCATCACATGTATAGATTTTTTGCAAGCACGGAAAAATTATGGTAGATATCTCAGAAAACTCATATCATACTTGCATGTGGACGACTTATATAACCTAGAAAACTGCATCTTATATACTGTTTGTATGATATGAAAGAGAGAGAGAACAAATAGTAGATATCCCATTCATCCATACATAATTCAACACTTCAAACAAGGGACCCTCCAGATTACGCAACACTTGTTTTATTTAACAACAGTGCATTGATAATATTGAGTTCTTACTGAGCAAATCAAATATTTTAATCTCAAATTGAACTCCTCTTTTTTATAAAGAAGCTGAACTTTCTAAACTTTGAAGACCGAGTAAAGATCTTTAAGTTAGATTGTGTTCAAGTAGCCAAAAATAAAGCAGTTGCAAAGGTCACACTTATAATAAATAACATGGGGATATTCATTCTCCAAATGCTGGCTATTTGTTTTAAACTTGGGGTCTTGACACAGTACTGAAGCTATTTTACCACGAGATGATCCCTAGTTACATAATAGTTACTATAGACCACAACTGCAAGTTGCAACCCAAGTGGAAAATTTTTGTCCTCAATTGTCTGTGCACAAGATCTCATATAGCATAAGGGCCTTAAAACTCATGGGGAAAGAAATCTAAGCATAAGGCTGAAGTTTCCATGATAGGCATGTTCCCGAGCAACTAGACAGCACTTTCCATCCTTTAAGAGCTGAATGCTCAAGTTTTCAACAAGATAATTAAACAGTGTATCATGTCTGCAGTTTGGGGATATCATTCGCTAGTATCATTTTCTCTCTTAAAGTCTATAGAGACTATTCATGGCATCTGACATCCTTCAGCAAACTCAAGTAACGACTAATTTCTTTTGTAGTAGAGTACATAAATAGATATAGGAAACTTGACATTGCTATGGTGACATTGATGAAACCATTTACCGAAATTATTCAAGTTAAAAGCAGCAAAGCCATCAGTCTAGACATGATGACACACATTGTAGCACAAATTTTCCGCAAAATATAGAAAAAGAAAGAAAATTATAGAATTTAGAGATGAACCTGAGTTGCAAGATAAAACTTGTTTAGATTTTATCAAGATTTCGATGCGCTGAGGATTGGTTATTTTATCATAATAATACAAAGGAAATAACCAGCTGCAAGATCAGCACCCAAGAGGATAAAGTTCAATGATCACCAAAACACGGCTTTAGCGTGTTTTTCAAAAGGTGGAAAAGTTTGGTAAACTGATTCGGGGCATTGTTACATAGTAAGGAAGAAAATTCTCACACTGCAATATTTTAACTTTTTCATTCACCCTTGAGCGTATAGTCAAGGCTTTCTTAAACAAGGAAAATAAGCAAAACACAACAAGCAATAGTTGCAATAAATTGCTATTGCATCTTTGTAGGTGTCAATCAGGGTTACTACGGTTTCCCTGATTGACCCTAATAGGAAACCGTAGTAACCCTGATTGACAACGGTTTCCTATTTAGGGTCCCTAAGTAGGAAACCGTAGTAATCCTGATTGACAACAGGAAAAAATGACAAACCAAGGACTGAAAACACACAGAAAGTTATGTCCAGAGAATCTGGCATTTGTTTTTCAACCCCAGGCATAGCTAAGAGTTAAAAAAACTGACTACATTGTATACAACTTTCCATCAAAGATCCTTCCGACAATCATTCCACTTGCATTGCATATAGACAAATGATTCCAGTTAAACGCATTTCAGAAACACTAATAAATAGACTCTACTACAAATGCACTGGAACGGGAAAAGATGGCTTGTTAACTACACGGGTGACAGGTACTTCCAAATTCTTGAATCACCAATAAAATAATCCAAGCTCATCACATATTTGAAGTTTCATCATGGCTGTTGAACAAACTTAACTTTTACCCCTAGGAAGCATTTGATCGAGGGTTAAAGTTTGCCAAAACTAAATTAAAACTTTCTTCTATGAATCACGCAAAATATATACCTTGACTGCAGAGAGAACAAGGTGTGCATGTTTTTCTTGAAACTCTGTAAGATCTTGCCTTACATTTGAAACGGTGGGGACATCAGAAACTTCGGTATCATCTGGAAAAGGAAATGCCAAGTAATTATGATCTAATCCACTTAGATATGCCAAAATTAATTTGGGTGGGTCGATGCAATCAGGTATTGGATCTACATTCTAGCCAAAAAGGTAGAATGGGTACAATTGCAATAGCCATATGTGTCAACACTGAAAGATAGGTAGGGAATTGAATCATAAGTTATACTGATCGTAAATTAAGCTTACTGAACGATCACACTTGTTAACTGGTTAGTGTGGACCATTAATTGCCCAAAAGAAATTTAGAACAGATTTGTCATTCACCACGCCCCTAGTTATCGATTAAAACCTTAATTACATTTTGTCTAATCACACTATGGTTCCCATGATCCCCCATTAAGCCTAATACCTTTCCCAGTTTGATTTTTATGTCAGTGAACTTGTCGTGATATTGTGATATTTAGAGTTGTTTTCACTTAGCTTGATTAGGATTTTACAAATCAGTCTCGTGATTTTTAGCTCAAGCTCTATTCATTGAAAACCCTTTATTACAGGAGCGCTAAACAAACCCACTAAGTCCATACCTACACTTAGACATTTATTTCATTTCCCTACATTTTCCACAAACCAAACAGACGACATTGCATATCACAATAGATTCATAAGTTTAGTTTTGCTAAAAGTAAATTGATTGGAAGCATGGGCATGAATTGGATAGGCAAATGAGGAACCTGTCAAGGGAAAATCGCGGAAAGTAGTGGCAGTGATCCCCTTCATGAACTCCCTTAACTCGTCGGTGACGCCAAACGTGTCAAGATCCTTGTTGTCGGCGAGAATGGGAGGCGCGATACCCTCGGCGAGAGACTTGATCTGTTGGGCGCGCTTGATGGCTTCGATTTTGATGAGGTCGGCGTGCTTGGTGGCCTCCACAGCGATCTCCTTGGAGCGCTTGGCCGTCTCGAAGACGATGTCGGAGAGCTTGGACGACCCGATAGAGAGCTCCTGCGACCGCTTACCGGCCTCCTCCGCAAAGCTCCGAGCCTTGTTCCACAAATCCATCTCTCTACCGATTCTGATTGGGTCACAGCCTCGGCGACCACATCCTACAGCTTTATTTATTTATTTATCCGGTCCGAGTATTTTCCAAATATGATAAAACTGGAATTTGTATAACCTCACGATAATTTTTTTTGCTTCCTACGGTACGGACTCAAGTTTTATTATTCTTATTACATGTTAAATAATTAAAATGCTCTCCTAAAATTTTAAAGTTTTATTTCTTTCTCCAACAATTTTTTTTTTGCGGGAGTCATAGGAAGACTGATGTTAGGTGATCTTTCAAATTTATGACGATCGGATATTCATAGCTCATAAAGCATACTTTTTAATTGACTTTAAATATTTCATAAGACGTACCAAAGTCCTGAGGATTCTATATTTAATGAAAATATTTCAATAAAAAAAGGTTACTAATTGTCTATTATGCAATAGCAATATCAACAAATCTAAACGAATATAATGGTGCAGTTTAACCAAAATTTCTTTTACTTACCTTTCATGAATAACATGAATGCTATAGTTGAATTGGGCCACACATTTAATTCAATAACTCTGACACTCATTTAAGAGATTAAATAATCTTGGAATCACTCCAATCACCACTCAATTAGTTTCTTGTGAGGTATGAATTGTGGCTGCGTATATAAAATAATGCGACAGTCGTGCTGACATATCATGGTGCACCTGAAAACCAAACACATCAATCAGAATTCACATATCCAAATTGTGTATATGAAACAGTTCAATGATCCCCTCAACGTTAGAGACGTAGATGTGGGTTTTGCACTGGTGAACCGCTAAGAAATGGGGGAGCTGATCGACATGTAAGATTTATGCTCTAGTCCAATGCAAAGTAGTCAGTAATAGTTTTGTCATCAGTCGCAATAAAATAAAACTGGTATTATATTATTGATGTGTTGAAGTAATATATTAAATGCGATTTGATCTATATCATTGAGTGTGTCATCGCTAATAGTAGAACTATAGATTCGCACATATCACATTTAACGGGGCCCTAGTCAATCATGATTCACCAGAAGCGACCAGTATGAAAATGATTCTTCATGATCACGCTCTACTGATCACTGGCAATGGGATTGCCGGAGTTAGATCATAGATATCATTTGGGAAATGATATTGGACGACCCGACCTGAGTATGTAGCATAGATGTTGTCATGAGCATACTCAGTTGTTGTAGTTTGTCATTGTATCCTTAGACCAAAAAGTTTTTATGATTACTATATAGTTTACATCTGAGTTTGACGTATGCCTAACGTTATCTGTGACAAGATAGCCATAAGGGCTATGATTGGCTCAGGGATGGACTGCATGAGTGATACGAAAGACGGTTATGGGATTTGTCCCTCATACTCCGGTATGAGAACGATATCTGTTTGGGCCACTTGATGAGTATGAATGAAAGAAAATGCATGGTCATGCTGATGATACGGGATATTGTTTTCAGTCATCTCACATATCAAGAAACAGTGATTGATTAAATAAGGATGACGATTCTATATCTTATGATCAATCAGGATATCTAGAGACAAAGTGATAATGACATAAACGACATGAGGTTAAGTCGAATCATCGATCTCATGAACATTGGGTAATCATAATGTCTTACTAGAAGTCACTTATGATGGATAGTTAGAAATGGGATTTCATGCCAATATGCCAATGAGTCATGAGCCTACAAGGTCACACACAAATAGCAAGACCCAAAGCATATGGCTCTAGAAGCCAATGGGAGAAAGGAGGTGTCGATCGACACCGAGGGTGCCGATCAACACAAGATTGCGATGGGGTGTCGATCGACACTCAGGATCGAAACCCAAAATTCCAGAGACTTTTGTCGTCGGGTTGTCGCCACGGTGGCGAGGGGGTGTCGATCGCCACCCTGGGGATATCGATCGACACCCACCCCACGTCAGCAAATATCTATAAAAGGGGGAGAGGTTTGAGTGATTCCTAACTCTACCATCTCTTTCTCTAGCATCCCTTTTTCTCCTCTTCTCTCAATATTTGATGGGATTGGATATTATATGGTGATTTTGTTTCTAGTAGATCAAAATCATTATTGATTCGTATATGGATTACTTGTAGAGAGTGGAATCCTTAGAAGACACTTTTGATCGAACTACGTGGGATTTGATTCTCGTGAGACGAGATACCTAGGCCACCCAAATCGGATTTATGTTCAAGTCCAAGCACCTCGAATCGATTACCAAGGAGTGGATTGGAGATTTAAGCGAAAGTAGGATTCGTGAAACCCTCTTATTGATTAATCTAATACTAGCATGGATCTTGTGACTGGGAACATAGTTACTATTTGATTTTGCTTCCGATATGCTTGGATCCTCCGTTCCCCAACACGGCAGTGAGGTCAGTCTCACCCTCGGCGAAGAGCATGGAAAAATATTTGACGTCCCGCAATGGAACAAGATCGCTCGTCTCGAACTTGCCCGTAAAGATCTTGAGAAACTTGTACTTCTGATTACCAGTAGACATCTCAATCACTTGATCTCTGGACGAATTGTTGAATTGAGCTGTGTTGTTGGTTACCAGAGTAGAGGTCAATCCCAATGCAATCCTTTTCGTCTCCAGCAAGGAGTTAGTCGGATAAAGAGACTAAATGACACACTTTAAGAATTAGGAAAAAATGGAGGGGCATTTTAGTCATTTCGTAATTAATAAAAGTTAAAACTAACAGAGATCCAATAGCGTGTTTTGAAAATAAAGTTAACAATTATTTTATGCATTAAAATTAATTAAATGTGGTTTTATGCAAAACGTGTAAAGTTTATTGTGACTTTACGAAATTTTCTAATGATAAGAATATCTCTCAGCTCAATGTGAAATGAAATCAATACACACGAGTTCAAGTTAAAATTCAAGATCACAATAGTCTTTTCAAACTAAATAATAATAATAAAATGTTGATGTAAAATGATAACTTTTTCATTATTAAATAATGATGATAGCTTATAGTATAAAGGCTTATTGGTCTTCTACAATAAAAAATAAATTTAAAAATTAATTACTTCATCTTCAACACCTCTCATTGGTGCTCTATTGTGGATTTAGGTTCGTTGCTCGCTGGAGGTCTGAGCTGACGAATGACGATAATGGTTTCTCCAAGAGAGATTTTGCGAACATATTGAGACGGTTGACTATTATATATTGATTGACAAAAAAGATACTAGAAATGAAGTTCATTCATTAAAAGGTAAATACAACACGAAATACTTCAAAAGGAAATACATCACGAGAATTTTGTTATATAATAGCTAATACATTTAGAAACTGTTTGGTTCATCTTCTTCGTTTTCATCAGTTCCCTTTCGTCTTCTCAGAGCCGCCATTACCATATCTCGAAGACGCCGATTCAGATCTGTAGTACTTCTTCAGAGCTCCCGACCGATACATCAATAAAAAGAAGTAGAACAAATAATGTATAATTCACCAGCGCCAATCATCTCTCCATATACAACCTCATTGTCGACGCTCTATGCTCCTTTATCATCTCTCTGGCGAGTCACTCTACCCGCGTCAATGTTTGCGGGAATTGTACGTCACTAGCATGAATGCCCTGATCGGCGGCAAGAATTGGTCGGAGAACACCTCCTCTACAAACACCTGGCCCGCGAGTAGTAAGACATGAGGGATCTGTGCCATGATCTCTTCTTTGTCGCCATTTATGATACCTTAGAAAATGTTCGCCACCTGAAGGACCATGCCAACGATCGCGCCGATGAGGACGTTGATATGGAGAAGTAGAATCATCAGATCGAAAACCCTAGCACCATAGCATTGTTGGTATTTTTATGTTGTAACTATTTATTTTTGTTGGGTTAAGAGCTATGGTTGGTTTAGAGGTTAGGGCTATGTTCAAGGATTAGGTGTATGATATATTTGAAATTTTTGAAAAGGTAATTTTATCTTTTCAACTTAAATTTAATGGAATTAGAAAGATGATAGTAAAGGGGAAAACATTAATATCCAACATAGTATATGCTAAAATGCCCTATCTAAGTTTTCACAAAAAAAAAACGTTCTCTGAGTTGGAGTAAATGAAATGGGACAAACCAGTATAAACCCAATGATTTTGCACCTCTCAATCCCCGCGCAGCCATGAACCAAATCAATATAATTCTACGCACAAGTGAATTCAAACAAAACCTTGATAATTTTAAAATAAAACAATTCACATTTCCATTATAAAATCTAGGGATAATTACGCTTTACCCATGCTAAAATAACCGATTTTACATTTTACTACAGCTAAAAAAAAAGTTTACATTTTACGACAGCTAATTGCGTATTTTTTACACTTTACACTAATGGTGTTAGATTTTGGATGGAAAAATTTCATATTGTATGAAAAGTCGAAATTGCCCTCAATTATTAATCAAAATTTCAAATTGATGCAATTATTCATCAAATTATAATATTTATTAATAATATATAATTTATATTAATAATATTTATTAATAAAAAAATAGTTTATTATTATTAATTATAATTATTTAATAAAAATAAAAGGAAATTATTTTTTCAATTATAAATTATTAATAATTATAATTAAAAGTAAATTAATTATTAAAATAATACCAATTAATAGTAATAATAATATATTGAAACTTTCAAATAACATAACTCTCTCGTACGAGTTTTGTTTCGGACTCATATATTATATCAAATCAAAGAGAATTGGAAGTCAACAACTTTGAAGAAAAAAGCATTTGTCTATATATTATTAATAATTGATTTAATTTTACGTGATAAATAATTATTACCTAAAACATAAATAATTAATTATTAATAACTTTTTTAACATTTTGCTCTAACACTGGTAAATGTTGGACGAATTTTTTTTTAAAGATTAAAAAATTTGTTGTCATTGGATGAAATTTTAGACAAAAACTTATTAATTAATATTAATAATTAATATTAATTAAATTATTAATAATTAAATCGGGTCTGACCGGATTTGAGTGGAGTTGATCTTAGTTAGAGAAGAAAATCCTAAGGGCATTTTGGTCTTTTTGTTATAAAATGAAAAATTTCATCCAAAATCTAACACTGTTAGGGCAAAGTGTAAGAAAACGTAATTAGGGATAGTAAAATGTAAACTTTAATTTTAGTCGTAGTAAAATGTAAAAGTGATCATTTTAGCAGGGGCAAAATGTAATTATCCCTAAAATTTATGAAGTGTGGAAATTTACAAACATTTCCAATTTTAATATCTCTCGTCAATCTTGTCGTGTCGTGTTGTAATTACAAGTTACCTGAACAAATGAGCCAAACCAATACCAATACACACAACTAACAAGCTCCCTACAAGAACAGCAACATTCTTGTTGCCGCCTCTTTTCCCATTTTTAAGGTGACATAACTTGTCCACCAAATCATCCAAATCCTTGCTCGAACTTCCTCCCTTTACTGCCGTCTCCGCCGCATCTCTGAGCTTCTTGGCACGATCCCTCTCCGCCCCTTTCCCCTTCACCGATTCGATCAATACACGGGCCAATGCAGCCGAATCGGGAACGTGCTCTGCCCCTTCTCCGACCCGAACACCAACTCCCAATTGATCGACCAATAGCTTGGCGTTTGTGAATTGGTCGGAGTCCATGGGCCAGGCGAGCATGAGCACTCCCGCGGCCAGCCCTTCCAGCACCGAGTTCCACCCGCAGTGCGTCAAGAAGGTCGCCACCGCCCTGTGCCCGAGTACCGCCACCTGAGGCGCCCACCCCCTGATCAGCAACCCCCTCCCAGCCACTCGATCCTCGAACCCGCCGTCGACGGCTGCGAACTCCCTGGCGCACCACACGAACCCGACTCCGCTCTGCTCCAGCGCCCCCGCCACCTCGCCCTCCAGCCTGGCGTCGAGGGCCACTCTGCTCCCGAAGCAAACGTAGACCACCGAACAATCCGGCTGGCCGTCCAGCCACGTCAGCACCCCCTCCCTCTGGGGGGGAGGAGGAGGAGGAGGCAGCAGCGGGCCCACCGCCCAGACCCGGCCGTGGCCCATTTCTGTCTTCACGTGGTCGAGGTAAGGCCGCTCCAGGTCGGCGAAGGAATTGAAGATCGCTCCCCAGCTGGCGGAGTTTTGGAGCATGGAGTCGCGGAAGAAGTCCCAATCGGGATCGCCTCCTCTGTAAGTAGCGTAGCGGTGCGGAAGCTCCCACGGTCGGTAACTCGGAGAAGCCGGGATCGCGGGGAAGGAGACGGAGGAAGCGATGTGGGGGAGATGGCGCCAGAGGGAGAGGGAGAGGGAGATGGAGAAGGCGCCGGAGGGGGAGAAGACGAGCCTGGGGAGGCCGAGGAGGTTGGTCCAGCCGAGGAAGTAGTCGGAGATGATGGCGAGGGGAGGGGAGGGATGGGAGCGGAGCCAGAGGAGGAGGAAGGGGCGGTGGAGGTCGGAGAGGGCGCGGAGGAGGGGGTGGAGGCCGGGGAGGGAGGGGCGGACGACGGGAGGGAGGAGGAGGGTTTCGAAGGGGGAGCCGGAGGATCGGAGGGGGTCGAGGAGAGGGAGGAGGTTGGGGGTGACGGCGAGGGTGAGGCGGAGGGCATTGGAGGAGACAAGGCGGTGGGCCAGGTGGAGGAGAGGGGTGATGTGCCCGGAGGCGGAGAAGGGGTACATCAGCACGTGCGGTGCTGCTGCTGCCACGGAGGTGCTAGCCATCATCACTAGACAATCTGATGGATGGTTGAACTTGAAAGACCACGCCATGATGCGTTTTATGCAATATGCTCACGTCACTACTTATGTCATTCCACTTCCTTCTATCATTATTCACATCACTCCAAATCTTCTCTTTTCTATTCATAAACTGGTTATTTAATTTTGGGTAGAATACTCGTTACATAATCATATTAATAAATATATCTAATTAAAAATATTTAACAGTTAATTTATGAAGTCGAGTGTTAACATTTTAAATTCAAAGTAGTAAATTTTGTTAAAATTGAAATATAATGATTTTAGAATGAGACATGAGCTGAGATGTTACTCCTTCAACTTAAATATAGTGTAGTTGTAACATATGTGAGTATCTTTCTTTTTGAAAGAGATTGAGTTGCATAATTACAATTTATCTCACTGAAAATATACTTGTCAATCAAGCGACCATGAGGAGGTTGAAGATAAGAGGGCTCCACACAAGTACAAGGCGTTTTTGGGTGTTTGATGCGTGTGGTGTGACCACACTTTACAGTTGCTCTAATCACGTCATTCCTTATGTCATTTACATTCCTCTACGGTATTTCATTAATGCTTTTCAACAAAATAAATACACATGTCTTGTGCTGAATGTTCGTAGAGATAATTACGATGAATTTTTATATAAGAGGTATTAAAATATTAATTTCTTTAATTTTTTTTGAATGACAAACCAGAGTTTCATTAAATTAAATTATACACGATACAAGTATAGAAATCATTCGGGGCCGGGCTCCGTCCGGACTGCCAATCATAGGGCCGCTCTCGCAAGAGTACGGGCCGCCCTATTCGCTGATCTACGCTTAAAACTAAGTTTCACATCAATAAGTCGTGAAAGTAACATGTAACAATCCCCAATGATCTCTCGCCTCAAAGCCAGCACTTGCATACTTCCATTGACCTCCGTCATAATTCCCTGACAATCAAATTCTATTACCACTTTCGTCCACCTTTATTTCACACCCTTCAACAACGCTGCCCTTACACCCCAAGCCCAAACTGAAGCAGGGTCTCAAACCTTTTACTCCTTGAGTTGACGCAAAAATTACCTCTCCAACATCATTCCTTACTACCCCAGATATCAAACTCAAAGGACAATGATTATCGACTTTTAATCATTCAAATTTAATTTTAATATTAATCTCAATAGATCGAAAGTGTGTATAAAAATATGCAAGTAAAGCACACATGCAAGATTATAAAACAAATTAATTATATATTCAAGTTGAACCGGTTGAGGAAATGAACATCAAATAATAAGTTCGGGAAAAAAATATATTAATAAATATGCTTGTCGGGTGTTGTTAAGTCTTAAGGAGGCAACGAGAACTTTAAGACACCTTAATCTCCTCTTAGTAAATAAAAAGTCTATAACTAATTACGATAACCAACCTATCTCTAGTGATGATTTAACCGTCTAGTTAGCATCAAGTTTCGTAAGTTCTCGTGATCTTTTGGTTTCAGAAACCTATAAATGTAACTACCGTGTTAATCCACCTATGTCTAGCGAGGATTTAAACTCGCCTTTCATTACTCAAGTCCATTTACTAACTTCTCTCTCGATTATATTAATAAACTAGATACATCATACGCAATTAAGGGCAATAAGCATTAAGCACAAATATAATAAAATCTCACTACTCGACACTGCAAGAATATAAATTAATTACTAAAATTACCTAATTAAAATTCTCATTTCATACCCTCAATCCCAAAGTGAATTAGCCAGACATATTTATAATTGGATTTTTTAATTAACATAGTAGAGATGAATCAATTCATGCATATACTGATTTGAATAAATTACAAACAGATAAACCATATGTTATAATTAGAAGAATTCCGATCTGTAATGTAAAACACAATTATAATAAACAATATGAGAATTTAATTCATTTGCGAATTGTAAATACAACAAGAAGGATTGAAAAAGTTAAAACCCAGATAAATTCTCGATTGAGAATTTAATACATCAGCAAGCTGATTGGCTTTCTAATTCTTCTTCACTTGGCTTCTGGAATCCCTGAAATGGCTCTGGAACAATACTAAGAACTCTTTGACGCAAACTTCGAAAACTAAAATTTAAACTGAATGTGAAAATCTTGATATTTTTCCCAAATACATCGACACCTTTTAAAGGTGAATTTTTTTTTTTTGGGGGGGGGGGGGGGGGGGGGCACGGACCATGACCCCTTAATGCCCCCTTTTCCTCGCTCACGATTCGTCCATGAGACTCGTGCATTGACTGATACGGTGGCTAGGGCCAGAGTATTTATGCGCAAGTTTCAGTCATGACACTTCACGTTCTGAAATGTGAGAGTGGCCACGATATGTAGAATTGGGGGACTGGGTCTTCACCACAATGGCGTGGCCCTTACTTTGCCACGAGATGGTCACGGACCGTGGCCCTCGGCCACAGTGGAAACCCAAATTGGGCTGCAACGTTGGATTTTGAAGCCCATGGGAGTGGCTTATACGGGCTACGGGTCCATGGCCCTTGGTTATAGATTAGATGCGAAAAAGTTCCAAAAATTGCCCGAAATCTGCACAATCTACTCAGAGTAACGTGAGGAAGAAGAGAGACAAAATGAAGGTTAATTTTACTTAAATAGGATGAAAAGGAGGTAAATCTGGAAATCATACATTAAAAACAGTGTAAAAAGACACGTATCAGCACCCCAACAGCTCGATTTCAGGCTGTTACAAGTTAATGATTATGTTTTGGTCAACGATCAAAAATATAGGAACGACATATATCCATTGTTACTAACGACGTACTTTTATACATAAGCCGTTACAAATGTTTGTAACACGGCATGTTCGCGATGTCTTCTCTCATCTGGATGAGGGTGGATTTTCTTAACTCCCTGGCACACAACTTCTGAAAAAATGTTCCCAACTCGACCAATACGTCTGCTACTTCTGGATCGACCTATTTTCGAATCATAATCGGAAATGTTCCCAACTCGACCAATACGTCTGCTACTCGATATATATATATAGTTTTCAACACGTGACAGTCGTGCGTCTTGAGCCCGTAAAATCTTTTGTCTTCCTTTATTTTATTTTTCAGACTTCCCGCATACCCACTTGGGTACTTGACCATCCTAAGATGGTCAAGTACTTCTCCATGATCTTTTGGCTTCACAACATACCCTGCCTGAGGGAGAACCCATTTTCCGTCATTACCATGTACAAGCCAAAGATGCGGTCGCACGTTCAAATCTTGTAACGTGAATCGGACCTTCTCATCATCCTTAGTCTTCCCACCAACTCCCATAACGGTGCTCAGAACATTGTCGCACACATTCTTCTCTATATGCATCACATCAAGGGCATGTCTCACTTGATGAGTCTTCCAATAATCCAGCTCCCAGAATATGCTTTTGTGCGCCCAACAATACTTCTCCCGAGTTGCCCTGGGTTTCAACAGCGGGTCCAAACTCTGTACTGGATATTCATTTTGCAATATGAATGAAAATACTTCCTCCCCAGAGCAGATACGAGGCGCGTCTCTTTCTTCAACTGTTCCATTAAAAGCTTGTCTCGCCCAACGCAATTGATGCCTTCGATTTAAGTACCTGCGTGCACCCAAGTACGACGTTCGCCCCTGTTTATGAGTGGAATCAATGTCGTCCATGCATATAGGACAAGCCTTGTAACATTTTGTTTGAATTCCACCCAACATGCCCAGCCCTGGATAGTCGTTAATAGTCCACATCACTGCAGCACGCATTTGGAAAACTTCATCCTTAAACTCATCCCATGTCGGAACACCTTGATGCCATAGTTCCTGCAACTCATCGATCAATGGCATCATAAAATTATTCAAACATTTATCTGGTGACTTTGGAACAGATATCAACATCGTCAGCAGATTGTATTCCTTCTTCATTGCCATTGATGGGGGGAAATTTAGCGGGATAGCGACGACGGGCCAAAGGCTATAAGGCGGTGTGTTTGGTCCGAACGGACAGAAACCGTCAGTTGCAATGGCGAGGCGCACGTTACAAATTTCTGCTGAAAAACTCGGGTATGTCCTGTCAAACGTAATCCAATCTTCTCCGTCTGCTAGATGTTCGAGTGTATCATCGTCCACCCTCTCCCGCTCCCCGTGCCAACGCATCCACTCAGACGTCTCGGGTACGGCAAATAGTCGCTGCAAATGCGGTACCAATGGAAAATACCATAATGTCTTCTTTGCCACAGTCAAACTTCCAGCATATTCGTACCGACAATCTCCACATACTGGAAACTCTGTGGAATATATGTGCTCTTTGTAGTACAATATGCAACCATGGTAACATGCATCATATTTCACCAACGGCAATTCTATTGACTTTAATTTCTGCTTCGCTGATGCGTAGTTTGCCATATGCGCATTGGGTTGCGGCAACTTGCTGGAAACGTACACAGCTATATCGTCAAATGTCGTGTCTGTCATCCCCGTCTTATGTTTGATTGATAGAATTTGCAGCAGTGCGGCCAACGCTGTATCATCGCTACCATCATACAATGGTTTCTCCATCTCTGCCACCAACTGCTTATACTTTCTCGTCGTTGCTCTAGCAGCATCAGCATCTACTTGAATCGCCATATCAGTTGCTTCTCCAAGTGGTTCAACTCTAACATCTCGACCTGGGTCTACATCATGCACGAACTGATGAACATGATCAACCACGGGACTGTGAACAGGGGAATAACGAATACCCTGGTTATTGCTCTCCCCGACTTCTCCCACTTCGCCATGTTCGGTCCATATTGTATAATATCTCATGAACCCTTTCCTAAGTAAATGTGTACAAATGGTCGGCATCTCGTAGAAACGAAAATTACAACATGTCAAACACGGGCACTTGAATCGATATGGGCCGTATTGTATATCATTTTCTCTCGCAAAAATTACGAAACTGCTGACACCTCTCTTGAAAGCATTTGTTGACCTATCCATTCCCATCCACGATCGATCCATTTTTTATCTACGTTTTCAACAATCACTAATTACTAAATCACACTACTATATCTAAACTCTATTTCGAAATAAAACGATATATATACTTACAATGTACACACGTACATACCTTACAATGGACGAATGATGTGCACATACGATGTCTTCGGATTCTTGATGGATTTATTTGCTTCTACAAGCCGTATATTTGAACCCTCAATTTGTAACTCTCAACACAACATCAACTATCCAAAATAACTCCCACAACACAACATCAACTTTCTGCAATTTATAGACAGAAAGTTGATGACTGCGCACCCACAAAAGTGCGCAGGCACAAGCTAAGGACAGCGCACATTCATTGTGTGTGCTGTCCTTGGCAACGGTCTCATGTGTAACGGCTATACATCCGATCGTTGTCAACGGTCGGTCAATTTTAGTCAAAATGTACAAACTGCGCACACACATGTGTGTGCGCAGTCCTAAGCTTGTAACTGCGCACTTTCTGGTGCGCAGTCCAGGCCTTGCCTTATGCCTGTGCACATATACGGTGCGCAGTCATAGCCTTGGCTTAGGACTGCGCATGTTCTCTATGTGCGCAGTTGTCAAGACAAAATGGTGTAGTGCCCATATGCCATTGATACGGCAAAATCTAATAGTGATATTCCTTACGTACGTTCATAATTTGTGGTCAACAACAAAATGCAATAAAGAAATATAATTATCATTAAATTAAATTTCTGTAGAACTACATATATACAAAAATAATCATATATATATAGTACTCGATCTGCACTTGTAATTAAATAGCATATCCCCTACGTTAATTAGAACAAAATTGGGCCGAATAATAAGTAGTACATATGAACCGAGAAATAGAAATATATGCTAGTTATTCCGAGGGGGATGAGATTTAGGGACATGATAATCGGCAGTAAAAGTTCCGGACATGTTAACGTTCTTCTGACGAGGATTTCTTCCTCTGGATTTACGTTGTACGTTCACGATTCTGACAGAATCAGTAGATGCATCATCTGAGGTAGCCTTTTTTTCAAGCTTCATTTTTCTTCCACTCATAACCCTTTTGCTACTGCTTTCTTCTATAGCCTCAACACCTTCATTCATAATTTCCTGCAGATACGTATATAAATTAAATCACATCAGAATATATTCATACATACATATATATACACGATATAAAACAAAATACACCACTAATAAAATTGATACCTTTTGAGGAGTCAAAAGATTGTTCCCATAAACTTGGATTCCAGTTTGGTCTATGATTGTTTTTTTCTCAGTGCCTAGACAAGACAGAAATCTGGTTCAGGAAATATATTTTATGAAATCGGAAACTTGAAAACTATATATATATAAGGGCTTTTTGGGCATACCTTGATGGATAGATCGAGTACTAGTGCAGGTTATGCCTCTTGCATGCAAAAGTAGAAGCATGATTGCAAATATAAACCTCGCAAGCGCCATTAATAGTCTTCTTTTAGAATTATGAAGCCATTCTGTTGCTGGAGAAGAAAAGGAGAGTCAAAATGAGAGAGAGAAATGGTCTTTATATATATGATTGATGATGCATGGAGTCCAAACTTTGGAACACCCACAGACAGTCAAAGTTAGGGTTCCCAAAAAATTACTTTTTTCTCCATTTTATTAGTTAAAAAATATAATATACAGATGATCGATTGGTGGGTGCATTGGGTTACTAAAAATAACAAGAGAGAAGAGTGTTCAAAGGTTGAGAGTGTTGAAAAGCTGAAAACGATGTCGAGGGTTAGTTAATTAATTAATGAGGAGATGAATGTTATTGTTATATATATATATGTATGGAAATGACCGCGTGAAATGGAAGATGCGAGTCTGTCTGCCGCCATGCACTCTACGAGGACACCTTGTTTTGCTTGTCTAACTGTATTAATTGGTACCATGAAACCCTACTTTTTTTCTTATATTAATTATAGTTTTATTACCGTGAAAATATATTTGGTGCAGTGGTTTAAAAAAGTTTTACTTCACGAAGTCAAGGATTCAAACAGATAAGAATAACTAGAAATTTTTTTTTAAGAAAAAGAAGCTTGTCTATAATCGAAGTGGGTTTGCGATTTGAAGGCCTATTTGGCTATTTGACTTCCTGCATAACAGTGCCTGTTTTATTATGTCACACCATATATAAAATTATAATTGTGCATTTCATGAGTTAAAACTTGTATTTGAGTTTTTTTTATTGATATACGTTGAAATACTAAAATTCAATTTTATATCTATTTCTCTTGCAAATTTGAAAATAATTGTCCACTACAGTCTACTTTGGGACTCTCTTTAAAATATATATTCTTTTGACGATCTATTCAAATCGCATCTTTTCTAAATATTTCTCAACTTATTTGACCTTTTTTCTTAATAGGCTACTTGAATCTCATATTCTAAAAACACATCAATTAGTCTCCTATTTTGCAAATGAAATCTCTTATCTTCAAAAGCCCTAATAAATTCACTTCTGTTAATAAGATCCAGTAAGATACTCAAATCTTTGACTCTCAAAAGGCTCAAACTCTCTTCAATTGACTTCGATCTCAAACTCCTCTTCAGAAAATCTCTTAATTTTTAATGGGCCTCTCATCTCAAAAAAAAGTATAACAAACCAATCATGAACGAATCATTATTATTCAATAATAAACTCTAATGCATATACATGTATATATAGACACGACTAAAAATTATTTTTTTCCCGACCAACCATTTAGGTCGGGAAAAACAGTGAAATCGGTTGGGAAATGAAATACAGTCCACATGTCGGTCGGGAATTGACGGTCAGCAGAGGCTGGTAGGTAATACTCTTTCTCGACCAATATTGATCCATTGTTGGTCAAGAAAAGGTACAAATTTGCCGACCAAGATAGTTGATTGGGAAAGGTACAAATTTGCCGGCCTAGATAAATACACATGTTAGATTTAGGGTTTGGTGAATAACTGTAAAGCTCATTCGACTTATGCTAACACGCTCTCTCAAACTCAAGATGATGCAGAAAACCGTCCAAGAAGTAGTACATTGGTGAAAAATACCAGTGGTTTGATCATCAAAGGAGACAGAGCTGAGAGTGATTCTTGCGAGAGATTATGTCGTACAAAGTGACAGTCATTTTCTATACGTTTGGTAAATTCATGGAAAACGTCGTTGCGAGCAATTTGGATAACACTTCAATTGCCACAATAAACAATAGTAGCATAGTTATAAACAATACTTATATCATGTAACAATCATCATAGTTGATAGAGATAGTCAAGCTGAATGTATTTGTTATAAATTTAAAAGTTTGTTACATATCACAATCATAATTGTATTTACACTCTCAAAAGAAGAATAAAATAATGAATTATATTCTTTTAGTAGTCATAGGAGTTCAGAATTAGTATCAGCGAGAGCTTGATATTCTGTTTAAGTGCTAGAGCGGGCAACAGTCGTTTGTTTCTTACTTCTTCAAGATATAAGAGAAACACAAAGAAATAAATAGTAGCTTATAGTGGAACGTCGATCAGTACGATCACCAGCCCAATCAACATGTGAATAATCACGTAGGACCAAAGGCCTGTCAAGAAAGAAGTGTGAATCCTGACACAAGGTGCCTCGAACATGTCGAAGTATCCGAAGAACAACTTGATAGTGATTAATGTAGGGAGCACACATGAACTGACTCACAACATGAAATGCATACGCAATGTCTTGGGCGAGTGACAGTGAAATAAACCAGACCGCCAACAAGTTGTCGATAGAGAGTAGCATATGGAAGAAAGGATGAGTCAGGGCTCATGTGGTTGAAACATCTAGAATCATAATACCATGGTTCAGTTGTACCTGAGTAGGGCTGGGCACGGTTCCGGAATCGGACCAAACCGGTCAGAACCAACTGGACGGAATCAATCGATTCTTCATTTTGGAGACCCAAATCCGGACCTAATAAGTGGGTATCAGTCCAGTTTTTGGAGCGGTTCTACGGTTTGTTTCTCGATTCTACCCAATTAGATCCAATTGAATGATTAATTGTGAGATTAAGGATCCGATTCTCTAGTATAGTTGTATAGTTTTGCCTAATTAAACCAATTAATGTGTTATTCATATATAGTTCAATTTATGGTGAAAGTTATACATGATTAAACTCTTTTTTAGACAAAAAACATGAAATTGAAATATAAAAATATACTAATTAAAACCCTCAAAACCGGTTTGGTTCTGAACCAGTTAATTAGCGGTTATGTACTTTCAGAACCGGAACCAAACCGAATTGATTCGGTTCACAATTTTCAGACCCAAATTCGATCTGATACCCATGGTTCTCGGTTCTTTGGTTCAGTTTCGGGTTGGATCCCAGTTCCGTTTCGGCTTTGGGTAAAAAGTGTCTACCCCTATACCCGATTGACTCGAAAAGAGGGAAATACTTGAAAGATCTAGTTTTAAAGATTTACCAGAATAGGCTGACACGACGGCTTGTTTGATGGTGTTGTGATCAAGATTGTCGAGAAGTTCTACAATCTCCCAAGGGCATTTTCGTTTTTTTACTTCAAAAATCAACTTTTTCCTTCCAAATATTCAATGTACCTAGTTTAGTGTCCATTTTGAATTCTTGAGTGTGTGTTAGGTGTCCATTTCATATACGAGGAGACTAAATGTCTTTTGATCATAGTTGAGTGTTGCTATATGTATTTTTCCCTACATATAATCAACGCTGAAAAATATTTGTTTATCTTAAATATTTATTTTTATGCCATAATTCATTATTATATATGAATAATAATTAAGAAAAATACAATCATGATTAATTATTTATTAATCTTCAATTAACCTCATAAAGTTTAGTCGACACGATCTCGGCCTAGAAGTTTTTACAACATTGCTCGCAGAGGTTAGTGCCATTAGCCGATGATGGTTAACCTAAGCATAGGGAGCCACGGTTTTTGTGATAATTCTTAGCGGATGTTCGTTCCGTTGTTCGATAAGAGTCAACCTTCAATTTATTCTTTATATTCCATGTGTACTTTGGATGTTGATGGTCTCGCTCTTCATGTCGATTCTTTAGAATAATAATTTGTCAGCCATGTTGGTCGACTATGATCGACCCTCTTGCCCGAATGGCATTGTTTTAAGAAACGGCTTAGGCGGCGCTTAGGCCCGGTTTTTCACCTCACCGTTACATTTTAAGCTAATCGAGTTGTGGTGAACGTGTTGGTTCATCAGGAGATCCAATCAGATGCCTAGGCGTTCAAGCAATCGATCAGACAGACCAGTCAGGCAAACCGAAATTTATTAAAAAAATGAATAAAATTTAACCATATTGTGTTGAAATTTCTTACCATGTTGTGTTGAAATTTTGAGTTTGCTTACTTTTAATTGGGAACTGTAGGGTTCTTGGAAACCCATGGCTACAAGGCGGTAGTCCGACAACCAAGGAAGGGGTGACCATCTCAAATAACATGTGTGTCTCGGAGCTATACAGACAAGAGTGCCGAGCATGGGACACAAGGAAGGTACATGCAAGGTTTGACGAGATAACATGCCATAGGATATTTTCAATCATCCCTACCTGGTACGAATCAAGAGATCATTGGTATTGGGAAGCGGATGACTCAGGAGATTACACAGTCAAAAGTGCCTATCGAGATCTATGTAAAATGAGACAGATCTGGACACCACCAACACAGGATTCAGGCTGGAAAGAGATATGGAAGTTGAGGACACCGCCAAAAGTAAAGGTTTTCTTATGGAGGGCAATTTCAAATCTGCTCCCGACCAGGGCACGCCTAGCAGAGAAAGGTATGCCAATAGTCACACAGTGCCCCCTTTGTGGCCACCTTGAAGAAACAATAGATCATATCCTCTTGAAATGCAGCAGGGTCGAACCCATATGGGGAGATAGATTACTTCAAGGAATCCGGAGCAAGATGGGGACAGAGCCAACATTAAGTAACTGGAGACACTGGGTAGGAGGGGAAGAGGAAGGAAGCCTATGTGCCATCACCTTCTGGGCGATCTGGGGGGAGAGAAATCAAGTGGTCTGGAAAAGAAAAGTTTTCCATCCAGCAAAAGTAGCAGCCATGGAAAAAGGGGTACGACGGAATTGGGCGGCAGCAAAAGCAGGAGAAGAGGGCATTGGAGAAAAGGATACCGGTACCACAAACACAAGGCCAGCTGATTCACCAAAGTCATGGATTCCACCAAAGCCAGGAAAACTGAAGATAAACGTGGATGGGGGAATGGATGCAGAAAGGGGGCTATGAAGTATAGGAATGGTGTGTAGAGACTCGGGTGGACAAGTAGTTGGAGCTATCTCAAAACGATTCACGGGACATCTCCATGCCGAAGAGGTGGAGGCTGTGGGAGTCAGAGAGGCAATATCATGGGCAAAAAGAAATAATTGGAATAATACGATACTCGAGTCAGATAGCCTTCGGGTGGTGGACAAGATAAGACAAACAAACCACATGAGGAACATGATCGGGGGAATCATACACGACTGCAAACGGATCCTGTCAGGGCCAGGGGTGGACATCACACTAAAATTTGCCCGTGGGAACTGTAATAAAGTGGCTCACGAATTGGCCAAATATGCTTTAACTAACAGTGGTTGGGTTTATGGTGAGGGGATTGTCCCACCAACTATAGATTCAGCTGTCCGGCTAGATGCCGGGTTAGTTGCTCTCTCTTAAATAAAATTCGACTTTAATTCAAAAAAAGAAAAAATTTGTGGTTGTTAATTTTTTATATTTATTTGTATATAATATAATTTATTTTTATATTCCTAGAGTGTTGTCCGCCTGAGTATATATAGTATAACGTTTTTTAGAACCTCGTCGAATGGTTTCGCCAGCTTCGCATATCCTTTGAATTGACTTTGTGTTTATCACCTTCTCAATCCTAAGTAATAGTAAACATGTTAGAAGTATAAAAGCGGCAGTTATTTTCCATAATTTCATTGTAATCATGTAATCCTCTATGGACTAACCAGTTATTGTAACAAAATATATATTAAACAGAAAATATACATATCTTATGTAATCTTCTAACAGTTTTGTAGATGCCTTATGTAATTGATTCTCAAATGAAACAAACTTTTGCCCTCGAGAGTTATTCACTACCTATCATAACACAAAACTCTCAATCTTCTAATATCAATGAACTTCTGTTTATTTTATGGTTTGAATATGCCTTTCTAAAAATCATAATCACTGACGGATCCACAAATGTTTTTTTAAGGAGGGACAAAATTTCATACTAAAAAATTAATTTTAATAACAAAATAATTACTAAATGCATATAATAAAATTTAATTTAAATTTGATTATTTATTTAATAGTTGAGCTCGAATTTAACTTTCATGTATATATAAATACGAAACGAGTCGGTTCGCAAGTCTTATAAACTGTAATTCTTCGGCTCGATTTTAATTCGTTTATCAAACGACTCACCATTGAGCTCAATCTCAGCATAATTTTGGTTAAAATTCAATAATTAATAAACTATAATAGACAAAACAAAAAAATTAATGAAAAATAAAAAAAGTTATTTAAAAAAAATACAATAATTAGTAAAAAATAATAATAATTATGAACTAGTAAATAGTGAGAATGAAATATCTCTCATGAGTTGAAAAGCCAAACATCATCAAGAAAAGTCCAGGCTCAAACATCATTAAAATGCAAACAACTTTTAAAAAAGTAATCAATTCAAGGTTTGAACCATAAAGTATTACACACTTAACACTAAGCTAAATAATTTTTGTTGTGTTACACAATTGTCTTATATATATATATAGTAGATATCAAGTACAAACTCCCCAAAATGTTCAAACGTTCAAACTAATGTATAACCGTTGGATGGATGCGGGAGAGGGGAGATGGTGACACCTGGCGCGGATGGAAAATCTCCCCACTTAACGGAGACATACTTTTAAATGGGGGTATTGGGGTCTTTCCGCTTAGCAGATCTAATACCCCATTTCGATGGTTTGACTTCTCATAACAACGCGTGCGACGTTTGACTTGCTACAAAGCGATTGTGGCTTCGATTCAGAGACGGTGAGGCGTTTGATTTGTTGTCGTTGATTCTACTGAGAATGATCGGTAAGTAGCGCGATTTTCTATATCATCTTATGTTGATTTCGTTTTTTTGTAGTTTCGATTTGTTGTTTTTTCATTGAAGCCGATTTTCATCTAATCTAAGTAGTGCCATTTCATGTTAGATTTGTTGTCGATTATTTTGTTATTGATTTCCGATATGTTATTTTTTTTAGCCGGTTTCGATTCGATCTAAAGTTTTTTTTTCATGTACAACAAATCTGAGGTTTATAAGATGATGACGACGAGGATGACAACGACTGACCACCGTCACTGCATGTTTTTTACTCATTTTATGTGTTTTAAATGTTTTTTGTAGGCGCTTGACCATCGTGCATGCTTTAGATTAATCAAGTTTGCAACTGTTTTTATGTTCATGTATAACATGTCGATGTGTCATGTATAACATGCCGGTTTGTACTGTATCACTTATGTTAAAGTTGATTCATATTATTGAGATCATAATCGTCTATTAGCTTGGTTGACTTGTAATGAATGTCTCACTTAAATATCTGCGATAAATACTCATTTAATTTGTAAATAAGTCTTCAATTAATCATCAATAATTGTGGTAACGAATAGTTGATTGTTGACTTGTAATTTATGTCCTACTTAAATACATGTAGTAAATGCTCATTTAATTTGGAAATAAATATTCAATTAATCATCAATAATTTTGGTAACAAATAGTTCATGGTGGTGTACCATGTATAACATGATGTTATATATTGTATAACTTGTTTATTAGATGATGTTCAACATCACATAAAACGAGAATCCATTTTAAGAGGTTTGTGTATGATTGTCTTACTGTAGATGTATAACATGTCGATGTACCATGTATAACATGTTGTTATATACTATATCGATGAACAATCGCTCTCTGAATCTAGCTTATTTTTAGCGTGAATCGCTGAATGATCGCGCTTTAAATGCGCGATCAGCATACACAATATGATGTTATAAAATTCAACACATAACGTTATACATTAAATCTAATATTGGAATGACGAGTGTGCCCTCAGCTCTCTGTCTATTTATGACAACGGTGTTAATAAACCGCTCTTCCATGTGTCGCTTGATCGTCACTCGCGAAAAAATGGATGGGCAGATGAGAGTTTGGACGTTTTTGTAGAGTTTGTAGTGGAGTGCATCCATATATATATAAGGGGCGTTCTTCGCTACAAACCACAAATAAGCGTCAAAACGTTCAAACCATATCCCAACTGTCTGATTTCCGCGGAGCGAAGGAGATGATGACGCATGTAACCACGCGGATCGAAAGGGAGATAACGGTTGTTGACAGAGCCGTTAGGGGTGTTGGTGTGTAATATACTTGTTTCACGTGTGTAACCATTGTTATGCAATTCAACACTTACACATATCAATTATGGTTTTACATTATACATGAATGATTATATAATTATATTGTAGATGTTATACAATACTAAGGTACCGGTTACACGTTCATAAAACTGAACACATGTACGCACTAACTATTGTTATACAATTCAACACTTACACAGATCAATTATGGTTTTACGTTATACGTGAATGATTATACAGTTATATTGTAGGTGTTATACAATACCAAAGTACCGGTTACACGTTCATAAAACCGAACACATGTACGCACTATTTGAATTTGTTACACAGTAACAACTGGTCAGTTACATACACACAATGGTTACACACGCGAAATAAGTATGTTACACACCAACACCCTAACGGCTCCGTCAGTGCCCGTTATCTCTCTCCCAATCCGTGTGGTTACACGTGGCGTCATCTCATTCGCTTCGCACAAATCATACGGTTGGGAGGTGATTTAGACGTTTTGACACCAAATAAGAGGTTTGTAGCTGATACATATTCTCTCTCTATATATATATATATAAATCAACATTTAAGATGGAAATATCCAATTTTCGAAAAAAAAAGTTATATATATATTTTTGAATTTCAAGGCCAAGGGGGCGGGTGCTCCCTAGATCCGCCACTGAGCATAATAACAGTGCAACATTGTAACATATGCCGCTATTAATTTCGGTCAAACAAATAGTACAAAAAATAATTGTTAGATGTTTGGTCAAACATACATGGTTAACTTATACATTTATGCAACACAATAATACCTGCAAAACACTCATATATATTTTTATTATGACTTGTCATACCGAATATAAATCTTCTTATTGTAACATTTTAATATAGTAACATGTCTTTTCAAATTCCAATTATTTTAAGGATAGTGGTTATCATATGCTATTTTGGTATAGACTATTTCTAACATAATGTTATACTTGTGTTTATAATACATTATTAACCATATTTAAATCCAACCTAATCTTAGTGTTATATCACCCTGATCCATTTTTGGGCCTCTAATAACAAGAAGGAACACAACTACAGTTCTCAGTCATTTAATAAGCACTCGAATGTGAACAAGAAGAACGGAGAACTGTTGTCGTGGATGACGACATTCTAAGTCGTCTACAACAAGGATGGTGACCCCGACAAGGTAAATTGTTTTTTTTTTATATTAATTTTCTATCAATTTCTATTATCATAAATATTTTAAAACTTTATTTTACGGCTTCGGGTTGTTAGGGGGCGATCTCGAATCTAATCGAGGAAATACAAGTGTCCTAACTTCCCGCCGCTGACGCACCTAACTCTAAATTCGTTCCAATTGAAATCTCAAGTGAGGATGAAGCACGTATTCTGGAACGGGTAGCAGTCAGTAAGACACAGGCACCAGAGTAAGTGGTATGGGCGGTGCATATAAACGGGCACCGCAACCGAGAGTTGATGCCCGTTCATGTGACTTTGGAATTAAGAGTAATGCCTAGTTACTGAGGCTGCCATGAGGATAACTAATGCAATTGCAAAGAAGACGAAAAATCAAGAGGAAGATTTCACCGTCATAAATGTTGCGTTGGAGAGACAGCTCGAGGAAGATCGGTGTGTCATGGAGAAAAGGTTGCAAGTTGACCTTGCATATCATGTGCAATAGAGGATGGATGAGGTCATGACTAATATGATATGAAAATTCACAATAGAGCGACAATTGATGATGATGAGATGATGATGATGAAGAAGAAGAAGAAGAAGAAAGATATTCTTTATTTTAAACCGGTGTATTTAAACTAATACTTCAACTTCAAAAAAATAAAATTAAACAAATTATTTTGAAAACATATTAATTACCAATTATCGTTATAAAAAAATAAATTGTGGGTGAGCTTCAAGCAACATCTTCGCTTCGGGTTTTGAGGGTTTAGAGAATTCATCACTTTAGCTGAGGTCGGGGGGCGAAGCTTAA
Organism: Geranium rotundifolium; assembly: GCA_963920655.1. Classification (NCBI taxonomy): domain Eukaryota; kingdom Viridiplantae; phylum Streptophyta; class Magnoliopsida; order Geraniales; family Geraniaceae; genus Geranium; species Geranium rotundifolium. The sequence goes on along the minus strand of OY987316.1, from coordinate 29,449,838 downwards.
GAAGTTTTAGCCTGAGTTTTTATCTTCATTTATCGCTGAAAAGGGAAGAAATTGAGAGTAAATAAAGATATTGATTTGAATTTATAGCGCGCGTGTAATAGAAGAGAGTGAGGTGTGTGACCCTTATAAAAATAAGAGATGCGGACAACTCATGTCCGTAGCTCTTTCTTTTTATCAGATGCATACACATCCGTCCACGACTGGTAAAAAATAAGGGCTACGCACCATCGACACCTGAATCCCTTATTGTTTTTACTAGCTAAGGACGTGTCATTGTCCGCATCCTGGAAGCCCAAATGGTCTAGTGTCAATTGAATTATATCAAAGTCATTAAAACAGATAAGGAATATAATGTTAAATCACATGAAACCATATTAAGGATATAATAAATAACACAAAATTGGATTTTATAAAAATAATAATAATAATAATAATAATAATAATAATAATAATGGGTTAACGATCAATTGAATTAGCAAAATCATTAAAGTATATATTAATATATAAAAAAAGCACAGAAACAGATGAAGGTTATAATAAATCAAACAAAATTGGTTTATTTTTGTAAAAATAATGCAATCGAAAAATAAAATTATATTCCACAAATATACAATGTGTCATAAGAGAAACACTACATAAGTTGCCTAGAGTAGTTGGTGAAATATTGAAAAATTTCATGTCATCCCAAATTATTATTGTAGCAAATAAAATTGAAATTAAAATAAAGGGCAATATATTGCTGACAGGTTTCACAGAGAGGCCCCAAACTTATTTCTTGACTTCTACTGTACATGTATCTAACACAACGGAATTTCTATAAAAAAAGGGTAATTCCATGTCAATACTCTAACTTTGCTTCATTTCGAAATTAATACCCTGACTTTAAAACTTTTTTTGCCGGTACCTGAAGTTTATTTACGTTGCAGTTAAGGTAACGGCTGTTAAATATAACAGAATTTGTGTGCAAAATGTCTAAAATGCCCTCAATAGTTTTGGTCTGTTAAACTGGTTTGATTGGTTCAATTGATATGATTATGAAATTACTATTTTACCCCCAATTGAATACTCAATTTAACTGATAAATTGAGGGCAAATCTGACTTTTCACTTACACAAATAATAAATATAATTATTTAATATTTACATATATATAATATTATTATTATTAATCATTAATTAACCTAATTAACTATAATTAACCCTAATTAACTCATATTAACCCTAATTAACCCCTCCCCTCCCCACCACTCCCGTCTCCGCCACCAGTCCCGCTCCGGCCGCCACTCCCGCTCCGGCCGCCACTACCGTCTCCGGCCGTCTCGAGAAGGGTTGTCGGCGAGGAGGGTTGTCGGCGAGGAGGCCTCGCGACGGATTCGACGGAGGTCTCGCGACGTCTCCGTGGCCCTCCTCGATGCAGCGTCTCCGTCACCACAGCCTTCCCGGATTCGACGGAGGTCCGGCGCCATAAGAAAATGGGGTTGCCGGATTCAACCCGGAATTGCTTACCTCGAGTATTTGCACCATGTCACGTTCTGTTTCAGCTGTAGTCATGATTGCAGATTGTACTGGGGTCCAATTGCTTTGAGAAGGCCAGCAATATGAGGGCATGACATTGAAGTCCCAGACATTATTTTGAAAGGATCGCTATAAGAAGGAGCACCTCCTAGCATCCGCAATGTTTAATCCAATTGACAAGGAAATCACATCAACACCATCTGCTATGGCAGCATCAAATCCAGCAAATATATCAGAGTCATGCCGAAATTAGTCCCCCACATATCTTGTAAGCAGCCAGACGAGCCCTTGGTGATCCAACTTTGGCACTGTCATTGGCCTGACCCAACACATTTGCCCCAGGACCGCCTGCTGTGGCTAGTGTGTGGGTCCGTGGCCCTCCTCGATGCAGCGACTCCGTCACCACAGCGTCTCCGGTGACGGGAGTGCTAATTACTTATGGCTATCGGCGAAGAGGGTTGTCGGCGAGGAGGGCTGTCGCGAGGAGGGCCACTCCCGTCTCCGGCCCTCCTCGCCGACGGTCCTCCTCGCGACGGCCCTCTGCCTCTAGGTCGAGCAGATCTGTGATGGGTGTGGTGACGGAGACGCTGATGGGTGTGGTGACGGAGACGTCGCGAGACCTCCGTCGAATCCGTCGCGAGGCCTCCTCGCCGACAACCCTTCTCGAGACGGCCACGGAGATGGTCACAGAGACGCTGCTCTCTCCGATTCGACCTCCGTCGAATCCGTCGCGAGGCCTCCGATTCGACGGCCACGGAAGAGGCGGTCAGAGGAGGCGGTCGGAGCAGACGGCCGGAGACGGGAGTGGCGGCCGGAGCGGGAGTGGCGGCCGGAGCGGGACTGGTGGCGGAGACGGGAGTGGTGGGGAGGGGAGGGTTAATTAGAGTTAATTAGGGTTAATTATAGTTAATTAGGTTAATTAATGATTAATAATAATATTATATATATTTAAATATTAAAGAATTATATTTATTATTTGTGTAAGTGAAAAGTCAGATTTGCCCTCAATTTATCAGTTAAATTGGTATTCAATGAGGGGTAAAATAGTAATTTCATAATCATATCAATTGAACCAATTAGACCAGTTTAACAGACTAAAACTATTGAGGGCATTTTAGACATTTTGCGCACAAATTCTGTTATATTTAACAGTCGTTACCTTAACTGCAACGTAAATAAACTTCAGGTACCGGCAAAAAAAGTTTTAAAGTCAGGGTACTGATTTCGAAATTAAGTAAAGTTAAGGTATTGACATGGAATTACCCCTAAAAAAAACGCAACCGAAAATTTTCACTTACCCTTATTGTACACAAAAGTTTTACTTAACTCCCCTTAGTTTAACACTCTTTTCAAAAGTTTCACTTTATTTTCTTCAATTTACATTTTTGAAAATTATATTATTTTTTGTAAAATAGGAAAATATTTGGTGTGAATTTATTCGGTGCCTATACCGACACATCTTTACCCATATTTAGTATCAAATTTTCTTCATTATGTGGCTATTTAGATCCGTTTATACCACTTGAAATTCTGATCAGCTAGTCGAGCAAGATGCCACACACAATGTTACACAGAATGCTATAACGTTGTGTCTGACTTCTTGCGTAGATAATGTAGGACATTAAATATAAAGTTATAAGTAATGACACAGCAGATTGTTTACCCAGTTCGGTGCAACGTCACCTACGTCTGGGGGCTCTCAGCCTAGTGGAAAGATTACACTTATCAGTAATCCGTCAGAACATACAAGTACCTGTGATCACTCCTAGATCTATACTTTATGCTACGTCTTACAGTGCAATCTATCTCAGGGTCTCCCCCTGAATCCAAGAACGTCTTGATTCCACTCTTCGAGCAATCGCCTTGCTCTGTCGTCTTCAAGTCTTCTTCAAGCTTGGTGGTTGCGTGTAGTCTTCAACTCACGACTTCAGTAAACCCTCAATCACCTAACTCTCAATAGTTATGTGATACACAATGTCCTAAGCTCAATCTGCAATTTCTCAACCCGCAAACCTTCACGTCTAAGAACCTTGCAAGTTGTTGCTCGGAAACAAAATAAAGAACCACACGATTGCTAAGGAGGTAGCCTAAGCTTTTATAGCAATCATGGATGAGTACTAACCCTAAAGGGTTTACTATTAATCACCGTCTTTCTTCTTTTCAGATTAGGAGTCGTTCTGCACTTTCCTAATCGTTTTCTTCTTCCACTGCCGAATCTGCACTTTCCTGATTTCTGTCGATCAGGATGCTTGCCGAGATGCCGTCAACAATGTCACACAAGATGTTGTAGAAGATGCTTCGACATTCTTTGTAACATGTTTCTTCAGTTCCTTCAAAATCAGCCAATCTCGAAAAACGTCGTAACTACAATCTCCCCCTTTGGCTATTTTTAAGGGCAGCATTCTTCGTCACATTCTTCGTCGCATTCGTCGTCTCGTCGATCGGCAGTGTCGTCGCGCGTATCGTCGCGTCTTGTGTCTTCGCGTCGCGTCGTCTCTATCTTTCTTCCTTGTATCATCGCGCGCGTATATCTAATTTAAACTTACTCCCCCTTGCTGGCTCAAAAAGAGCCAAACTTATAAACAAATATTGTAACAAGTCCGGGAAATAAGCAAAATAAATCCAAACATAACTCACACTTGCTCTCGATCAGCTGTCGAGAGAAAGCGTGATACATTGTTCACAAAATATTACAGACATAAAAGTTGTTCAAGAGTCAGAGAATTTCATAGAAAACTTTAAATAGAGCTGCTGTTGGAACTTGCAGTCTCTGTTGCTTCTGTGGAGGCTTCTTGGGTAGCATCTTCTGGATCATTTGTGTGATCATCTTCAGAGCCTGGAGGAGACATTGATTGCAGCAGGTTGGCGCAGTGAGTTCGGCGCTGCGAGAGGTGCTTCAGAGCTGTCTTTAAGTTTGCAATGTCCTCATCAAGCACATCAATTTCTCGTTTGAGCATGACGGCATCCCTGCTGGAAGTCCTTGTGAGAGGGACGACACTTATGGCTCGACTGGTCTTTGCCGTGGCTTCCGGCATGACAAGATCAGGAGCATGCTTCCCTTCAAACAACTTGTGGCTTACCACAATCTGTCCTCCTCTTTTGCCCACCTTATCCGATGGTTTCAACACTCCAGGGTGTTGATATACAAGTAATTCAGAGATAAGGGATGGAAAGGCTATGGGGATTTTCACAGCAAGAGATCTAGCATGGCGAACAAGATGATCAATCACAAATTGTCCAAAGTCAAGTTTAGATCCAGTACCTATTTGGTAGATTAGGATTGCCAGCTCAGGTTTGATCGATGATGCGTGGGTCAAGGGCGCCCAATTTGCAACTCCAATCCGAAAGAGAATTGAGTACTTGGAGGTCAGATCTGATGCAGCCACGGTGCCTTTGGATGGCCATGTTCTGCTTTTATCTCCGGTGATTTCACGGAGGACTTTGCTTAGATCGAGTGGTGGCACTGATCGAACCCTCTTCCTTCCCAGGAAGTCATTGATAATGTCGGAGGTGATGTCAAAGCGGATGCCTCTGACATATACCTTATCAAACTCTGGAGTATCTGGGGTACCAAACGTCGTAGGCAGATTTGCAATGAATTCTTTAACCAGAAGGGGGTAGTGGTTGCCAATGTCGGAGACGGTTCTCATCAATTCTCCCTTCTCCAGGAGCTGTATAATGGCCTTTAGCCCAAGCAGCTCCGACGATAATGTCTTCTCTGGGTACGCCGTTCTCTGAAATACAAACTCCCACCTCTTTGCGCCTTCTGCTGAGTGAAACGACACGTTGTCGTAAGTTACACTCATGGTGTTCGTGACCATCTTCAGGGCCTTCTTCTTCCTTTCTTCTTCAGCAGGGACCTCTTCAATGTCATCATCAGTGGATTCATCTATCAACCTCCTTGTTGCAATTACTTTCTTCCCCTTTTCTTTGACAAGCGACTTTTTCCTTTTGTTGCTGGGACCTCCAGCTTCCTTTCTTTTCCTTGTTTCTTTTAGTTTTCCAACCATAACAGCCAAACTTTCAGTTTCTTCTAGAACCTTTTTCTTCAGGGACGATAGGACTGTGTGTGGAGTCTCAGCAGCTTCTTCCATGACATCTTCTCTGGCATCCAGAGTGTTTTCTTCTGTGTTGTTGGTGGTGGCATCCTTGTTCTTCTCAGCTTCTTCCAGATCGGTCTCTCCGTTTCTGGTTTCTTCTTTCTCTTCTTCTTCTTCCTCGGCTTCTTCCGAGTCAGCTATTTCTTCCTCTTCTACAACTTTTTCAGTGGCTTTCGGTATGACATTTGTTCCTTCTTCTTCTCCTCCTTCTCCTTCCGCAATGCGTTCCAGCCCATGACTGACCGGAGTCAGATCCTCCTTTTCTCCTTCCGGACGTATCAGTTCTTCTACCACACCTTCTTGAGGTGGGTCCTGGTTTTCCAGTAGTGATTCTAATAAATCACTGTTTCTAGAGGTATCGGCAGAGAAATCGTTACCTGTTGGTGTTGGAACTGCGACGATTTGCATGGAGGCCTCTCGATTTTCCTGGCCAAGATCATTCTCTCTTTCTGGCCCAGTTAGGTTAGACATTGAGAAAGCAGCACTTCCGGTCCGGGACTTCTTGGGAACTCGAGTAAAAACTGGTATTGGGGCTTTCTCTGGTGAAGCCTCTTTGAGAATTTCTTCTGACTTCTTCAGGGTTTTTGGCCCTTTGATTCGCACTCCATGCTTGTTAGTTTTCGCTCTACTGCTTCTGGAGCCTTTAGATTCAGCTTTCTTTGAATCGGTGGCTTCTTTTAGGGCTATTGTGCTTCTGGTTTTCACCATTGTTGTTCGAGAGATTTGCAGTGAGAGAATGGTGAAGGAGATGAGAGCGAGCATAGAGAGGAGGCAGACTAGGTTTTTTGAAAACGATTCAAATCTTCTTAGCGTCTGAGCGTATCTTTCCTTTTCTTTTATATGGGCTTTTGATATGCTTGGCCCAATGACATTCGTTGGAATTTAGACCGGTTCATGAAGAGGTACCAACAACTCCCCTCAACCGTTTATGCAACTTCTTATTGTTCACTGATGGCGCACAGACCGAGTGATGATCTAAGATCCTCGAATCTGCTTGCATCTAATGCTTTTGTGAAAATATCAGCAAGTTGCTTTTCTGTGGGAATGTGTTCTAGGATGATCTTCTTGTCTTCGACCAATTCTCGAATGAAGTGATGTCTAATATCAATGTGTTTGGTCTTGCTGTGTTGGACAGGGTTTTTGGAGATGTTGATAGTGAAATTCTGATCAGCTAGTCGAGCAAGATGCCACACACAATGTTACACAGAATGCTATAACGTTGTGTCTGACTTCTTGCGTAGATAAAGCAGGACAGTAAATATAAAGCTCTAAGTAATGACACAGCAGATTGTTTACCCAGTTTGGTGCAACGTCACCTACGTCTGGGGGCTCTCAGCCTAGTGGAAAGATTTCACTTATCAGTAATCCGTCAGAACATACAAGTACCTGTGATCCCTCCTAGATCTATACTTTATGCTACGTCTTACAGTGCAATCTATCTCAGGGTCTCCCCCTAAATCCAAGAACGTCTTGATTCCACTCTTCGAGCAATCGCCTTGCTTTGTCGTCTTCAAGTCTTCTTCAAGCTTGGTGGTTGCGTGCAGTCTTCAACTCACGACTTTCAGTAAACCCTCAATCACTCAACTCTCTATAGTTATGTGATACACAATGTCCTAAGCACAATCAGCAATTTCTCAGCCCGCAAACCTTCACGTCTAAGAACCTTGCAAATTGATGCTAGGAAACAAAATAAAGAACCACACGATTGCTAAGGGGGTAGCCTAAGCTTTTATAGCAATCCTGGATGAGTACTAACCCTAAAGGGTTTCCTCTTAATCACCGTCTTTCTTCTTTTCAGATTAGGAGTCGTTCTGCACTTTCCTAATCGTTTTCTTGCTGCACTGCCGAACCTGCACTTTCCTGATTTCTGTCGATCAGGATGCTTGTCGAGATACCGTCAACAATGTCACACAAGATGTCGTAGAAGATGCTTCGACATAGTCGTAGAAGCTGCTTCTACATTCTTTGTAACATGTTTCTTCAGTTCCTTCAAAATTAGCCAATCTCGAAAATCATCGTAACTACAATCTCCCCCTTTGGCTATTTTTAAGGACAACATTCTTCGTCGCATTCTGCGTCGCATTCGTCGTCTCGTCGATCGGCAGTGTCTTTGCGCGTATCGTCGCGTCGCGCGTCGCATTCGTCGTCTCATCGATCGGCAGTGTCTTTGCGCGTATCGTCGCGTCGCGTCGTTCTAATTTAAACACTTACTCCCCCTTGTTGGCTCAAAAAGAGCCAAAGTAAACAAATATTTCAACAAATCCGGGAAATACGCAAAATAAATCCAAACATAACTCACACTTGCTCTCGATCAGCTGTCGAGAGAAAGCATGATACAGTGTTCACAAAATATTACAAACCATAAACGTTGTTTAGTTGTTCAAGAGTCAGAGAATTTCATAAAACTTTTCAAATAGAGCTGCTGTTGGAACTTGCAGTCTCTGTAGCTTCTGTGGAGGCTTCTTGGGTAGCATCTTCTGGATCATTTGTGGGATCATCTTCTGAGCCTGGAGGAGACATTGAGTGCAGCAGGTTGGCGCAGTGAGTCCGGCGCTGCGAGAGGTGCTTTAGAGCCGTCTTTAAGTTTGCAATGTCTTCATCAAGCACTTCAATTTCTTGTTTGAGCATGACGGCATCCCTGCTGGTAGTCCTTGTGAGAGGGACGACACTTGTGGCTCTACTGGTCTTTGCCGTGGCTTCTGGCCTGGCTAGATCAGGAGCATGCCTTCCTTCAAACAATTTGTGGCTCACCACAATTACTCCTCCTCTTTTCCCCACCTTATCCGACGTTTTCAACACACCAGGGTGTTGATGCACGAGTAATTCAGAGATAAGGGATGGAAAGGCTATGGGAATTTTCACAGCAAGAGATCTAGCATGGCGAACAAGATGATCAATCACAAATTGTCCAAAGTCAAGTTTAGATCCAGTACCTATTTGGTAGATAAGGATTGCTAGCTCAGGTTTGATCGATGATGCGTGGGTTGAGGGCGTCCAGTTTGCAACTCCAATCTGAAAGAGAATGGAGTACTTGGAAGTCAGATCTGAGGCTGCCACTGTCCTTTTGGATGGCCATGTTCTGCTTTTGTCTCCGATGATTTCTCGGAGGACTTTGCTCAGATCGGGTGGTGGCACAGATCGAACCCTCTTCCTTCCCAGGAATTCATTGATGATGTCGGAGGTGATGTCAAAACGGATGCCTCTGACATATACTTTATCAAACTCTGGAGCATCTGGGGTACCAAATGTGGTAGGCAAGTTCGCAATGAATTCTTTTACCAGGAGGGGATAGTGGTTGCCAATGTCGGAGACGGTTCTCATCAACTCCGCCTTCTCCAGGAGCTGTATAATGGCCTTTAGCCCAAGCAGCTCCGACGACAATGTCTTCTCTGGGTACGCCGTTCTCTGAAATACAAACTCCCACCTCTTTGCGCCTTCTGCTGAGTGAAACGACACGTTGTCGTAAGTTACACTCATGGTTTTCGTGGCCGTCTTCAGGGCCTTCTTTGTCCTTTCTTCCTCAGCAGGGACCTCTTCAAGATCATCATCAGTGGATTCATCTATCAACCTCCTTGTTGCAATTACTTTCTTCCCCTTTTCTTTAACATGCGATTTTTTCCTTTTGTTGTTGGGACCTCCAGCCTCCTTTCCCTCCTTCCTTTTCCTTGTTTCTTTCAATTTTCCAACCATGACAGCCAAGCTTTCAGTTTCTTCTACAACCTTTTTCTTCAGAGTCGAGAGCACTGTGTGTGCCGTCTCAGCAGATTCTTCCATGACATCTTCTCTGGCATCCAGAGTGTTTTCTTCTGTGTTGTTGGTGGTGGCATCATTGTTCTTCTCAGCTCCTTCCAGATCGGTTTCTCCGTTTCTGGCTTCTTCTTTCTCTTTTTCTTCTTCCTCGGCTTCTTCCGAGTCAGCTATTTCTTCCTCTTCTACAACTTTTTCAGTGGCTTTTGGTATGACATTTGTTCCTTCTTCTTCTCCTCCTTCTCCTTCCGCAATGTGTTCCAGCCCATGACTGACTGGAGTCAGATCCTCTTTTTCTCCTTCCGGACGTATCAGTTCTTCTACCACACCTTCCTTAGGTGGGTCCTGGTTTTCCAGTAGTGATTCTAACAGATCATTATTTCTAGAAGTATCGGCAGAGAAATCGTTACCTGTAGGTGTTGGAACTGCGACAATTTGCATGGAGGCCTCTCGGTTTTCCTGTCCAGGATCATTCTCTCTTTCTGGCCCAGTTATGTCAGACATTGAGAAAGCAGCACTTCCGGTCCTGGACTTCTTGGGAACTCGAGAAAAAACTGGTATTGGGGCTTTTTCTGGTGAAGCCTCTTTGATAATTTCTTCTGACTTTTTCAGGATCTTTGGCCCTTTGATTCGCACTCCATGCTTGTTTGTCTTCGCTCTACTGCTTGTGGGGCCTTTGGCTTCAGCTTTCTTTGAAGCAGTGGCTTCCTTCGGGGCTACTGAGCTTCTAGTTTTCACCATTGTTGTTTGAGAGATTTGCAGAGAGTGAATGGTGAAGGCGATGAGGGCGAGCACAGAGAGGAGGCAGACTAGGTTTTTGAAAACTAAACGATTCAAATCTTCTTTAGCGTCTGACTGTGTCTTTCCTTCTCTTTTTTATATGGGCTTTTGATATGCCTGGCCCAATGGCATTCGTTGGTTTTTAGACCGGTTCATGAAGAGGTACCAACACTGCCTCTTAACCGTTTCTGTATCTTCTTTACTGGTCGTTGATGGAACACAGACCAAGAGATGATCTGAGATTCTCAAATCTGCTCGCGTCTAGAGCCTTTGTGAAGATATCAGCTAGTTGTTTCTCTGTTGGGATGTGCTCTAGGATGATCTTCTTGTCTTCGACCAATTCTCTAATGAAGTGATGTCTGATATCAATGTGTTTGGTCTTGCTGTGTTGGACAGGGTTTTTGGAGATGTTGATAGCACTGACATTATCACAATACAAAGTCATGGCATCTTGTCTGACATTGTATTCGACTAACATTTGTTTCATCCAAAGTAGTTGTGTGCAGCTACTCCCAGCAGCAATATACTCCGATTCGGCAGTGGAAAGGGCAACACAGTTTTGCTTCTTACTAAACCATGATATGAGGTTGTTGCCAAGGAAGAAGCATCCTCCAGATGTGCTTTTCCTATCCGATGTGTTCCCAGCCCAATCGGCATCACAATACCCCACCAAGGTAGAGGATGTGTCGAATGAATATAATAAACCCAAGTTTGTAGTCCCAGAGATATATCTAATAATTCTTTTGGCTTGGGATAGATGACTAACCTTAGGATTAGCTTGATATCGTGCACATACTCCGACAGAGTAGGCAATATCTGGTCGACTCGCGGTGAGGTAGAGGAGACTACCGATGATGCTCCTGTATAGGTGTTGGTCGACGGCTTCTCCTGGATCATCTTTAGTTAGCTTGACATATGTAGCTGCTGGTGTCCTTTTATGTGAGGCTTTTTCTAGCCCAAACTTCTTGACAATATTCTTCGCATATTTGCTCTGAGATACAAAGATGCTATCCTTTTGTTGTTTGATTTGGAAGCCTAGAAAATAAGTAAGCTCTCCCACCATGCTCATCTCGAATTCTGATTGCATTTGTTGAATAAATGTCTCTACCATCTTGCTTGATATCCCTCCAAAAATAATGTCATCGACATAGATTTGAGCTATCATCAGATTCCCGTCTTCGTTCTTCACAAATAGGGTCTTGTCGACTCCCCCTCTAGTGTAGCCGCTTTGGATGAGGAATTTTGTGAGCCTTTCATACCAAGCCCTTGGTGCTTGTTTCAACCCATAAAGAGCTTTCTTGAGTTTATACACATGATCAGGGTAGTGAGGATCAATAAATCCTTTAGGTTGTGACACATACACTTCTTCGTTGAGATCCCCATTCAAGAACGCACTTTTGACATCCATCTGGTAGAGCTTTATTTGTAGATGACACGATATCCCTAGCAAGAGACGGATTGCTTCAAGTCTTGCCACAGGAGCAAATGTCTCATCGAAGTCAACACCCTTAATTTGAGTATACCCTTGAGTAACTAACCTTGCTTTGTTGCGAGTGATGTTGCCAAGCTCATCGGATTTGTTCTTGAAGATCCACTTGGTGCCTATGATGTTTCCTTCACTTGATTTGGGCACCAGTTCCCATACCTGATTTTTCTCAAATTGAATCAGCTCTTCTTGCATAGCATTGACCCAATACTCATCATTGATGACTTCATTGATGTTTTTGGGTTCTATATTTGAGACGAAGCAAATATTTCCAATCATCTTGTTATAATCTTCAGGAGCTTTTGACCGAGTCCGTACGCCTTCATTCAGGTTTCCAATAACTCCAGAGATAGGATGGTTAGTCTGGACTCTTCGTGAGGGATTCTTGTTTCTGGTTTCAGAAACTACTTCGTTATTGGCGACATCATCTTCGGTTTTGCTGCTAGCATCTTCTCTGACGTCTGGGGTAGCATTCTTCCTGACATTGTTGGGAGGATAGGCTCCGTCTTCCTCTATCGCATCTTCTGAGGCATCTTCGCAGTCTTCGTCAATAACAACATTGATTGATTCCATCATGGTCTTGGTTCGTTTGTTGAAGACTCGGTATGCACGACTATTCCTTGAATAGCCAAGGAAGATGCCTTCATCGCTTTTTGGGTCAAGCTTTTGGCGAGGCTCTCTATCAGCTAGTATATAACAAGTGGAGCCAAAGATATGGAAGTACTTAACATTGGGCTTTCTCCCCCTCCATATTTCATAATGAGTTACTTACATACCTGGTCGGAGAGTGACTCGATTGTGGATATGGCAAGCAGTGTTAAGTGCTTCTGCCCAGAAGTGAGTTGGTATGTCTTTAGCCAGCATCATAACTCTCGCCATCTCCTGTAGAGTCCTGTTCTTGCGCTCAACAATACCATTCTGTTGAGGGGTGATTGGTGCTGAGAATTCATGTGCTATCCCTTCTGAGTTGCAGAAATCAGCAAACTTGCTGTTTTCGAATTCTCGACCATGATCACTACGAAGACGGATGATTTTGCCAATTGTCTCTCCTTTTTCTCGTTGGACTTGAATGCATAGATTCTTGAAGATCGAGAAGGTGTCTGATTTGTCACGAGGGAAGTCAACCCAAGTGTATCGCGAGTAATCATCTACACATACAAAGACATATCGTTTTCCTCCAAGGCTTTCAACTTGCGTTGGTCCCATGAGGTCAACATGTATCAGCTCAAGTACTCGAGAGGTGGTGATATGCTGAAGCTTCTTGTGTGACATCTTGGTTTGCTTTCCAATTTGACATTCTCCGCAGATCTTTCCTTCAACTATTTCTAGGTTTGGGATTCCGGTGATAGCCTGCTCTGAGATTGCCTTTTGCATACTTCTAAGATTTAGATGTCCAAGCTTTCGATGCCATAGTTTGGTTTCTTCTGCTTTGGAGACAAGGCACTTGGTTGCTTCGGTATGTGTCTCGGGAGACCAGATATAGCAATTGTCTGTTGAGCGAATTCCTTGTAGAATAGTGACCTGATCGATGTTGTTAACTATACAGGCTTCTTTAGTGAATTTCACTACCAAATCCTGATCACAGATCTGACTGATGCTAATTAGGTTTGCTTTATGTCCTTCTACAAGTAATGCTTCAGTCAGACAGGTGGCTTCTGGATGCTTGAGCATTCCTTTTCCAATGATTCGAGCTCGGATTCCATCTCCAAACGTAACAAAGCAGTTTGTATATAATTTAAGATTGGAGAGAAACTCTGGAGTACCTGTCATGTGTCGAGAGCATCCACTGTCGAGATACCAGTCCTTGTTCGTTGAAGCTCTTAATGATGTATATGCAACATTAGCTCGATAGGTCAGGTTCTTAGGTCTCCATTCAAGGCGAGTTGTCTTTGGAGGAGATGGGAGATGCCTTTGATATTTCTGAGCTTGCTTCCTCTTAAGAAGTTGAAAACAAAAAGGTCTGATATGACCTGGTTGACCACAGTAATGACATATCCATTGATATTGATAAGCTGGTCTTCTGTAGCTTTGTTGTCTGCGTGGAGGATGTCTTCTGACAGTTTCTTGACAGGAACAGGTTGTAGATGATGTTATGGCTTTTGTTGTAGGTCGTCCTGTAGGATGAGTTGGGGCATCCTGTTGTTTCTTGTCAGCCAAGGCTTGTTGTGGGACAAACTTTGTCCCTGTTGTTGAGGGGACAGCATGTGTGTACCCTAGTCCCGTCGTATCTTTGGACTGTTTTCCCACTGATAAAATCTTGTCAAGGCTATCTGTGCTTGGATTCATCATCTTTACCGATTTAGTCATGAGACTAATTTCTCCATTAAGTCTGGTGATTTCTCGTTTCAGCTCCACGATCGTCTCTAGAAATCTAGACTTGTCGTTGGTAAGACTAATGATCCTTTCGCCTTGTTGATCAAGTATCAGAGTTTCCTTGATCCATCTGGTGTGCAAGCCTTTGTATGCCTCGACTAGTTGCTCTTTAGTCCAATTCTCATTTGGAGTTGGATCATTATTGATGTCGACAGCATTATCAACATTACATGTAGGAGTAGTAGTAGTGAATGCAACAAAGTTGCTTACCTCTTCAGATCCACTATCTTCATTGTCATCATTTGATAGAGTGGCATTGTATCCTCGTTTTTGTTGTTTGAGGAAATTTGGACATTCTCTACGGAGGTGGCCGAATCCTTCACATTCATGACATTGAAGCCCCTTTTTGTTTTCTTCCCCACTCCTGTTTGGTCTGTCAAGACTACCTTCAGCTTGAGCTTTTTGTGGATCAATTTTTCTGGCATTTGCTGTGACATTCCGTCCACCCATTCGACTAAATCTTCTCATGGCTTGGTTGTATTTTTTTGTGAGAAGAGCCATTGTAGCCTCGATGTCTTCATCTGAATCCGAATCTTCAGGATCTGGTTGCTTGTGTGTTGAGCTCTTGAAAGCAACTCCTTTGTTCCTTTTGTCGATGTTGGGTAGAGACAACTCATAGGTCATTAGAGACCCCATCAGCTCATCAAATTTCAAGACCTTGAGGTCATGAACTTCTTCAATTGCTGTGATCTTCATCTTGAACCTAGGGCTAAGAGCACGTAGGGTCTTTCTTACTAATTTTTCATCAGACATTGGTTCTCCCAGAGAATAGGATTCATTGGCTAGATCGCGAATGCGAACATTGAAATCTGCAATTGATTCGTCTTCCTTCATGATGAGGGCTTCGAAGTTTGTAGTCAGGTATTGCAGTTTCTGTTCTCTAACCTTAGTTGTTCCTTCATATGCTATGGCCAGGATGTCCCATGCTGATTTGGCAGTTGTGCATGTGTTGATTAGTCTGAACACGTTCTTGTCAACACCGTTGAAGATAGCATTCAGAGCTCGAGAATTTCCCAGTGATTCTTCATCTTCATCATCGGTCCAGTCTTTTTCTGGTTTTGGGCCGATAGGATTGCCATCACTGTCACTGAGTTGTGGTGCATTCCAACCATTGAGTACAGCCTTCCATGTTTTGTTGTCTAGCGACTTCATGAAGGCACACATTCGAGCCTTCCAATAGCCATAGTTGCTTCCGTCTAGAACAGGTGGTCGATTTATGGATCCTCCTTCTCTGGTATTGTCCATCTTTGATCAAAATATTTGTTTAGGAACTCACCTAAAGCTATAGGTGCCCCCTCTGATACCAATTGAAATTCTGATCAGCTAGTCGAGCAAGATGCCACACACAATGTTACACAGAATGCTATAACGTTGTGTCTGACTTCTTGCGTAGATAAAGCAGGACAGCAAATATAAAGCTCTAAGTAATGACACAGCAGATTGTTTACCCAGTTCGGTGCAACGTCACCTACGTCTGGGGGCTCTCAGCCTAGTGGAAAGATTTCACTTATCAGTAATCCGTCAGAACATACAAGTACCTGTGATCCCTCCTAGATCTATACTTTATGCTACGTCTTACAGTGCAATATATCTCAGGGTCTCCCTCTGAATCCAAGAACGTCTTGATTCCACTCTTCGAGCAATCGCCTTGCTCTGTCGTCTTCAAGTCTTCTTCAAGCTTGGTGGTTGCGTGCAGTCTTCAACTCACGACTTTCAGTAAACCCTCAATCACTCAACTCTCTATAGTTATGTGATACACAATGTCCTAAGCACAATCAGCAATTTCTCAGCCCGCAAACCTTCACGTCTAAGAACCTTGCAAATTGATGCTAGGAAACAAAATAAAGAACCACACGATTGCTAAGGGGGTAGCCTAAGCTTTTATAGCAATCGTGGATGAGTACTAACCCTAAAGGGTTTCCTCTTAATCACCGTCTTTCTTCTTTTCAGATTAGGAGTCGTTCTGCACTTTCCTAATCGTTTTCTTGATGCACTGCCGAACCTGCACTTTCCTGATTTCTGTCGATCAGGATGCTTGTCGAGATGCCGTCAACAATGTCACACAAGATGTCGTAGAAGATGCTTCGACATAGTCGTAGAAGCTGCTTCGGCATTCTTTGTAACATGTTTCTTCAGTTCCTTCAAAATTAGCCAATCTCGAAAATCATCGTAACTACAGATAGCACTGACATTATCATAATATAAAGTCATGGCATCTTGTCTGACATTGTATTCGACTAACATCTGTTTCATCCAAAGTAGTTGTGTGCAGCTACTCCCAGCAGCAATATACTCTGATTCGGCAGTGGAAAGGGCAACACAGTTTTGCTTCTTACTAAACCATGATATGAGGTTGTTGCCAAGAAAGAAGCATCCTCAATTTGAGTATACCCTTGAGCAACTAACCTAGCTTTATTGCGAGTGATGTTTCCAAGCTCATCTGATTTGTTCTTGAAGATCCATTTAGTGCATATGATGTTTCCTTCACTTGGTTTGGGTACCAGTTCCCATACCTGATTTTTCTCAAACTGAATCAGCTCTTCTTGCATAGTATTGACCCAATACTCATCATTGATGGCTTCATTGATGTTTTCGGGTTCTGTCTTTGAGACGAAGCAAATATTTCCTATCATCTCGTTATAATCTTCAGGAGCTTTTGACCGAGTCCGTACGCCTTCATTCAGGTTTCCAATAACTCCAGAGATAGGATGGTTAGTATGGACTCTTCGTGAGGGATTCTTGTTGCTGGTTTCAGAAACTACTTCGTTATTGGCGACATCATCTTCGGTTTTGCTGCTAGCATCTTCTCTGACATCTGGGGTAGCATTCTTCCTGACATTGTTGGGCGGATAGGCTCCGTCTTCATCCGTCGCATCTTCTGAGGCATCTTCGCAGTCATCGTCAACATTGATTGATTCCATCATGGTCTTGGTTCGTTTGTTGAAGACTCGGTATGCACGACTATTCCTTGAATAGCCAAGGAAGATGCCTTCATCGCTTTTTGGGTCAAGCTTTTGGCGAGGCTCTCTATCAGCCAGTATATAACAAGTGGAGCCAAAGATATGGAAGTATTTAACATTGGGCTTTCTCCCCCTCCATATTTCATAATGAGTTACTGACATACCTGGTCGGAGAGTGACTCGATTGTGGATATGGCAAGCAGTGTTAAGTGCTTCTGCCCAAAAGTGAGTTGGTATGTCTTTAGCCAGCATCATAACTCTCGCCATCTCCTGTAGAGTCCTGTTCTTGCGCTCAACAATGTCATTCTGTTGAGGAGTGATTGGCGCTGAGAATTCATGTGCTATCCCTTCTGAGTTGCAGAAATCTGCAAACTTGCTGTTTTCGAACTCTCGACCATGATCACTACGAAGGCGGATGATTTTGCCAATTGTCTCTCCTTTTTCTCGTTGGACTTGGATGCATAGATTCTTGAAGATCGAGAAGGTGTCTGATTTGTCACGAGGGAAGTCAACCCAAGTGTATCGTGAGTAATCATCTACACATACAAAGACATATCATTTTCCTCCAAGGCTTTCAACTTGCATTGGTCTCATGAGGTCAACATGTATCAGCTCAAGTACTCGAGAGGTGGTGATATGCTGAAGCTTCTTGTGTGACATCTTGGTTTGCTTTCCAATCTGACATTCTCCGTAGATCTTTCCTTCTACTATTTTTAGGTTCGGGATTTCGGTGATAGCCTGCTCTGAGATTGCCTTTTGCATATTTCTAAGGTTTAGATGTCCAAGCTTTCGATGCCATAGTTTGGTTTCTTCTGCTTTGGAGACAAGGCACTTGGTTGCTTTGGTATGTGTCTCGGGAGACCAGATATAGCAATTGTCTGTTGAGCGAACTCCTTGTAGAATAGTGACCTGATCGATGTTGTTAACTATACAGGCTTCTTTAGTGAATTTCACTATTAAATCCCGATCACATATCTGACTGATGCTAATCAGGTTTGCCTTAAGTCCTTCTACAAGTAATGCTTCAGTCAGACAGGTGGCTTCTGGATGCTTGAGCACTCCTTTTCCAATGATTCGAGCTCGGATCCCATCTCCAAACGTAACAAAACAGTTTGTATATAATTTATGATTGGAGAGAAACCCTGGATTACCTGTCATGTGTCGAGAGCATCCACTGTCGAGATACCAGTCCTTGTTCGTTGAAGCATTTAATGATGTATATGCAACATTAGCTCGATATGTCAGGTTCTTAGGTCTCCATTTAAGGCGAGTTGTCTTCGGAGGAGATGGGAGATGCCTTTGATATTTCTGAGCTTGCTTCCTCTTAAGAAGTTGAAAACAAAAAGGTCTGATATGACCTGGTTGACCACAGTGATGACATATCCATTGATATTGATAAGCTGGTCTTCTGTAGCTTTGTTGTCTGCGTGGAGGATGTCTTCTGACAGTTTCTTGACAAGAACAGGTTGTAGACGATGTTATGGCTTTTGTTGTAGGTCGTCCTGTAGGATGAGTTGGGGCATCCTGTTGTTTCTTGTCAGCCAAGGCTTGTTGTGGAACAAACTTTGTCCCTGTTGTTGAGGGTACAGCATGTGTGTACCCTAGTCCCGTCGTATCTTTGGACTGTTTTCCCACCGATAAAATCTTGTCAATGCTTTCTTTGCTCGGATTCATCATCTTTACCGATTTAGTCATGAGACTAATTTCTCCATTGAGTCTGGTGATTTCTCGTTTCAGCTCCACGATCGTCTCTAGAAATCTAGACTTGTCGCTGGTAAGACTAATGATCCTTTCGCCTTGTTGATCAAGTATCAGAGTTTCCTTGATCCATCTGGTGTGCAAGCCTTTGTATGCCTCGACTAGTTGCTCTTTAGTCCAATTCTCATTTGGAGTTGGATCATTATTGATGTCGGCATCATTATCAATATTACATGTAGGAGTAGTAGTAGTGAATGCAACAAAGTTGCTTACCTCTTCAGATCCACTATCTTCATTGTCATCATCTGATAGGGTGGCATTGTATCCTCGTTTTTGTTGTTTGAGGAAATTTGGACATTCTCTACGGAGGTGGCCGAATCCTTCACATTCATGACATTGAAGTCCTTTGTTTTTGTTTTCTTCCCCACTCCTGTTTGGTCTGTCAAGACTACCTCCAGCTTGAGCTTTTTGTGGAGCTTTGTTTCTGGCATTTGCTGTGACATTCCGTCCACCCATTCGACTAAATCTTCTCATGGCTTTGGTGTAATTTTTTGTGAGAAGGGCCATTGTAGCCTCGATGTCTTCATCAAAATCCGAATCTTCAGGATCTGGTTGCTTGTGTGTTGAGCTTTTGAAAGCAACTCCTTTGTTCCTTTTGTCGATGTTGGGTAGAGACAACTCATAGGTCATTAGAGACCCCATCAGCTCATCAAATTTCAAGACCTTGAGGTCATGAACTTCTTCAATTGCTGTGATCTTCATCTTGAACCTAGGGCTAAGAGCACGTAGGGTTTTTCTTACCAATTTTTCATCAGACATTGGTTCTCCCAGAGAATAAAATTCATTGGTTAGATCACGAATGCGAACATTGAAATCGGCAATTGATTCATCTTCCTTCATGATGAGGGCTTCGAAGTTGGTAGTCAGGTATTGCAGTTTCTGTTCTCGAACCTTACTTGTTCCTTCATATGCTATGGCCAGGATGTCCCATGCTGATTTTGCAGTTGTGCATGTGTTGATTAGTCTGAACACGTTCTTGTCAACACCGTTGAAGATAGCATTCAGAGCTCGAGAATTTCCCAGTGATTCTTCATCTTAATCATCGGTCCAGTTTTTTTTCTGATTTTGGGCCGATAGGATTGCCATCACTGTCACTGAGTTGTGGTGCATTCCAACCATTTAGTACAGCCTTCCATGTCTTGTTGTCTAGTGACTTCATGAAGGCACACATTCGAGCCTTCCAATAGCCATAGTTGCTTCCATCTAGAACAAGTGGTCGATTTATGGATCCTCCTTCTCTGGTATTGTCCATCTTTGATCAAAATGTTTGTTTAGGAACTCACCTAGAGCTATAGGTGCCTCCTCTGATACCAATTGAAATTCTGATCAGCTAGTCGAGCGAGATACCACACACAATGTTACACAGAATGCTATAACGTTGTGTCTGACTTCTTGCGTAGATAATGCAGGACAGTAAATATAAAGCTATAAGTAATGACACAGCAGATTGTTTACCCAGTTCGGTGCAACGTCACCTACGTCTGGGGGCTCTCAGCCTAGTGGAAAGATTTCACTTATCAGTAATCCGTCAGAACATACAAGTACCTGTGATCACTCCTAGATCTATACTTTATGCTACTTCTTACAGTGCAATCTATCTCAGGGTCTCCCCCTGAATCCAAGAACGTCTTGATTCCACTCTTCGAGCAATCGCCTTGCTCTGTCGTCTTCAAGTCTTCTTCAAGCTTAGTCTTCAACTCACGACTTCAGTAAACCCTCAATCACCTAACTCTCAATAGTTATGTGATACACAATGTCCTAAGCTCAATCTGCAATTTCTCAGCCCGCAAACCTTCACGTCTAAGAACCTTGCAAATTGTTGCTCGGAAACAAAATAAAGAACCACACGATTGCTAAGGGGGTAGCCTAAGCTTTTATAGCAATCGTGGATGAGTACTAACCCTAAAGGGTTTACTATTAATCACCGTCTTTCTTTTTTCAGATTAGGAGTCGTTCTGCACTTTCCTAATCGTTTTCTTGTTGCACTGCCGAATCTGCACTTTCCTGATTTCTGTCGATCAGGATGCTTGCCGAGATGCCGTCAACAATGTCACACAAGATGTCGTTGAAGATGCTTCGACATTCTTTGTAACATGTTTCTTCAGTTCCTTCAAAATCAGCCAATCTCGAAAAACGTCGTAACTACACCACTTTACAGCTTCGGGTTTGTTTGGTGCGATTATGCAGAAAACAGATGAAAATGAAACAAAATGGACCAGAATGACAACATAAATTTTAAGAGAGCACAACTTTCTCGTACTTAAACCGATTTGATCCAAAGTTGTATCAAATCGAATATAACTGGTTGATATACAAATCTCTTGAAAGAAGTCTTCTCTAATTCTAGTGGGAAGAAGCTCAAAAATGCAGTCAACAATAGCATCAAAACAAATCTCGGGATTGCAGAGCAGCAGACTTGCGAGCACCACAAATCTCACATACGAAGTTCAAATAAATGATATATCGAAATTGAAGATGACGAAAATAAAAACAATTCTTATGAAAGAAGTTTTTGCATTGGAAGTCTGGAAGAGGGAGAAAAATGAGTTGCAAAACATGTGGCGATGGTCACGTGGAAATCACATTCAAGACAAAAATACCAGAAAGGTGTGGCGATAATGTGGCGATTGCTACACCCATCAACACATGCTCGAATATATATATATATATATATATATATATATAGACTTTATGACCTAATTTTGAGGAGTCATAACTGTCTATTGACTACTAACGATCCGAGCCCTGTTTCAAGACAATTTTGGGGGCTTCAATCACCATTATTCCATCTCCTATCGATTCAACAAGAAGACAATGAGTCATAACAAGCAAATCAGTTGAAGAGTGCATGATTCTCCTACTCCAATTGGGGTTTAGGGTTTGATTGTTCTCTTCCTTTCTTGAACTGAATTTGTCCATGATGAACTCCTCTTTAAGCACCATGGTTATGGGCTAAAAACACTAACATTTCATGTTAGGATTAGTTTTGATTTCTAGTTATATGCTTTGTGCATGTGAAATCAAGTAAAAACTTTGTCTTAGAGAAGAAAATAAGAACATCTAACATTCATAGGATGGATGTGATCAATGGTTATTATAATTAAGCCAAATTATAATGAAATTAAATAAATTTAATAGGAAAAGGGTACAATTGACAAAACCAATTGTTTCAAATTTCAAAATTCAAAACCCGAAGCGAAGATGTTGCTTGAAGCTCACCCACAATTTATTTTTTTATAACGATAATTGGTGATTAATATGTTTTCAAAATAATTTGCTTAATTTCATTTTTTTTGAAGTTGAAGCATTAGTTAAAATAAATAATATCTTTCTTCTTCTTCTTCTTCTTTTTCATCATCATCATCTCATCATCATCAGTTGTCGCTCTATTGTGAATTTTCATATCATCTTAGTCATGACCTCATCCATCCTCTATTGCACATGATATGCAAGGTCAACTTGCAACCTTTTCTCCATGACACACCGATCTTCCTCGAGCTGTCTCTCCAACGCAACATTTATGACGGTGAAATCTTCCTCTTGATTTTTCGTCTTCTTTGCAATTGCATTAGTTATCCTCATGGCAGCCTCAGTAACTAGGCATTACTCTTAATTCCAAAGTCACATGAACGGGCATCAACTCTCGGTTGCGGTGCCCGTTTATATGCACCGCCCATACCACTTACTCTGGTGCCTGTGTCTTACTGACTGCTACCCGTTCCAGAATACGTGCTTCATCCTCACTTGAGATTTCAATTGGAACGAATTTAGAGTTAGGTGCGTCAGCGGCGGGAAGTTAGGACACTTGTATTTCCTCGATTAGATTCGAGATCGCCCCCTAACAACCCGAAGCCGTAAAATAAAGTTTTAAAATATTTATGATAATAGAAATTGATAGAAAATTAATATAAAAAAAACAATTTACCTTGTCCGGGTCACCATCCTTGTTGTAGACGACTTAGAATGTCGTCATCCACGACAACAGTTCTCCGTTCTTCTTGTTCACATTCGAGTGCTTATTAAATGACTGAGAACTGTAGTTGTGTTCCTTCTTGTTATTAGAGGCCCAAAAATGGATCAGGGTGATATAACACTAAGATTAGGTTGGATTTAAATATGGTTAATAATGTATTATAAACACAAGTATAACATTATGTTAGAAATAGTCTATACCAAAATAGCATATGATAACCACTATCCTTAAAATAATTGGAATTTGAAAAGACATGTTACTATATTAAAATGTTACAATAAGAAGATTTATATTCGGTATGACAAGTCATAATAAAAATATATATGAGTGTTTTGCAGGTATTATTGTGTTGCATAAATGTATAAGTTAACCATGTATGTTTGACCAAACATCTAACAATTATTTTTTGTACTATTTGTTTGACCGAAATTAATAGCGGCATATGTTACAATGTTGCACTGTTATTATGCTCAGTGGCGGATCTAGGGAGCACCCGCCCCCTTGGCCTTGAAATTCAAAAATATATATATAACTTTTTTTTTCGAAAATTGGATATTTCCATCTTAAATGTTGATTTATATATATATATATAGAGAGAGAATATGTATCAGCTACAAACCTCTTATTTGGTGTCAAAACGTCTAAATCACCTCCCAACCGTATGATTTGTGCGAAGCGAATGAGATGACGCCACGTGTAACCACACGGATTGGGAGAGAGATAACGGGCACTGACGGAGCCGTTAGGGTGTTGGTGTGTAACATACTTATTTCGCGTGTGTAACCATTGTGTGTATGTAACTGACCAGTTGTTACTGTGTAACAAATTCAAATAGTGCGTACATGTGTTCGGTTTTATGAACGTGTAACCGGTACTTTGGTATTGTATAACACCTACAATATAACTGTATAATCATTCACGTATAACGTAAAACCATAACCAACACCCCTAACGGCTCTGTCAACAACCGTTATCTCCCTCTCGATCCGCGTGGTTACATGCGTCATCATCTCTTTCGCTCCGCGGAAATCAGACAGTTGGGAGATGGTTTGAACGTTTTGACGCTTACTTGTGGTTTGTAGCGAAGAACGCTCCTTGTATATAGGAGTGTAATCAAGTGAGAACACCCTGCTTACGCGAGAAAATAAGAATCCTTACTAATCGTCGGATCGTAATATTTATGGATCAGATGAATTCATTAATTTGGGTGACAATTTAACGTAATTTTTGTATTTTGTGAATTTAATTTCGTCATCTAACACCACTACGGGGTAGTATGGTAATTTTTTTGTGCATTAATGATGAGTCTAAAATAGAATGAATCTCACAAATCTCAAAATTTTGATATAATCTGATTTTTTTTCCTTTTTATTAACATTATTCTTGCCAAATATTAATGTGTTGACTACAAAACCATTAATTGATTCATAACATTTATAACATTCTATAAATTGATAGACGCAACGCAATATCTAACATAATTTTTATTTTCATGAAAATGAATTTCATTCCCAGTATTTATTGTTTTCATTTTCATAAAAATTGCACATTTTTCATTTTCATCAATTTAATATACTTACTTTCATTTTCATGAAATCTCATCCCAATGTTTTTTATTTTCATTAATTCTCAATTTAAAGTTCCATTTTCATTTTCAATATCAACGCTCTAATTTAATTTTCAACTTGTTTTGATCATTGGTGTCCATTTACTAGCCTAGTAAGAAGCAAATTATGAGTGAATGAAAATGGTCATGGTCAATTTTGAGTTGTCTTTCAATTTCACTCACACGGTTATGCTTTCATTTTCATCATACTTACTCTATTTGCACCTTATTTTCATGGCGTTGTCTAGAATCAAAATCATACAGACAAAAGTTGAATCATGCACAAAAAGAAATTTCAAGAAAATAATTTCTCAAAACATCATTCAACTACACACAAATTGATGAAACAAAAAAAATCGGCACTGGCATCGTCGGAGTCGACGTTGCAGCAGAGTCCAACGTCAAAGATTGAAACGGGACATTGTGAACGGATATGGCTTCATGAAATTAGAGCGATGAATTATGTAAAATAGTGGAGATGAAATGAGCTGGAGTATATTTGACTACGACTAGCAATTAATGTGCCTCTAGAATTTTGAAATTTGAAACAATTGGTTTTGTCAATTATACCCTTTTCCTATTAAATTTATTTAATTTCATTATAATTTGGCTTAATTATAATAACCATTGATCAGATCCATCCTATGAATGTTAGATATTCTTATTTTCTTCTCTAAGACAAAGTTTTTACTTGATTTCATCCATATATATATATATATATATATTAATTTTTGGGATAATGATATTTTGTTACACCTAATTATAGCGAAATGACATTTTCATACTAACTATTTTTCTCTCTTTTTAGTACCCTTACATTTTCTTTGTGACAACCTACATTTAAAATGCCTAATATATCTAAAATATCCCTAGTCATATCAACGAATCTGATTTGAACCAGTTTGATTTCACTATTAGTTCAATTCTATTTTTTTATATTAGACATTTTAGATGTAGTTTGTCACAAAAAAATTGTCAGGTAACTAAAAAAGAAAAATAAAGTTTAAATATGAAAGTGTTATTTCGATATAGTTATGTATAACAAAATGTTATTTTCCTTTAATATTTTGCATAATTATGTCTTACGTAGATCAAACATTATTGTCATGACTTGAGCCCAATCAAAATCCTAAACCTTTGGAAACATGGAAAACCACTTTAATGGGGGCATATACTTGAAGCTATTAGTGGTTGATGGAGAAGAGAACTCTATAGGTGAGGAAGATTATAGGGCAGGAACTTTGAGAACATGATTGGAGGAGTTGTGGTTGTAAGTGAGGAAAAGACACATTCTGAAAAAAATAAATAATAAATGAAGTGCAATTTAATCTTTTTAAAAAAGTTTGAAAACAGAAATTGTTCAATTGTAAGATATGGTTTAGAGTTGCATTAATAGTTATACATATAAATTGTAATAACTAATCTCATATTCAATACATATAATCAATTTCAGTAAAGTTTAAAGAAAGTTTATGTGCATTGAATCAGTAATTAACCCCTCATAAATAAGATGTTTACTAAAGATATAAAGCAAAAGGCATAGAACATGAGGTTTAGAGCACGAGGACGTGTTCTCCAACTCCAACCCATCCCTTTTTGGTCTATCGAGAACTCTTAACGGTAAATTATAATTATATGTAAGTCGGTTTGTCAATCTCTTATATAAATATATTTTCCCGACATTGACACTAAACCGTGTCATGTGGCGTTGAAAAATGTGTAATATAGGTCTTGTCTTCACACTTCAAGTATATTAAATTTAGTATAATATTACTGTATCCTACTAATTCATCAATTACTTCACGTATACAATTTTTATAAACATTAATGCAAATAGACCTTATAAAAACATTAATGCATGCATTCATATTTTTTAAAAGGTCTATTTGTGCAAATAGTGTGAGCAGCCTAACATATTGGTCCATGATACTTGTTCTTTAGCCTTGATCATAGTTCGAGTCCTGCTGAATTGAAGTAGAAATTAAAAGATAGGCCAATAATTACTGTATAAATTAGGTTAGGTATGTTAGGTGAACTTTAGGTTAGGTAGTATAAGTTTCAAAAACAATATTCATGCAAATAGTAATACAAATAAAATAAATACATATATTTCGCGAAAACAGATATACTCCGTGTTATGGCTTAGACTTATTATATTTTTCTTACGGTTATTAGTATTACTTGTTTAATTTTGTTTTATCGTGTATATGATTCCTTTTTATTGCAACTTAGATCATCGTCAATTATTTTAAAAAGTTGTTTATCAAAATTATCAATTATACTTTTCTATGAACGATGGCTTAAAATTACAAATCTGTTAAATACAAATTATTTAAAGGGTAATTGCAAATGGATGTCAGTATAAATTGTCCATTTGCATACAACTTGTATAAAATATGTTGGATAAAAGTGAATCAAGGGCCAAGTTAACATGTGTAGTAACTAGTGTTATGAATATCGGATCGCGGAGATATATCAGGCAAATGACAAAAAGGGAGATTTAACAAACTCGAGAAAATCGCACGAATATCGCGGTATAATGCGTTTTGTAATAAATAAATGAATAAATATTCATATTTATTATTTATTAAAGCCAAAATGAATAATATTTAACCATTTTTAAATGTATTGGACCGGATATATAACCTAAATGAATGATATTTAGTTCATAATTTATATGGAAAATGAATGGTATTTATTATTTATAATTTATAACATAAATGTCAAACCGGATTAAGTGTGTTGGAACGAATCAGATCGAATTAGACAAAAATTAATTAAATTATATAGGAATTAATTGGTTTAAATCAAAATTAATTGATTTAAATCGAATTACACCATACTTAATTGATTTTAAATGAATTAATCATAATTAATTTGAAATTATCCGGTTTGACCAGTGTTGACCGGTATTTGGGCCGATTTTTATCGTATCGTCTTAGATATATAGAAAATTCCGTAATATCGACGATATCTGCCGATATCCATAACACTGGTATTAATTTGTGATTAAGTCAACTATGATTTTGGATTGCTTAAACTCGACCTAGAATATTGTGAAATACGTTTGCATACGCTAGGATATGAGATCTTTTTAATAGTGTGCCACAATCTCTAAACATGCAAGAGGTGAATGAGGAATTGAATAGTCAACTAAAATTGTGTTGTTGAGTATCTGAGTCGTGCACAAGAAGTGCTTCTCAAAACAAGAAACAAGTAGACTTTTAGTGCTCTCTTAAAAGTCACACATGGAAGAATTACTAGCCTTCTCAGTGTGTATATAATTCTGAATTATTTGTTATTAAAAAATAAACGTGGTCAAATGCTATTAATTGATAATTTCTTTTAATTGAAAATTAAGTGATAATTACAAAATTAAAGAGTCTTATTACCATGTGAACAAAATTTGGTAAGATTTTAATTCATATTCCCTCTAGATTTAGGAATCATTTTTCTATATATTCTAAATCTATCTTAGAGCCAAATATACGTTTGAAAATACCCTAGCATCTCTCTTTCAAAAAAAAATTCCTCTTTAATTGGTCTATGTATTGTTGTCTAAGTTCGAGTTTAACTTCGTTCCTCGTTTTATCTTGGGAGACAACTGCCCATATAAGACAATAATTGTATTAAATAAAGCGAACTACCATGTTTTGACGAAAATCAATTCCGTTTCATTCATCCCTCGTACCAACTCTCAAGTCAAGTAATATTTTCTCTTTCTTTATTGTATTGTTATATCAATAAAGAGAAGTTCAAATTTCGTATGTTTTTATTATTGCACGAATACTTGTTTGATTTACATTTACAGACTAACTTGTATCTAAAAAATAAAAGCGTGACTTGACTACCACGTTGCTTTTGTACATGTCAATTTTCTACCAATTCGACGAAATATCACTATGTGTGATGACCAGGGATGGGCACGAGTCTCGAACCGAACCTACTGGTTTTCAGTTTGTGAGAATCGGACCCAGAACCATTATATAATGGGTTGGTTTCAGACTCATTTCTTCAGTTTGATGTTCCAGTTCTATCCGTTAAGACCAATCAATTTCAAATTTTGTTAATTATGCGGTTTATGATTCGAAGTATATAATTTTGATATCGATTTTTGGATAAAAACTTAAAATTAGTAATTATTAAAAGTTCTGACAAACATCAAATTAGATTGTAGAATGTGGATCATAGAATCAATTCATTTTTGCTTCTAGGCAGGTACCCGACGGTTCTGTATTTTAAGAACCAAAATTTTATGGTTCTTTCAATTTTACTTACAAAACCATAATCGTTACCCACGGTTCCAGTTCCATCTTGGTTTGGTCTTCAGTTCCGGTTCTAAAGGCCTCCTAGTGACGACGTGAACACATACTCTTCAAAACCTAAACTACACATACACTAACTCTTTGGACTTGTCAAAAGTTTCAAACTTATGTCACATTAAATAAACATAATCATATCAATTGAAATCATCAGTAAATATAATAAAGTAATGTAATTCTCTTCTTCCTAGTGTACTAAAGGGTCCATATACATCGGAATGTATTACCCTCAACAAGTCACTTGCCCTTTCACCCCTACACGTAAGGGTGCCTTTGTCAATTTTCCCATCAAGCAAGACTCGCACTTATCAATTGAATTGAATTCAAAAGGACTTAGAAGTCCACACTTATGAAGTGTTGATATGCGCTTCTCGTTGATGTGACCTAAACGACAATGTCATATTAGAGTTTGATTCAAATAATCGGGTTTGAGCCGTTTGGCGTTTACATACAGACTGACCTTTCATTAGTGTCGTTAGTGTCAAGAACATACAATCCACTAATTCTAGGAGCACTTGTATAATAAATGTTATTTCGATAGATATTGAAAATACTATTCTTTATAGAAAATTCATATCCTTCACTGTCCAAACAAGAAACTGAAATAATATTCCCACTAAAAGTAGGTACACAACAGTAATTATTAAGTGCCAAAATAAGCTATGAGGGCAAATTCAGTTCGATGACCCCTACAACAGTTGTGACGACCCTCATCCTATTGCCTACTTGTATGCGCACTTCATCATTGGTCAGATTTCTTCTATTTTAAAGTCCATGCACATTAGTACAATTGTGAGATTCATATACAGTATCCAATACCCTGGATTCAGAAGTAGAAAGATTAATCTCTATAAAGTGAATACCCGAAGATATGGACCCTCCATTCTTCTTCTGCTCGTCTAGGTATTTCTTGCAGTCCTTTTTCCAGTGACCAACCACATGGCAGAAAAAACAAGTGACATTCTTCTACTTGGATAATGACATTAGTTGAACATGCCCAATTTGAACGAGTTTGATTTCCCAATTAGTTCAATTATTATTATTTTCAATTGAACTAAGGATAGTTGAGATATATTACACATTTTAGATGTAGGTTGTCACAAAAAAATTATCAGATACTAAAAGGAGAGAAATTTAGTTAGAGTATAAAAATGTCATTTCGCTATATTTAGGTATAACAAACTCTCATTATCCCATTTAAATATTAAGGTACTTATGGCAATCACATGAATTTCACATGTCCATTTAGGAAAGGGATAATGACACTTTGTTACACCTAATTATAGCGAAATGGCACTTTCATACTCTAACTATTTTTTTTGGGATAATTACACTTTACCCATGCTAAAATAACCGATTTTACATTTTACTACAGCTAAAAAAAAAGTTTACATTTTACAACAACTAATTGCGTATTTTTTACACTTTACACTAACGGTGTTAGATTTTGGATGGAAAATTTTCATATTTGTATGAAAAGTCGAAATTGCCCTCAATTATCAATCAAAATTTTAAATTGATTCCATTATTCATCAAATTATAATATTTATTAATAATATATAATTTATATTAATAATATTTATTAATAAAATAATAATGTATTATTATTAATTATAATTATTTAATAACAATAAAAGGAAATCATTTTTTCAATTATAAATTATTAATAATTAAAATTTAAAGTAAATTAATTATTAAAATAATATCAATTAATAGTAATAATAATTATTATAAATAATAATAATAATATATTAAAACTTTCAAATAACATAACTCTCTTGTACGAGTTTTGTTTCGGGCTCATATATTATATCAAATCAAAGAGAATTGGAAGTCAACAACTTTGAAGAAAGAAGTATTTGTCTATATATTATTAATAATTGATTTAATTTTACGTGATAAATAATTATTACCAAAAATATAAATAATTAATTATTAATAACTTTTTTAATATTTTGCTCTAACACTGGTAAATGTTGGACGAATTTTTTTTAAAGATTAAAAAATTTGTTGTCGTTGGATGAAATTTTAGACAAAACCTTATTTTTTCGAAATTGTTGAACTTATGGTTCTATTCGATTTGATATATTATGAGCCCGAAACATAGCTCGTATGAGTGAGTTATGTCATTCGAAAGTTTCACCATATTATTAATAATTAAATATATTATTAATAATTAATAATTAATAATTATTAAATATCAAAATAATATTAAGTATTAATAAATAAATATTTTATTAAAGTTGTTGATCTTTCGATTCTCTTCGATTTGATACACTATAAGCCTGAAATAGAGTTCGTATGAGAGAGTCATGTAATTCGAAAGTTTCAATATATTATTAATAAATAATATTATTTGAATTATTAATAATTAAACCGGGTCTGACCGGATTTGAGTGGAGGTTGATCTTAGTTAGAGAAGAAAACCCTAAGGGTATTTTGGTCTTTTTGTTATAAAATGAAAATTTTCATCCAAAATCTAACACTGTTAGGGCAAAGTGTAAAAAAACGCAATTAGCGATAGTAAAATGTAAACTTTATTTTGAATTGTAGTAAAATGTAAAAGTGATCATTTTAG
Organism: Geranium rotundifolium; assembly: GCA_963920655.1. Taxonomy (NCBI): domain Eukaryota; kingdom Viridiplantae; phylum Streptophyta; class Magnoliopsida; order Geraniales; family Geraniaceae; genus Geranium; species Geranium rotundifolium. The sequence continues at coordinate 29,418,641 of OY987316.1, read as the reverse complement.
CAGGGGCAAAGTGTAATTATCCCTTTTTTTTAGTACCTTAATAATTTGTTGTGACAACCTATGCTAAAATAACTAAAATACCATTGATTTAAGAAACTAGAGTAGAACTTGTCCAATTTGATTTATCAAACCATATTTGAAATGGTTCAAATTTAATTTTAGATTTTGGGGCATAATTGTAATTGCATCATAAATATAAACAAAATTGAACCAATTCAATTTATGGTTTCTTAAATCAAGAGTATTTTAAGTATGTTAGACATTTTAAATTTAGGTTGTCACAAAAAAAATTGTTAGGTATTAAGAAAGAAAAAAACATAATTAATGTATGAAAATATTATTTCGCAATAGTTAAGTGTAATAAAATGTCATTATCCTTTCAGGAAATTTGATGATGACTTAGCTGGCGGGTTGGAGTAGGTTAAGGCTCTCTAACTCGTCAACCGGCCCACGAATTGTGCAGATTGAGTTATTTCGAGCGGGTCACAAAAAGTTGAGGTTCTACGCGGGAAATTCTGGCAAGAGAATTTCGATTTCCCGCCAAAACCCATTTAACAGCACATCTGCAAAACAAAACCCTAGTCCAAGCTCCACTCACACTCACACTCACACTCACAGATCTGAAATCATGAAGATCCGGTCAGTGAAGCTGAGAGAAGTTCACAAGCCCCCCGGCAATGGCCGTCCCTCTTTCTGCTCCGTCCTGTGGGACCAACAAGCTCAACATCTGGTCACAGCCTCCTCCTCCGACCCTACAATCTCCATTCACGACCCATTTCTTCCTTCTACCGCCGCCAAGATCCTTCGCCATCACCGAGACGGCGTCACCTCCCTCGCTCTCAGCCCCAACTCCACCTGCCTTGCTTCCGCCTCTATCGATCACTCCGTCAAGCTCTACAAGTTCCCAAGTAATCTTCTTCTTACCGCCCTTTTCAGTTTCTTTCATATTCCTATGCTTTCGAATTTGGTCTTTAGGGTTTCATTTATCTGATGTATGAATTGATGTGCTGAGTTAATTGATTTACTATTGGACATGAGATAATTATTGATAATTTGGGTTTGATGTTTGAAATAATTTGAAAATTTATGCCCTTTTGTAACCCAGGAGAATTTTGGTTTCTAGGGTAATCTGCCTAGTTCATGTTTGTAGTGTATTAAGGCAACTCAGCATCCTCAATCGAGTTCATTGATTTCATAATGTAAGATTCACAAATACAAAAAAAATTGATTGGAGGTTAATTTGGTTTGAGTTTTCTGATTTTATCTTTTAGCCATGCAATATGTTCATTTTGATCTACCATGTTCTTTTAGTGATAGGATTTATTGAAGTATTATTGCATTTGAGCAAAAGCTTAGGCTATGCCATCATTTATGATTATAAGTTCAACTTGTCTATGTAGTTGGCTGGAACACATAGTTGACAATCTGAAGTATCTTCACTAGACTGATTATTGAGTTTCAGTACATCTCTCATATCACACCCAGTTTATAGGTTCATGAGCCTAAATTATCAGGTTCAAGTTTCAGAAAATTCCTTCAGCTTTATGCATGTCTTTTTTTTTTCCGTTTTCTCATTCTTGTTATTTACCCTTAATCCGTATCCAAGTTGATTTATAGGGTTTAAGCTTAATAATCCACACTCTCGACTTGCTTCAATTTTAGTTGAAACAGTTTGAAGTACCACTTCTTTATATCGAAACCTAGACAACTACTTCAGTCATATGATCGCCTTACTGTTACAGTGTGATTGTTCTAAATTTCTAGTTATTGGTTTTCTTAACTTATTTTTCAGGCGGGGAGTTCCAGACCAATATTACTAGATTCACGCTACCAATTCGTGTCCTTTCATTTAATAAATCAGGGAGCATGTTGGCAGCTGCTGGTGATGATGACGGCATCAAACTTATTAATACAATTGATGGTTCAATCGCAAGAGTTCTGAAAGGACACAAAGGATCCGTCACTGGCTTAGCTTTTGAAACGAAAAGCGAATACCTTGCATCTGTAGATTCCTTGGGGACTGTCATTTTGTGGGAACTTCAATCTGGAAAAATGTTGCATACCCTTCAACGTATAGCTCCGGATACTGGTTTAGACATTTCCGTCGGGAATGTACTGGGCTGGAGTCCTGATGGGGAGACTCTAGCTGTACCTGGCTTGAGGAATGATATAGTGATGTATGATCGAGACACAGTTGAAAAGTTGTTTTCATTGAGGGGTGACCACACGGAACCCATTTGTTTTGTGTCGTGGTCACCTAATGGAAAATACATGGCTACTTGCAGTTTAGATAGACAAGTTCTAATCTGGGATGTTGATCAGAGGCAGGATATTGACAGGCAAAAATTTGATGATAGAATAAGTTGTGTGGCATGGAAGCCAATTGGCAATGCTCTTGCTGTGATTGATGTCATGGGAAAGTATGGTGTCTGGGAAATGGTTGTTCCTTCGTCAATGAAGTCTCCCACTGAAGGTGTACAGTCAAAGAACAGTAATGGACTACTTCTGTTTGATGAAGATGATCAAGAGCCTAGTTTTTCGGGTTCTTTAAGTGAAATGGGTGAAGATAGTCATTTTGAATCTGAACCACCTAGAAAGAAAAAATTGCGCAGACAATCTGCATATGATGATGATGATGATATGAGTTTGGCTGATGATGTAAATGATGAGTTGAGCTGGCCAGCAAAAGTTTCATCACATAAGAAACCTAACCGCGCAGAGAAGGAAGGCTTTGGCAATAGACCTGAGGTACCAAGTAATACAATAACATTTACCCGTACAAAAATGCAAGAGGCTTTTCAGCCATGTGCCACCCCTTCGGAGCCTGGGAAAAGACGTTTTTTGTGCTATAATATGCTTGGCTGCATAACTACAATTGGGCATGATGGATACTACCATATAGAGGTAAAGGGAATTTACATGATTTTCTTTATGGATTTACTGTTGCAACACAAAGCCTGCCATGTTTGACTGAAACCATGTTCATTAATTGAGGGGGGGGGGATTTGGATATTTCCTGCATTCATCTATTAATGGTTTGGTACATCTCTTACATATAGATTGATTTTCATGATACTGGAAGAGGTCCACGGGTTCCATCAATGAGTGATCATTTTGGATTTACAATGGCTTCATTGAATGAGTATGGAAGCGTTTTTGCAAATCCTTGCAAGGGGGACAAGAACATGAGCACTCTCATGTATCGCCCATTTGGAAGCTGGGCAAATAATAGCGAGGTTAGTTCATATGCCTTCTTGAAATTATTTTAACTCTATGTTTATGAAGCTAAATAAGCTGGTATTTTACTGCTTTGTGAGAGATTAGCTTGAAATATCACTACATGCTGACTAAGAATATGTCCTGTAAACATAGTGGTCAATGCGATTTGAGGGAGAAGAAGTGAAGGTTGTCGCACTTGGTACAAGTTGGGTTGCTGCAGTAACAAGTCTTAATTTTCTTCGCATCTTTAGTGAGGGCGGCTTACAGGTTTGTCATCATTATTTTGCTCCATTTCTGTAAATAGTTAGTTGGGTTTTGTCCTTGATTATTGAATATAGTCCTTTTCCTCGCTGCTCTCATCATGGTAGTCTTTTATCAAGTTCCCTCAGCAATGCTTATTCACTTCATTGCAAATACAGAGAACCAGTTCTCTCATTTAATAACTTACAGGACACAGACCTATTGACATGTCTGTAGCCTGTGATGATAGGACTAGCAAGTTCTCTAAACTTGCTCAAAGGAATCGGAGTGTCAGCTGAGCATTTTCATGGACACCTTAATTGAAAGCATAAATATTTGTATCTGAAGCATATAATGTGTTTATCATCTGTCATGAAATTATTATCCGAGAAATAAACTATGAAATAAACAAAGACAAATTTGTACCACTGGGTACTTCATGAAATCTGATAGTCTCATTCTGGATTGCAATTTTCATGATTGCAAGTTTAGTTATTAAATTCCCAGGTTTAAACAACAGGTACTAGTGGTCTATCCATTATCCAATAGGACTATGGGAAGAACTGCTGCAAGCGTACTTAGTTTCTGGATATTTACATAACTTATTTTTGTTCATGCAAATGTAAGGCTAAACATAATTCTGCCATTACAAAGTCAGCCCCATTACTTTTCTGTTTGTCCCAAGTCAGTTTCTTATTATAATATGTTGTTGATGATTGTGGTCTTTCCCATTTGTAGATATGCCTACTTTACTAAATGATAAATGCTATTTGATGCAGAGACAAATCATCTCCCTTGATGGGCCAGTAGTGACTGCATCTGGCTACAAGGATGAACTTGCAGTTGTGACTCATGCCTCAGACTGCCTTCCCTCAAGTGATCAGGTTTGTCCTCAACTTCATTGTGCTTCATGTTCTAGAATCTGTTGATTGGTCTGAGATCAGTGTGACGGATATAGGAATCAAGATGTTGCAAATACATTGGTTTTCGTTAACATCACTCATTCAGACTTTGGTGATATTGCTGTTAAATTTTCACCAAATTAAATTAAAACCTTTTCTAGTAGAGAAGCTAGTATCATGTAATGATACAAGTGTCTTCTTTAAAAGGTTGAGTTTGTTATTTCTGAAAAGGCTTACAAAATTTTCATTGGATGGTCGCAGATGCTAGAATTTAGGGTATTCAATATATCAAGAGGGACGCAGCCACAGAGAGGTCGTCTTCCATTATCCCCTGGCTCACAACTTACATGGTTTGGATTTAGTGAAGAAGGCCAGTTAAGTTCTTGTGATTCTAAGGTATTCTCAGCTCTATCCAGAAATCACTATGACACTGAACACTATCTATTATGCTGGTTCTGATTAGAGTGAACTTTGTAGGGTGTGCTGAGAGTGTTTACAAGCCAATACGGTGGAAGTTGGTTTCCTCTGTTAAGGTAAAAAAAATTCTTTACTATAAGTTTCTCTTAAATTAAGTTATTGCACTAACACGTTTTAGCCTTGCAGTTTTTCTAATATGGATCTATATTATGCAGTTCTGGGAAAGAGAAGAAGTCTGATGAGAACTATTGGATTGTAGGATTAAATGCAAGCAAACTGTTTTGCATTGCCTGTAAACATCCAGATGTGTTCCCACAAGTAAGATGGCCATGCCTACGTGGTTTCTGCTGTACCTTATTGTTGTTATATTCAATCATCTGTAATGAGTGTTTGTCTATACTCTTTTTCAGGTGTTGCCCAAACCAGTTCTCACTTTACTTAATCTTTCTTTCCCTCTTGCTTCTTCTGATATGGGATCAGAAGCTCTTGAAAACGATTTTATGCTGAATAGTGCACGTCTCTCACAGGTTTGTTGATCCTCTGAATTTGTAACGCATTTTATGTGAACATTAATATAATGTACCATGGTGGTAAACCATCAAGATATTTCTGTCTTGAGTGAAAGGGTGCTTGCTTGTTTTTTTGGGGAAAAGTTATTCTAATACCTTCCAATTTTGCAGATCCAAAACAGTATGGAAGAAATGGCTTTCTCCGGTTTGGACACAAGCTCACTTGACGATGAGGCGTTTGCGACAGAAGCAGCTCAGGATAGATGTATCTTAAGACTTATTGCATCTTGTTGTAATGGTGAGTAGTTTGTTACCCTATGTGAGACTTGATTCCTTTTGTGCCTAATCAAGCAAGCACTTACGTTACATGATGGGTGGTTACTTCAGGTGATAAGCTTGTTAGGGCCACTGAACTTGTGAAGCTTTTGTCAATGGAGAAGTCAGTAAGGGGAGCGATAAAGCTTGTAACTGCCCTGAAGCATCCTAGTTTGGCAGAGCGTTTCAACAGCATATTGGAGGTAAGCATTGAAAATCCATGTATGAGCTTGGTTCCATAGTTGTTACATATAATTAAAAGTTTCTGATATTGTTGTTTGGCATGTTTTGTAGGAAAGATTGATGAATGAATCTGAAACCAAGGCAAACAATCTGCTGCTGTCAAACTCAAATATCAGAACATGTGTTGGAGCTAAAGACGGTGACTGCGAGACTGAAAGGAATGTAGAATTAGCCCCACCAAAGCCATCTGCTCCTACAAGCAAAGCCAAACCACAAGATATGGTAGAATACAGAGTGGGGGCTGTGAAGCAGTTACAATCTCCGGGAGCGGGAACGTCAAATCCATTTCTAAAATCATCAAACAAGGTCAAGGATAAGGATAAGAATAAGGAGGGAGGTGGTGTAAATGAGGTACAATCTCAACGGCCATCAAATCCATTTTTGAAGTCTTCTATCAAGTGAATATCATGCAGACAAGCCAAGGGTTCAAGTTTGTTGGAGAATGTATATAAACTTATGTAATTTATTGGTATATGTCTGCAACCACCTAAAGAAAGACTTGGGTTATTGTTATTTTGATTATTGTGCTAGTGTTGAGCTTGATGCAAAGTACCTACAAGTTTCTCATATTACATGTCTCTCATCTCACCCTTAAATCTAACCACTCCACCTAATACCTCGTTCCCTTCAAGTCTCATGGAATGGAAGGGAGGGATACAATCTCTTATTAAAAATGTTCAGGTAACATTGTTGGATATATAAACGTTAGCATCATTATGATGGTTCAGTTTTGAGAATTCAAGGCCTAACGACTGGGATGTAGCTTTCAGTTCCAATTCCTGATATGACCTATGAATCGGACGACCATGCCCGACATAGTTTTGCCCTTGATAGAATTCCCTTGACTTTCTTTAATTATAAATCAATCCGGAAATCTTCTTTAAAGGGATTTCTAACACTTCTTATGGTTGAATTACGATTTAAAGTTTACAATGATAATTGTACGTGTAATCTCATGCGGGAATAAGTTGGTCTAAAAAAAGACTTGTTATTTAACTGAATTTATTATTTAGAATAGGATTTGATCATTCCAACAAGAATACCACTTACAGTTAATATTAATGACGTACTAAGGGAGTTACCATTGTTTTATTAAATTAATTATTTAAAGGAAAAAAGAGTATTTGATTGCCAAGATTTAGCACTATTGTATTTGTTTGTGCTCATATATTTTTCTAAAACATTTAAATTCAAGATTTTGGTTCTTGTTTTTCTTTTAATTAAGAATATCCACCACTATTTTGTGTATATAATTTGTTTAAATATTAAGATGGTTAAGTGTACTTGTGTTTCATGCGTTTGTTAATTGGCTCAAAAAAAAGTTAACAATTGACATGATTCCATATGACAAATGCAATAATAAATGTGTGACAATCGGAGGTATTTAATGTGAACAATATGTTAGTCTAAAGATTAATGTGTTGTTTGTCATAATTTATCGTCAATATTTCATTACAACACCAGTACCGCTTGCAGTTATACTACTATCTAAAGACTTGATGTTAATGTTATGTCTGGTATATAATCAACCATTATTTTGAATTTATTATTTACTTATGATATGATTTTGTATTAATTTATTTTATTCAGTTATATGCTACATATTGTGTAAGTATCTTTGGCGAGATGAAATTTCAAGAAGTATGAATGAGTATAGACTACGCATTCAGGAATAATTATCGCACCCCTCATTGCGGAATGCAACTTAACATTTAAATAAGATTTTGAGAGGTGAGATTGTAATAAATGCATGAGTTTGTAATAAAGTAAAACAACATTTAAGAGTCATTTAGAGACACAAAATCTTAAAATAATTTTGAAGTTTAAGAATTTCCTCGACAATATTAACTAATGTTTTTTAAATAAATAAAAAATTGATAAAGTTGAAAGCAAATTACTAGTTGGGATATCTTCGAATGTATGATTTTAGTTTAGTGTATTTATGTGATTGATAACTCAGAGCAACATTACTTAAAAGCAAATTACTTCTCAAGTTGAGAATTACGAATCTTATGTTTAGGCAGTCTCATATCTAACCATATTTTGGTATGAACACATTGGAAATTAAATTTCAAACATTGTTTCTTTGAAATCATTCAAATTGAACTTATGTAGCTAAAGATATTGCTAAATAACCAAGTGAAAGAGAGAGAACGAATTTGACGCGTGGTGCTGAGGGTGAAAGACAAAGAAAACAACGTCGTTTTATGAGAATTTTGTAAGTTGTTTTGATAAAGATATAACATGTAAGTTATATTTTGCACGTATGTTAGCTGATCTAGTGGTTGTGCATGTGCCTTTATCTCTAAGAGTGCATGAGTTCAATTATAGCTCATTGCAATATTTTGCGATAATCGCAAATCAGACTCGAATTAGTGATTGGCCACAGACCCAGAACTCGCAGCCTCCGATTTGTCGCCGACATAGTACGATTCGTGATTTTCGGGCCGCACTTCCTCGACGACCTCGATTCTGACGATATCATTACCAAAGAAGGAATGATAAGGAATAAAATTGGAAAATGGGTCTGTCTACAGAGGTTATTGACTTATAGGAAATGATTCAAATTCGTCGAATGTGAGAGAATCGATGTTAGGAAATCGATAATCAAAAGCAACAAACAAACCGAGAAGATGGTATTTTTATAGATCTTGAGTGTACTCTCAAATGGGATAAACCCTAAATGAGCCAAACCTCGCATAGGCAAAATTGACAACGCATAAGGATCTAAAATCCAACTCGCTCCACTAATTCTCCGTCGAACTTGTCTCTGAGAAGCTCTTGGCCGCTAAAACGCCCCCGCTAACCCTCAAAATCAAACTCACTCTGAAGACCCTTGATTTCCGGTTCACAGCTCCGTCCACATTCAGCTTAAGCTTGGTCTCTTCCCGTGGCCTCCACCTCTGGTTCGAGACCCTCCACGGGGCCCTTTCATGGCTCTGTTGGCTTGCATCCCACTCACTCCTCCTACAATCTTCCTCCGCCTTAATAACTGCAGGGGGGACATCCGCCCATTCCTCCAAATGACACCATTCTGCGCCTTCCAAATAGCCCATGCTAAGAAGACTACTTCCTTGATCTCGTCCTTTCCTGACACCAATAACCAAGCTTTAAACCTCTGCCACTTCTTCTCCTGGCGGGCATTGTGACCCGCCCCACATTTCCCAGACCCTCATGATGACCTGAAAATTCAGAAAAAAATGTTCCGGGGTCTTACTCGCCTTATTACACATAGGGCATGCGCTGTCCTCCACTAGAATTCCCCTGGCTCTCAGAGCCTCTCTCATCGGAATACACCCCGAACAAAAATGCCAAAAGAAAGTTTTGAACCTAGGCTGGATGTTCAAGCCCCAAATCGAACTCCAGACCAAGTTCTTGTGGCTAATGTCCTATACCCTCTTCTCAAACAACTTCCTTCTGTACGCACTCCTCACCGAATAGAACCCATATTTCTCTTCCATCAAGGCCCACTCGTCTGACAATGCAAACTGTTGATGGGGATGGATAGGATTAAATTCGCCTCCATATCATCACAGACTGCCCTGACCTTCACCTCGTTCCAACTCCTGGAAGACGACCTAAAGAACTCGGCCACTTCTCTGAACCTCTATCTTTCATAAGTAAATCGAACGAGTGCCTCTTTGTTTGGTGACCACGGATCCTCCATAATTCTGAACTTCCCGGGGCCTACCGCCCTCTTGGCTGCTAGATGAAGCACTTTTCTCGCCTCTACAATCCCTCTCTACACAAAGCTAGCGTTAAGTCCAACCTTGGAATCTAGGAAATTGCATAGGGAAAATACTTGGATCTAAAGAACATGCTAACTAATGAGTATGGATTCTGTAACAAACGCCACCTTTGCCTGGCCAAAAGTGCCAAATTAATCTCATGAAGTTTCAGGAAACCCATCCTCCCTGACTGTTTTTGCTTACATAAGTTCCCCCAGGGTCTCAATGCCATACCTCTTTCATGTGAAGGCCCTTTCCCACAAAAACGCGCAAGGATACGCTCAATTTCCACCAAAATACCCTGAGAATAAAAAAGACACTCATCGTATATGCTGGGAGTGCTTGCAGAACTGCCTTCAGAAGCACCTTCCTCCCCGGCCTCAAGAGCAGCTTACCTCCCCAGCTACTAGCTCTAGTTGATATCCTACTCCATATTTAATCGAAAGTCGGTTTCTCCTTCTACCAACCAGATTAGAGAGACCCAAATTAGTAGCAGAGTCGCTCTCCACCCTGAAAATCTCGCTTATAACTCCACTCGGGTAGTTGGCACTGAAATATATCGTAGACTTCTCCCTGTTCACTTTTTTCCCTGATGCCTTCTCATAAGCTCACAAGATGAGCTTCAGACTGTTAGCGTCCTCCACCGAAGCGTTGCTATACAGGTAGTTGTTGTCCGCAAAAAAACATGTGAGAAATACGGGGCTACCTCTCCAAATAACGATCCCCTGAATCAAACCCCGCTCCACGAAATCTCTCAACAAAACCGAAAGGCCCTCAGCACAGATGATGAAAATATAAGGAGAGATCGGGTCCCCTTCCCTGAGCCCCCTCAAGAAGTATCTAAGCGGATGGAGTAGCCACTAGAGACCACCGAGTAGCACACAGAGGAAGTACACGCCATGATAAGCTTTACATACCTCGAGTCGATTCCTATCTTGATCATAATGGATTCCAGGAATCGCCATTCCATTCTATCATAAGCTTTACTCATGTCGATCTTGACGGTCATAAGACCCTTCTTCCCTTTGTCTCTTGGATCTAAGATGATTGAGGATCTCAAAGGAAATCAAGTTTGTTACTACGTTTAGTATGTTAGTGTAGTTACGACGGTTTTAGAGATTGGCTAATTTTTAAAGGAACCGAAGAACATGTTACAAAGAATGTCGAAGCATCTTCTATGACATCTTCTGTGACATTGTTGACGGCATCTCGGCAAGCATCCTGATCGACAGAAATCAGGAAAGTGCAGTTTCGGCAGAGAAGAAAGAAAACGATTAGGAAAGTGCAGAACGACTCCTAATCTGAAAAGAAGAAAGACGGAAATTAAGAGGAAAACCTTTAGGGTTAGTACTCATCCACGATTGCTATAAAAGCTTAGGCTACCCCCTTAGCAATTGTGTGGTTGTTTATTTGTTTCCTAGCAACAATTTGCAAGGTTCTTAGACGTGAAGGTTTGCGGGCTGAGAAATTGCAGATTGAGCTAAGAATATTGTGTATCACATAACTATAGAGAGTTAGGTGATTGAGGGTTTACTGAAGTCGTGAGTTGAAGACTGCACGCAACCACCAAGCTTGAAGAAGACTTGAAGACGACAGAGCAAGGCGATTGCTCGAAGAGTGGAATCAAGACGTTCTTGGATTCAGGGGGAGACCCTGAGATAGATTGCACTGTAAGACGTAGCATAAAGTATAGATCTAGGAGTGATCACAGGTATTTGTATGTTCTGACGGATTACTGATAAGTGAAATCTTTCCACTAGGCTGAGAGCCCCCAGACGTAGGTGACCTTGCACCGAACTGGGTAAACAATCTGCTGTGTCATTACTTATAGCTTTATATTTACTGTCCTGCATTATCTACGCAAGAAGTCAGACACAACGTTATAGCATTCTGTGTAACATTGTGTGTGGCATCTTGCACGACTAGCTGATCAGAATTTCAGTTAGGATTGTGCCCTAGTCTAATGTAATAAGTTAATCTACATGTAATGTTTTATCATTTTCCAAATTAATAAAACGACATTATATTACTAATGTGTTGTAGTAATATATTAGATGTAATTTGATCTATATCATTATGTGTGTCATCACTAATAGTAGAACTGTAGATTGGAAAAAATTATATTTAATGCGTCCCTGATCAGTTGAGCTTCATTAAGAAGTGATCAGTATGAGGCTAACTCCTTATGATCACACTCTACTGATCATAGTAAAGTAGTGCCGGAGTTAGATCATAAGTATCATCAGGGAGATGGTATTGGACGACCCGACGGTGAGTATGCAACATTGATAATGTCATGAGCATACTCACACACCGTAACTTGTCATTATATCCTAAGACCAAGGAGTCTTTGTGATCACTATGTGACGAATTTCTAAGTTTAACCTAGTCTAACGTTACATGTAAAAGGGTAGCCATAAGGGCTCTGATTGGCTTAGTTATGAATTACATGAGCCAACTCACAACACAACTGAGAGATTTATTACCCATACTCTGGTATGGGAATGATATCTGTTGAGGCCACTTGATGAGTATGACTGAAGAAATAGTATGGCCATGCAGGAGATACTTAGTATCAGTTTTAAGTCGTCTCAGATATCAAGAAACAGTGATTGATAAATTAGGATGACAGTTCTATGCCTTTTGATCAATCTAGATATCAGTATAATAAAATGATAGTGACATGGACGATAAGAGGTTAAATCTAATCATCGATATTCACGAACGTTGGGTAATCATAATGTCTTACTAGAGGCCACTTATGATGGGAAGGGCAAAATGATAATTTTGCTAGTCTGCCAACGAGTCGTGAGCCTAGAGGGTCACACACTTTAAGGAAAGTATAGCAAAAGTAGACTTGAAAAAGTCAGTATATGAAGAATATGAGAATTGGGAAATTCGCAATTTGATTTAATCAAATCAAGTACGAATTAGCTAAACCAGTAATCGGTTTAGAGTAATTGGGACGGTCTAGCTAAACCAATTAATTATAACCCAATCTAAATGGTTTTAATTAATAAACTTAGCTAAGTGGACTTTAAGCTCATTCTTATTACAATTATAATTGAAATAAGAAGTTAATTAGGATTTGGAAAGTGGAAGATATTTGCATAAATCATATACTTTGATTTAAGAAATAATTCTACACAAGTTTCCTACCCTTATTTTCGGCCACCACACACATTGTCGGGCCCACCCCACCCCCCACCCCCCCGCTCTCTCTCTCTCTCTCTCTCTCTCGTTCTTTGATTGATTTTGCTATTTGCTCAAAACTAACTAGTAATTGGTTTTGTAGAAATCCTTCTAAAGGTGCTTTGCTTGTGTAGATACAACTAGAGATCACAAACAAAGCGTTTGTGATATTGGATTCGATTATACAAGGTAAAATTCCAGGTTTAATTATATTATACTTGCTGAAAATTTTCACATGATGATCAGTTCAGAGTTTCTTTGAATCTATGGTTAAATTCACTTCCGCTATGCATGAGTTTAATTGGTTTGGACCCCATGAATTCCTTTAGCGGTATCATAGTCTTGTTGATATGTGATTTATTTTGATCATGTTAGGATTAGATTTAAATCCTAAAAATATTTGTATGCGTTCTTCAATTTATGCATAAATTAAATATAATAAAAATCAGATTTTTGATTGATAAAATTGGAGTTGAAAATTAATTTTTGGGGTTGTTTGGATTAGCCATGGCTAATCCATATCGAGTCCCTCGCATGGATTTGTGATCTTCGCATGGATTTATGCATAATCCGTAATTGGTTAAAGAATCATCTTCGCATGGATTTGTGATTGATGATTCATGTTAATATTGTATCGATATACAATCAGAAAGTAATAATACACTTATTCACAAATAATTACAAGTCAAGCGTGATACCATCCAAGTTTGGACACTCAAAAAGACTTTGAGCTTATGGATGTCGGTACGCCTCCGCGTAACATTCATAGAGGAGAATTCTAGATGAGTTGGGCAGTTTTATGTGGATGCGTGCGCCTCAGCGTAGTAGCCACATTAGTTCTGGGCCATAGTCAAAACTTGGTAGATTTGTCTACGATTGTCAGCTAGGGCTGACCTAGGGTATCAGGATAGGGTATGCCGTGTACTTTTATGTACAAACCCTAGTCAGGAATTACATGGAATTGTAATTGGATGTATTCCTACCTTGGTTCTCTCAATTTGAGAGGTGAGCCTTCGTTCACTTCAATTGAGGGTGTGCAAAGATCCTGGTTCAGATTCTAAGTTTTAGAATCAGACAAGTGTTTTATAACTAAATCTCCAACTTGAATTTTAATTAAATACTAATTAAAATTTGTTTTTACCGTGTAGATATAATGGCAAACACAATTCACTCTGGCAACAACACACTTATGTCCTTGATCGAGCAAGATAAGCTTAACAACATTAACTTTCTCGATTGGGACCGGAACCTGAGACTTGTTCTCAAGCACGAACGTAAGGATTATATCCTTACCCAGGAACCACCTGATGAGCCACTACTGAACGCCGTAAGGGCGCTAAGGGATGCTTACCAAAAGTTCCTTATCAATCGGATTGACGTGCATTGCATCATGATGGGCAGTATGGTGCCTGACTTGCAAAAATAGTTCTTGGACATTTCAGAAGATCCCAAGGCCTTGATGGAAGAGATTGAGAAAATGTTCAAAGAGAAAGCGCGTGTCGAAAGATATGAGACTTTCAGTGAACTGATGTCCTGCAAGCTCAAGGTTGAAGCTCATGTCAGTCCCCGTGCCCTTAAGATGAAACGTCTTATGGAACACTTGACTAGACTCGGTCATGCTGTGGATAAGGAAATGGCTGCAGACTTTGTGTTGTATTCACTTCCAGATACATATCATGATTTCGTTGGAAATTACAATATGCATGACATGGATAAGACAGTGACATAACTCCATGGGATGCTTGTAACTCCATGACACAGATTCTTGGGTTCTTGATACCGGTGCAGAGTCTCACATTTATATAAATGTGCAGGTTCTGGAAAGTAGAAGAGATATGGGCAGGGGCGAAGCAGACATACGAGTTGGTGATGGCAATCAAGTCTCAACAATTGCAGTAGGAAAGATTAGTCTCAGTTTGCCCACAAGGCTTGTTTTATCTTTAAAAAATGTTCATTGCGTACCTGCATTTCGCAGAAATATTATTTCTATTTCCTTGCTAGACAAGGAAGGATATTGTTTTTCTATTGATAATAGATTATTCAATACTTATAAGAATGATGTTTAATTTTGCAATGCTTCATTGGTTGGTGGTTTGTATATTCTTAATACTCAAAGCACCGACATAAGCTCTATATATAACATAAACAATAAAAGGCTTGAATCCGATGATTTAAACGAGACTGTGATATGGCATTGTCGTTTAGGCCACGTAGGTGAGAAACGCATCTCAACACTTCACAAGTGTGGACTTTTAAGTTCGTTTGAATTCACTTCAATCGAGAGATGCAAATCATGCCTAATGGATAAAATGACAAATGCACCTTTCACCGGTTTAGGTGAAAGGGCGAGTGACTTATTAGGTCTCATACATTCTGATGTGTGTGGACTGATGAACACTTAGGCCAGAAGGGGTTTTCGTCACATTTACAGATGACTTCGGTAGATATGGGTATGTCTATTTAATGAGACATAAGTCGGAAACTTTTGAAAAGTTCAAAGAGTTCTAGAATGAAGTACAAAACCAGCTTGTAAAAATTATAAAGGCGCTTCGATCTGACCGGGGCAGTGAGTACTTGGACCAAGAGTTTCACAGTCATCTAAAAGAGTGTGGGATCCACTCAGAATTGACTCCGCAAGGAACACCTTAGTTGAATGGTGTGTCTGAGCGGAGAAACCGGACCTTGCTTGACATGGTTCGGTCAATGATGAGTCAATTTTACATCCCTATCTCCTTCTGAGGTTATGCCCTAGAATCGGCCGCATTCATTCTGAGTCGGGCTCCGACAAGGCAGTGGAAAGCACTCCATACGAAGTGTGGAATGAGAAGAAACCCTTATTATTTTTCCTTAAGATCTGGGGATGCGAAGCTTATGTCAAGCGCTTGCTTGGCGATAAGCTCAAACCCAAATCAGATAAATGTGTCTTTGTGGGGTACCCCAAGGAAACAAGGGGGTACTATTTCTACAAACCCAACGAGAACAAGGTTTTTGTTGCTCGAGGAGGGGTATTTTTGGAAAAAAAATTTATTTCCAAAACAACTAATGGGAGTCCCGTGCATCTCGAAGAAATTCAAGATGATACAGAACAACCTGAAGCAATTCAGGAGCCTATTATGCAAGATGTAGAAATACAAGAGCTTGAAGTGGTCGTAGATCAAGAACCAATCCTTACACCAATTTCAGAGGGTCCTCGGAGGTCTGAAAGATCTCGTCTAGCTCCCGTCAGATATGGCTTTCTAGCCACTGAGGGAAATGATTTGATGTTAGTGGATCAGGATGATCCAGAAACCTTCTGACAAGCCTTGGCCAGTCCTGGCTCCAATAAATAGCAGAATGCCATGAATGAGGAAATGAAATCCATATATGAAAACTAAGTATGGAGTTGGGTGGATCAAACCCCTAGGATCAAACCCATCGGCTGTAAATGAGTCTATAAGCTCAAGACCGACATGGATGGAAAACCTCAGACCTATAAGGCTAGATTGATTGCGAAAGGTTATTGTCAGATCGAAGATATCGATTATGATGAAACCTTCTCACCAGTAACCATGGTCAAATCTATCCGGATTATTCTAGCCATAACAACATACTATGACTATGAGATATGGGAGACGGATGTCAATACTGCCTTCCTTAACATGAACTTAAAAGAGGATGTGTATATGACACAACCTGAGGGTTTTGTTGATCCAGAGAATTCTGGAAAGATATGTAAACTGTTTAGATCCATTTATGGATTGAAGCAAACTTCACGGAGTTGGAACCTTCGCTTTGATGAAGCTGTAAGAGAATTCGGCTTCATCAAGAATGAAAGTGAGCCTTGCGTCTATAAGAAAGCGAGTGGGAGTAATATTGTATTTCTAGTGCTATATGTCGATGACATACTGATCATCGGAATGACATCCCAACCTTGCTTGAGGTCAAAAATTGGTTAGGGAAGTGCTTCTCGATGAAGGACTTAAGTGATGCTGCTTTTATTTTGGGCATCAAGATTTACAGAGATCGTCCCAAAAGGATTCTGGGCCTAAGTCATAATACTTACATAGATAAGGTGTTAAGAAGATTCTCAATGCTTGATTCTAAGAAAGAATACATACCCATGCGCCATGACATTAAGCTCAGCAAGCAACATAATCCTAGTACTCCTGAGGAGCTGAGCAGGATGAGTAAGATTCCATATGCTTCGGCTGTGGGATCCATCATGTATGCCATGATATGTACGAGACTGGATGTCTCGTTCGAGCTTAGTTGTGCCAGCAAATATCAGTCTAACCCAGGCCAAGAACACTGAACTACAGTAAAGTCCATCCTCAAATATTTGAGGAGGACTAAGGACGCATTCTTAGTGTATGACGGGAAAGATGGAGAACTAGCAGTCAAGGGATATGTTGACGCTAGTTTTCAGACAAGTCCTGGAAGAGGTTCAAGGAAGCCACGACTGTCGATTCTACAACAGAGGCTGAATACATAGTTGCAGCGTTTTCAGCTAAGGAGGCCGTATGTGTTAGAAGCTTTCTAACCTGGTTAGATGTAATGCCGCGAGCGTCTGATCCGGTAA
Source organism: Geranium rotundifolium (assembly GCA_963920655.1). Classification (NCBI taxonomy): domain Eukaryota; kingdom Viridiplantae; phylum Streptophyta; class Magnoliopsida; order Geraniales; family Geraniaceae; genus Geranium; species Geranium rotundifolium. The sequence continues at coordinate 29,401,318 of OY987316.1, read as the reverse complement.
GCTTGTTGTATGACAACACGGGGGCCATAGCGCTTGCTCAAGAGCCTAGATTCCACAACAGAACCAAACACATACATAGAAAGTATCACATTATCAGAGAGTATGTAGATAATGGTGACATGAAGATTACTTATGTACCGACTGATGATAACATTGTTGATCCCCTACGAAGGCTCTACCGCAGCCTAAGCATGAGGCACATGTGAAGTCTATGGGAGTAGATTGGAACTTAGGTTGGAACTAGGGGCAAGTGGGAGATTGTTAGGATTGTGCCCTAGTTCAATGTAATAAGTTAATCTACTTGTAATGTTTTATCATTTTTCAAATTAATAAAACAACATTATATCAGTAATGTGTTGTAGTAATATATTAGATGTAATTTGATCTATATCATCATGCGTGTTATCACTAATAGTAGAACTGTAGATCGAAAATAATTACATTTAATGCGTCCCTGATCAGTTGAGCTTCATTAAGAAGCGATCAGTATGAGACTAACTCTTTATGATCACGCTCTACTGATCATGGCAAAGTAGTGCCGGAATTAGATCATAGGTATCATCAGAGAGATTGTATTGGACGACCCGATGGTGAGTGTGTAGTATAGATATTGTCATGAGCATACTCACATATCGTAGCTTGTCATTATATCCTAAGACCAAGGAGTCTTTGTGATCACTATGTGACGAATCTCTAAGTTTGACCTAGGCTAATGTTACATGTAAAAGGGTAGTCATAAGGGTTATGATTGACTTAGTTATGAATTACATGAGTGAACTCGAAAAACGGCTGAAGGATTTATCACCCATACTCCAGTTTGGGAATGATATCTGTTTAGGCCACTTGATGAGTATGACTGAAGAAATAGCATGGCCATGCAAGAGGTACTTAGTATCAGTTTTCAGTCGTCTCATATATCAAGAAACAGTGATTGATAAATTAGGATGATAGTTCTATGCCTTTTGATCAATCTAGATATCGGTATGATAAAATGATAGTGACATGGACAACGGGTCGTGGGTTTAGAGGGTCAGAAAATTTAAGCAAAGTATAGTAAAAGTGGACTTGGAAAAGTTAGTATATGAAGAATATGAGAATTTGGAAATTCGCAATTTTATTTAATTAAAACAAGTACGAATTAGCTAAACCAGTAATCAGTTTAGAGTAATTGGGACGGTCTAGCTAAACCATTTAATTATAACTCAATATAAATGGGTTTAATTAATGGACTTAGCTAAGTGGGCTTTAAGCTCATTCTTATTACAATTATAATTATAATTGAAATAAGAAGTTAATTAGGATTTGGAAAGTGGAAGATATTTGCATAAATCATATATTTTGATTTAAGAAATAATTCTACACAAGTTTCCTACCCTTATTTTCGGCCACCACACCCATTGTCGCGCTTCCCCCCCTCCCCCCTCCCCCCTCTCTTTCTCTTGTTCTTCAATTGATTTTGCTATTTTCTCAAAACTAACTGTTGCTACGTTTAAGTGTTGGCATAATTTTTTAGCGCAAATGACATGTGGAGCGACTTGTTACGATCCAGATTAGGAAAGATCTAAAGCTTTCCTATTTCGACGATGCTTGGAGCAAAAAGACGAATGACGCCATGAAGACTTGGAGCGCAAGAAAGTGACGTCGACAAGCCAGGCGACTTCCAGCTGGCAGCAACACGTCAGCAATAGGCGACAACTCTACTTGCCTGATTTATTCAGGAAGTCAGAACAGGCAAGACGACTTCCAGCTGTCATGGAAGGCGGCAACGACTTGCCTGATTTATTCAAGAAGTCTGAAACTTCCTGTTCCTGGTCCGAGAAGGATTAGGAATGTGAGCTGCTTTAAAAAGTCTTGGGCTTCCCATTAGCAGATCATCCGTTCTTGTTCTAACAATTTCAAGATTTCTCAAAGCTCTTAACCATGCACCATTGGCGTGTTGAGAGGCTGATTAAGATTCGCTAGAACGGTCTTTTGCCCCGATCAAACATTAAGTCACGAAGACTAAGTGTTTGGATCGGTTAGGGTTTTTGTTTGTGATTGAAGATTCACAACTCCGTCAAAGAAGACAACGACACCGAGCATAGGCTTGCTCGAAGGGTGGAATTAAGAGGATCTCAAAGACAGGAGGAGAGGCCCTTGGTCGAGGTTGTTCACGGTGAGATCTATAGTAGCTTAGGACAATAGCTTGTGTGATAGCTAGTTTGTGCTTGAAGTTGTACTATTGACTACCTAATAGTGAAAACCTTTCCACTGGCAAAGTGCTCCCAGACGTAGGTGCGGAGTCACCGAACTGGGTAATCATCTCTGGTGTCGTTATTATTATCTGTTTATTGTTTGGCTTACGGTTTACGTTTTAGGCAAGTAGTCGAGACACAAGTTACGACTTTGTGTTCGACTTCTTGACTCGGCTACGATTCAGAATTTCAATTTGTATTAGAGGAGGCACCTTGTCTTTTAGGTGATTTTCCTGCAAAATTTCTGAATAGCCAATATGGACTCAAAGGAAGGAGGTTCAGTAAATCGACCACCAGTACTCGACGGAACAAACTATGGGTACTGGAAAGCTCGGATGTGTGCCTTCTTGAAGTCTCTCGACAGCAAAACCTGGAAGTCTGTCATCAATGGATGGGAGGAACCTTACTATGCTGATGCTCATGGAAATCAAACTAGCATCAAACCAGAAAAGGACTGGAGCGCGGAAGAAGATGAAGCCGCCCTAGGTAATTCTCGTGCACTCAATGCTATTTTTAATGGAGTAGACAAGAATGTGTTTCGACTTATCAACACATGCACACGTGCCAAAATTGCCTGGGACACTCTTGCTGTTGCTTACTAGGGTACTTCCAAAGTCAAAGAGCAGAAGTTACAGTACCTCACGACCAACTTTGAGGCCCTGACCATGAATGAAGACGAAACTATTGCGGAATTTAATGTGCGCATCAAGGATCTGGCCAATGAATCATATTCACTTGGCAAGCCTATGACCGATGAATATTTGGTCAGAAAAACGCTGAGAGCCCTAAGTCACAGATTCAAGATGAAGATTACCGCCATAGAATAAGTCCATGACTTGAAGACACTGAATTTTGATGAACTCATGGGATCTTTAATGACCTTCGAGCTCTCCTTACCTCTTATCGAGAAGAAACATAAAGGTGTGGCTTTCAAAAGTTCCACCCAAAAGCAAAAGAACTTGACGCACTCTGATTCAGATAGTGACATTGAGGAAACTATCGCTATGCTGGCCAAAAACTACAATAAAGTCATGAAAAGATTTAGCCAGATGTCAGGAAAGAATGTCACCCGAAAAGTCAGAGACAAGCCGCAGCACAAGTTCCAGAAGCTCGAAAATACAAATAGCGATGGAAGACGAGGAGAACGATCAGGAAAAGGAGTCCAGTGCTTTGAATGTGAAGGGTATGGACACATGCAAAAAGAATGTCCTAACTTCGTAAAGAAGCAGAAGAAGGGATTCAATGCATCTCTAACTGACGATGAAGATGAGGAAGACAGTGACGTTGAGCATACAAGTAACTATGTTGCTTTTACTTCCTCCACAATAGAGCAACCTTTCGAGAATTCAAAGAAGTATGACTCTGATGATGAGCTATCCGATGAGACTCTCAACAATGCGTACAATGAATGGTATGTCAAGTGGCTTGAAGACTCTCAGGTAATCGAAAAACAAAATGCTCTCATTCTTTCTCTTAATGAAGACAAGTCACGACTTCTCGAAACCACTGTTGATCTCAAAAAAGAAGTTGCTCGGTTAAAAGGAGAGTTAGAACAGGTCACCAAGTCTGTAAAGATGATGAATCCAAGCACTAACACCCTAGACCAAATTCTCTCGATCGGAAAACCAGCCAGAAATATGGAAGGTCTTGGATATTCAAAAGAAGCCTCATCATCGCACACCGTCTTCGTCCCTCAGAAGGTTGTCCCCCAGAAGCCACGTCAGAAGTCTCCTAACTTCACGGCTGACCAAGCAACTAAACAGCCTCTTATCTTGGCCACTTCAAAGACGCAGAACAAGAGACATAACTGGGTATGTCACCACTGTGGAAAAAGAGGACATATTCGACCTTTCTGCTATCAGCTATATGGGAGGAGCTTCGTCAAGAAAAGGACCACCATCAAGAAAGCACAACCACGTAAGGAATGACGAGTTAAGGAGGTAAACTATCGAGCTAATATCGCGTACACCGCTCTAAAGGCTTTAACCAGCAACGATTTGTATTTTGATAGTGGATCCTCTCGACATATGACTGGTAATAGCTCATTCTTGGTCACTTTAATACCTTGCACAAATAGCTTCGTCACTTTTAGAGAGGGAGTAAAAGCTAGAGTACTCGGGAAAGGAAAACTCAATCTTCCTAACTCACCATGTCTGAAAGAGGCTCTACTGGTAGAAGGTCTTACATCCAATCTCATCAGCATAAGTCAAATATGCGATTTAAATCTGGATGTCAACTTCACTCGTGAAAAGTACTCGGTCAAAGATGAACAGCAGAAGGAAGTCATGACAGGCCACAGGTCCCTTGATAACTGTTATCTATGGTCTCCAACAGTCACAACCTTGCCAACCAAGTGCCTTTTATCCAAAGTTCAAGAGACAAAGCTATGGCATCAAAAACTTGGTCACATCAATTTGAGGAGCATGCAAAAGATTCTCTCTGAAAAGGCGATCATTGGAGTTCCCAACCTCAAGATCATTGAAGGAAAAATCTGTGGAGAAGGCCAGATTGGGAAACAAGTCAAGACGTCACACAAGAAGGTACAACATCTTACTACTTCTCGTGTTCTAGAACTTCTTCACGTTGACCTTATGGGACCTATGCAAGTAGAAAGTCTAGGAGGGAAGAAGTACATATTTGTCTGTGTAGACGACTTCTCAAGGTACACCTGGGTAGACTTTATTCGAGAGAAGTCAGACACCTTCTCAGTCTTTGAATCCCTATGTCGAAGAGTTCAACGAGAAAAAGGAGAAGTCATTGGAAAAGTCGTCCGACTTCGAAGCGATCATGGAAAGGAGTTTGAGAATATCAGCTTCGCAAATTTTTGTGATGCAGAAGGAATTGCACACGAATTTTCTGCTCCCATTACTCCTCAGCAAAACGAGATCGTTGAAAGAAAAAATCGCACTCTTCAAGAAATGGCAAGAGTCATGATGTTAGCCAAAGACATCCCGCAGCACTTCTGGGCTGAAGCTTTGAATACGGCGTGTCACATTCATAATAGAGTGACCCTCCGCCCTGGAACTTCGCTCACTCTTTATGAAATATGGAGGGGGAGGAAGCCGAATGTCAAATATTTCCATGTCTTTGGATCGATCTGCTACATACATGCAGATAGGGAACCTCGACGCAAACTTGATCCTAAGAGCGACGAAGGCATCTTCCTCGGATACTCCAGAAATAGTCGGGCTTATCGTGTATTCAACAAACGCACCCAGACTATCATGGAATCCATCAATGTCGTGATCGATGACAGTGACAGTAATGAGCAACCCAGTGACGAGGACGAAGAAGTCCTAAATCTCTCAGGAGAAGTCAGACCAAAAGTCAGGGGAGAAGTCAGACTAGAAGTCAGAGGCGAAGAGCGCAGCAAAGAATCCGAAGACGAAAGCCCAATCATCCCGGACAAAGCGACATCTCCTATAGTACAGAGAGCTCCGTCAAGAAGAATTCAGAAGTATCATCCACCCCAGGATGTGATAGGAGACATAAATGAGGGAGTGCGGACTCGACAAAAGACATCTCTTGACTACAAAGAGATGATAGGTAACGTTTGCTTTATTTCCAAAATTGAGCCAAAAAATATACAAGAGGCCATCAATGATGAGTACTGGGTCTGCGCCATGCAAGAAGAATTGGTCTAATTTGCAAAGAATGAAGTCTGGGAATTAGTACCCAAGCCAGACAATGTCAATGTCATCGGGACAAAGTGGATATTCAAAAACAAGTCTCACGAGCAAGGAAACATCACTCGAAATAATGCAAGACTGGTGGCTCAAGGGTACACACAAGTAGAAGGAGTCGACTTCGAAGAAACTTTTGCTCCAGTAGCCAGACTGGAAGTCATACGACTTTGAAATTCTGATCAGCTAGTCGTGCAAGATGCCACACACAATATTACGCAGGATGCTATAACGTTGTGTCTGACTTCTTGCGTAGATAATGCAGGACAGTAAATATAAAGCTATAAGTAATGACACAGCAGATTGTTTACCCAGTTTGGTGCAACGTCACCTACATCTGGGGGCTCTCAGCCTAGTGGAAAGATTTCACTTATCAGTAATCCGTCAGAACATACAAGTACCTGTGATCAACCCTAGATCTATACTTTATGCTACGTCTTACAGTGCAATCTATCTCAGGGTCTCCCCCTGAATCCAAGAACGTCTTGATTCCACTCTTCGAGCAATCGCCTTGCTCTGTCGTCTTCAAGTCTTCTTCAAGCTTGGTGGTTGCGTGCAGTCTACACTCACGAATTCAGTAAACCCTCAATCACCTAACTCTCAATAGTTATGTGATGCACAATATCCTAAGCTCAATCTGCAATTTCTCAGCCCGCAAACCTTCACGTCTAAGAACCTTGCAAATTGTTGCTAGGAAACAAATAAAGAACCACACGATTGCTAAGGGGGTAGCCTAAGCTTTTATAGCAATCGTGGATGAGTACTAACCCTAATGGGTTTCCTCTTAAGCACCGTCTTTCTCCTTTTCAGATTAGGAGTCGTTCTGCAATTTCCTAATCGTTTTCTTGCTTCTCTGCCGAAACTGCACTTTCCTGATTTCTGTCGATCAGGATGTTTGCCGAGACGCCGTCAACAATGTCACACAAGATGTCGTATAAGATGCTTCGACATTCTTTGTAACATGTTTCTTTAGTTCCTTTAAAAATCAGCCAATCTCTAAAACCGTCGTAACTACAATCTCCCCCTTTGGCTATTTTTAAGGACATCATTCTTCATCGTATTCTGCGTCGCATTCTGCATCGCATTTGTCGTCTCGTCGATCGGCAGTGTCGTCGCGCGTATCATTTGCGTCTAGCGTCTTCGCGTCGTCTCTATCTTTCTTCCTTGTGATCATCGTGATCGCGCGCGTTATCTAACTTAAACTTAAACTTACTCCCCCTTGCTGGCTCAAAAAGAGCCAAAATATAAGCAAATATTGTAACAAATCCGGGAAATAAGCAAAATAAACCAAACATAACTCACACTTGCTCTCAATCAGCTGTCGAAAGTAAGTGTGATACATTGTTCAACAAACATTACAAAAATAAAAATTGTTCAGTAGTTCGAGAATCAGAAAGTTCATGAAATTTTTAAACAGAGCTGCTGCTGGAACTTGCAGTCTCTTCTTCTGTTGCTTCAGTGGAGGCTTCTTGGGTAGCTTCTTCTGGATCATTAGGCAGATAGGTTGTGTCATCATCTTCGGAGCCCGGAGGAGACATGGATTTCAGTAGGTTGGCGCAGTGTGTTCGGCGCTGGGAGAGATGCTTCAGGGCTGTCTTCAAATTGACAATGTCCTCGTCAAGCACGGCTATCTCTCGTTCAAGCATAACTGCATCCCTGCTGGTGGTCTTGGTTAGAGGGGCGGCACTTGTGGCTCGACTGGTCTTTGCCTTGGCTTCTGGCCTGACAAGATCAGGAGCATGCTTTCCCTCAAACAACTTGTGGCTCACCACAATTAGTCCTCCTCTTTTGCCCACCTTATCCGATGTTTTCAACACTCCGGGGTGTTGATGTACAAGCAGTTCAGAGATAAGGGATGGAAAGGCAATGAGAATTTTCACAGCAAGTGATCTAGCATGACGAATAAGATGATCAATCACAAATTGCCCAAAGTCAAGTTTAGATCCAGTACCTATTTGGTAGATTAGTATCGCCAGCTCAGGTTTGATAGATGATGCGTGGGTCGAGGGAGCCCAATTTGCCACTCCAATCCGGAAGAGAATGGAGTACTTGGAAGTAAGATCTGATGCTGCCACAGTGCCTTTGGTCGGCCATGTTCTGCTTTTATCTCCGGTAATCTCTCGGAGGACTTTGTTTAGGTCGGGTGGTGGCATAGATCGAACCCTCTTCCTTCCCAGGAAGTCATTGATAATGTCAGAGGAGATGTTGAAGCGAATGCCTCTGACATATACCATCTCAAACTCCGGATCATCTGGAGTCCCAAACCCAGTAGGCAGATTTGCAATGAATTCTTTAACCAGGAGGGGATAGTGCCAATGTTTGTGACGGTTCTCATTAATTCTGCCTTCTCCAGGAGCTGGACAATGGCCTCTAGTCCAAGCAGCTCCGATGACAGTGTCTTTTCCGGGTACGCCGTTCTTTGAAACACAAACTCCCACCTTTTTGCACCGTCTGCTGAGTGAAACGACACATTGTCGTAAGTGACACTCACTGTGTTCTTGGCCGTCTTCAGGGCCTTCTTCTTCTTTTCTTCCTTAGCAGGAACCTCTTCAACATCATCATCAGTTGTTTCATCTACCAATCTCCTTGTGGAGATCACTTTCTTCCCTTTTTCTTTGACATACATCTTTTTCTTTTTGTTGCTGGGACCTCCAGCATCCTTGACCTCCTTCCTTTTCCTCGTTTCTTTTAGTTTTCCAACCATAACAGCCAAACTTTCATTTTCTTCTAGAACTTTTTTCTTTAGGGATGACAGCACTGTGTGTGCCGTCTCAGCAGCTTCTTCTGTGACATCTTCTCTGGCATCCAGAGGGTTTTCTTCTGTGTTGATGGTGGTGGCATCCTTGTCCTTTTCAGCTTCTTCGAGATCGGTCTCTCCGTTTCTGGTTTCTTCTTTCTCTTCTTCTTCTTCTTCCTCGGCTTCTTCCGAGTCAGCGATTTCTTCCTCTACTACAACCTTTTCAGTGGCTTTTGGCATGACATCTGTTCCTCCTTTTCTCCTTCCGGATTTATCAGTTCCTCTACCACACCTTCTTGAGGTGGGTCCTGGTTTTCCAGCAGTGATTCTAACAAATCACTGTTCCTAGAAGTATCGGCAGAGAAATCGTTACCTGGGATATTTGTTGGTGTTGGAACTGCGACGATTTGCATGGAGGCTTCTCGACTTTCCTGGCCAAGATCAGTCTCCCTTTCTGGCACAGTTAGGTCTGGCATGGAGAATGCAGAGCTTCCGGTCCGAGACTTTTTGGGAACTCGAGTAAAGACTGGCATTGGGGCTTCCTCCGGTGAAGCATCCTTGAGGATTTCTTCTGACTTCTTCAGGGTTTTTGGCCCTTTAATCCGAACTCCATGCTTGTTCGTTTTTGCTTTGTTGCTCTTGGAGCTTTTTGCTTCTGCTTTCTTTGATTCGAAGGCTTTCTTTGGGACTATTGTGCTTCGCGTTTTCACCATTCTTGTGTAGGTTGTGAGATTAGCAGAGCGTGAATGGTGAAGGAGATGAGAGCAAACACAAGAAAGGGGCAGACTAGGTTTAGATTTTTGAAAAAAATGATTCAAATCTTTTATCGTCTGAGCGTATCTCTTCCTTTCTTTTATATGGGCTTTTGGTATGCTTGGCCCAATGACATGCGTTGGATTTATTGAACCGGTTCATGAAGAGGCACCAACTAACTCCTCTTAACCGTTTCTGCAACTTCTTATTGTTAACTGATGGTGCACAGACCAAGTGATGATCTAAGATCCTCAAATCTACTCGCATCTAATGCCTTTGTGAAAATATCAGCAAGTTGCTTTTCTGTAGGAATGTGCTCTAGGATGATCTTCTTATCTTCGACCAATTCTCGAATGAAGTGGTGTCTGATGTCAATGTGTTTGGTCTTACTGTGTTGGACAGGATTTTTGGAGATGTTGATAGCACTGACATTATCACAATATAAAGTCATGGCATCCTGTCTGACATTGTATTCGACTAACATCTGCTTCATCCATAGTAGTTGTGTGCAGCTACTCCCAGCAGCAATATACTCCAATTCGGCAGTGGAAAGGGCAACACAGTTTTGCTTCTTACTAAACCATGATATGAGGTTGTTGCCAAGGAAGAAGCATCCTCCAGATGTGCTTTTCCTATCCGATGTGTTTCCAGCCCAATCGCATCACAATACCCTACCAAGGTAGAGGATGTGTCGAATGAGTATAATAAACCCAAGTCTGTAGTCCCAGAGATATATCTAATAATTCTTTTGGCTTGGGAGAGATGACTAACCTTAGGATTAGCTTGATATCTTGCACATACTCCTACCGAGTAGGCAATATCTGGTCGACTTGTAGTAAGGTAGAGAAGACTACCGATGATGCTTCTGTATAGGTGTTGGTCGACAGCTTCTCCTGGATCATCTTTAGTTAGCTTGACATGTGTAGCTGCAGGTGTCCTTTTATGTGAGGCTTTCTCTAGTCCAAACTTCTTGACAATATTCTTCGGATATTTGCTCTGAGGTATGAAGATGCTATCCTTTTGTTGTTTGATTTGGAAGCCTAGAAAATAAGTAAACTCTCCCACCATGCTCATCTCGAATTATGATTGCATCTGTTGAATAAATATCTCTACCATCTTGCTTGACATCCCTCCAAAAACAATGTCATCGACATAGATTTGAGCTATCATTAAATTCCCGTCTTCATTCTTCACAAATAGGGTCTTGTCGACTCCCCCTCTAGTGTAGCCGCTTTGGATGAGGAATTTTGTGAGCCTTTCATACCAAGCCCTTGGTGCTTGTTTCAACCCATAAAGAGTTTTCTTGAGTTTATACACATGATCAGGATAGTGCGGGTCAACAAATCCTTTGGGTTGTGACACATATACTTCTTCATTGAGGTCCCCATTCAGGAACACACTTTTGACATCCATCTGGTAGAGCTTTATCTGTAGATGGCATGATATCCCTAGCAGGAGACGAATTGCTTCAAGTCTTGCCACAGGAGCAAAGGTCTCATCGAAGTCGACACCCTCAATTTGAGTATATCCTTGAGCAACTAACCTGACTTTGTTGCGAGTGATGTTGCCAAGCTCATCGGATTTGTTCTTAAAGATCCATTTTGTGCCAATGATATTTCCTTCACTTGGTTTGGGCACTAGTTCCCACACCTGGTTTTTCTCAAATTGTATCAGCTCTTCTTGCATAGCATTGACCCAATACTCATCATTGATGGCTTCATTGATGTTTTTGGGTTCTGTCTTTGAAACGAAGCAAATATTTCCTATCATCTCGTTGTATTCTTCAGGAGTTCTTGACCAGGTCCGTATGCCTTCATTCAGGTTTCCAATTACTCCAGAGTTAGGGTGATTAGTCTGGATTCTTCGTGAGGGATTCTTGTTGTTGGTTACAGGAACTACTTCGTCGTTTGGACTAGCAGCATCATTTTCTGTTTTCCTGCTAGCATCTTCTCTGACATCAGTAATAGTATTCTTCCTGACATTGTTGGGCGGATAGGCTCCGTCTTCGTCCGTCGCATCTTCTGAGGCATCATTGCAGTCATCATCAACAACAACATTGATTGATTCCATCATGGTCTTAGTTCGTTTGTTGAAGACTTGATATGCGCGACTATTCCTTGAATAGCCAAGGAAGATGCCTTCATCGCTTTTTGGGTCAAGCTTTCGACGAGGCTCTCTATCAGCCAGAATATAACAAGTGGAGCCAAAGATATGGAAGTACTTAACATTGGGCTTTCTCCCCCTCCATATTTCATAATGAGTTACTGACATACCTGGTCGGAGAGTGACTCGATTGTGGATATGGCAAGCAGTGTTAAGTGCTTCTGCCCAAAAGTGAGTTGGTATGTCCTTAGCCAGCATCATAACTCTAGCCATCTCCTGTAGAGTTCTGTTCTTGCGCTCAACAATGCCATTCTGTTGGGGAGTGATTGGTGCTGAAAATTCATGAGCTATTCCTTCTGAGTTGCAGAATTCTCGACCATGATCACTACGAAGGCTGTTTTCGAACTCTCGACCATGATCACTACGAAGGCGGATTATTTTGCTAATTGTCTCCCCTTTTTCTCGTTGGACTTGGATGCATAGATTCTTGAAGATCGAGAAGCTGTCTGATTTGTCACGAGGGAAGTCAACCCAAGTGTATCGTGAGTAATTATCTACACACACAAAGACATATCGTTTTCCTCCAAGGCTTTCAACTTGCATTGGTCCCATGAGGTCAACATGTATCAGCTCAAGTACCCGAGAGGTGGTGATATGCTGAAGCTTCTTGCGTGACATCTTGGTTTGCTTTCCAATCTGACATTCCCCGCAGATCTTTCCTTCTACTATTTTCAGGTTTGGGATTCCTGTAATTGCCTGCTCTGAGATTGCCTTCTGCATACTTCTAAGATTTAGATGTCCAAGCTTTCGGTTCCATAGTTTGGTTTCTTCTTCTTTGGAGACAAGGCACTTGGTCGCTTCGATATGTGTCTCGGGAGACCAGATATAGCAATTATCCGTTGAGCGAACTCCTTGTAGAATAGTGACCTGATCGAAGTTTTTAACTATACATGCTTCTTTAGTGAATTTCACTTCTAAATCCTGATCACAGATCTGACTGATGCTAATCAGGTTTGCCTTAAGTCCTTCTACAAGTAATGCTTCAGTCAGGCAAGTGGCTCCTGGATGCTTGAGAACTCCTTTTCCAATGATTCGAGCTCGAATCCCATCTCCAAACGTAACAAAGCAGTTTGTATATAATTTAAGATTGTAGAGAAACTCTGGAGTACCTGTCATGTGTCGAGAACATCCACTGTCGAGATACCAGTCCTTGTTTGTTGAAGCACTTAAGGATGTATATGCAACATTAGCTCGATAGACTAGGTTCTTAGGTCTTCATTCAAGGCGGGATGTCTTTTGAGGAGATGAGAGATGCCTTTGATATTTCTTCTGTGGTAGCTGAGCTTGCTTCCTCTCAAGAAGTTGAAAACAAAAAGGTCTGATGTGACCTGGTTGACCATAGTAATGACATATTCATTGATATTGATAAGTTGGTCTTTTGTAGTATTATTGTCTGCGTGGAGGATGTCTTCTAGCAGTTACTTGACAAGAACATATTGTAGACGATGTTGTGACTTTTGTTGTAGGTCGTCCTGTAGGATGAGTTGGGGCATCCGGTGGTTTCTTGTCAACCATGGCTTGTTGTGGGACAAACTTCGTCACTGTTGTTGAGGGGACAGTGTGAGTGTACCCTAGTCCTGTCGTATCTTTGGACTGCTTTCCCACTGATAAAATTTTGTCAAGGCTTTCCGTACTAGGATTCATCATCTTTACCGATTTAGTCATGAGACTAATTTCTCCATTGAGTCTGGTGATTTCTCGTTTTAGCTCCACGATCGTCTCTAGAAATCTAGACTTGTCATTTGTAAAACTAATAATCCTTTCACCTTGTTGATCAAGTATCAGAGTTTCCTTGATCCATCTGGTATGCAAGCCTTTGTATGCCTCGACTAGTTGCTCTTTAGTCCAATTCTCATTTAGAGTTGGATCAGCATTGATATTGGCAGCATTATCAACATTATATGTAGGAGTGGTAGTAGTGAATGCAACAGAGTTGCTTACCTCTTCAGATCCACTATCTTCATTGTCATTATCTGATAGGGTGGCATTGTATCCACGTTTTTGTTGTTTGAGGAAATTGGGACATTCTCTACGGAGGTGGCCGAATCCTTCACATTCATGACATTGAAGTCCTTTGTTTTTGATTTCTTCCCCACTCCTGTTTGGTCTATCAAGACTTCCTCCAGCTTGAGCTTTTTGTGGAGCTTTGTTTCTGACATTTGCCGTGACATTCCGTCCACCCATTCGACTAAATCTTCTCATGGCTTTGTTGTAATTTTTTGTGAGCAGGGCCATTGTAGCATCGATGTCTTCATCAGAATCGAAATCCTCAGGATCTGGTTGCTTAAGTGTTGAGCTTTTGAAAGCAACTCCTTTGTTCCTTTTGTCGGTGTTGGGTAGAGACAACTCATAGGTCATTAGAGACCCCATCAGCTCATCAAATTTCAAGACCTTGAGGTCATGAACTTCCTCAATTGCAGTGATCTTCATCTTAAACCTAGGGCTAAGAGCACGCAGGGTTTTTCTTACCAATTTTTCATCAGACATTGGTTCTCCCAGAGAGTAGGATTCATTGGCTAGATCACGAATACGAACCTTAGTTTTTTTTTCATATGCAACAGCCAGGATGTCCAATGCCGATTTGGCAGTTGTGCATGTGTTGATCAGTCTGAACACGTTTTTGTCAACACCATTGAAGATAGCATTCAGAGCTCGAGAATTTCCCAGTGATTCTTCATCTTCATCATCAGTCCAGTCTTTTTCTGGTTTTGGCCCGATAGGATTGCCATCACTGTCACTGAGTTGTGGTGCATTCCAACCATTGATTACAACCTTCAATGTCTTGTTGTCTAGTGACTTCATGAAGGCACACATTCGAGCTTTCCAATAGCCATAGTTGCTTCCATCTAGAACAGGTGGTCGATTTATGGATCCTCCTTCTCTGGTATTGTCCATCTTTGATTAAAATATTTGTTTAGGACCTTCAACTAAAGCTATAGGTGCCTCCTCTAATACCAATTGAAATTCTGATCAGCTAGTCGTGCAAGATGCCACACATAATATTACGCAGGATGTTATAACGTTGTGTCTGACTTCTTGCGTAGATAATGCAGGACAGTAAATCAAAAGCTATAAGTAATGACACAGCAGATTGTTTACCCAGTTCGGTGCAACGTCACCTACGTCTGGGGGCTCTCAGCCTAGTGGAAAGATTTCACTTATCAGTAATCCGTCAGAACATACAAGTACCTGTGATCAAACCTAGATCTATACTTTATGCTACGTCTTACAGTGCAATCTATCTCAGGGTCTCCCCCTGAATCCAAGAACGTCTTGATTCCACTCTTCGAGCAATCGCCTTGCTCTGTCGTCTTCAAGTCTTCTTCAAGCTTGGTGGTTGCGTGCAGTCTACACTCACGACTTCAGTAAACCCTCAATCACCTAACTCTCAATAGTTATGTGATGCACAATATCCTAAGCTCAATCTGCAATTTCTCAGCCCGCAAACCTTCACGTCTAAGAACCTTGCAAATTGTTGCTAGGAAACAAATAAAGAACCACACGATTGCTAAGGGGGTAGCCTAAGCTTTTATAACAATCGTGGATGAGTACTAACCCTAATGGGTTTCCTCTTAAGCGCCGTCTTTCTCCTTTTCAGATTAGGAGTCGTTCTGCAATTTCCTAATCGTTTTCTTGCTTCTCTGCCGAAACTGCACTTTCCTGATTTCTGTCGATCAGGATGTTTGCCGAGACGCTGTCAACAATGTCACACAAGATGTCGTAGAAGATGCTTCGACATTCTTTGTAACATGTTTCTTTAGTTCCTTTAAAAATCAGCCAATCTCTAAAACCGTCGTAACTACAGACTTCTTCTCGGCATAGCTTGCCATCTACGATTCAAACTCTATCAGATGGATGTAAAGAGTGCCTTCCTTAATGGAAATCTCAATGAAGAAGTCTATGTAGCCCAACCAAAGGGATTCGAAGACCATGACTCTCCTCACCATGTCCACAAGCTAAAGAAAGCTCTCTACGGTCTCAAACAAGCTCCAGGAGCATGGTATGAACGTCTTACCCAATTCCTTGTACATAATGGTTATATTCGAGGGGGAGTAGACAAAACTCTCTTTGTGAAGAAGGAAGGAAGGGACATCATGATCGCTCAAATATATGTCGACGACATTGTATTTGGAGGAAAGTCAGACAAGATGGTGGAATGTTTTGTCCAACATATGCAGTCTGAATTTGAGATGAGTATGGTCGGTGAGCTCACATATTTTCTAGGCTTCCAGATCAAACAGATGTCAGATGGAATATTTATCTCCCAAAGCAAATATGCAAAGAACATTGTCAAGAAGTTCGGGTTAGAAAAGGCCTCACACAAGAGAACTCCTATTGCCACACATACCAAATGCACAAAGGACGAGATGGGAGAATCAGTTGATCAAAGCCTTTATCGAAGCATAATAGGAAGTCTTCTCTATCTAACAGCAAGTCGATCCGACATCGCTTACTCCGTGGGAGTCTGTGCTCGATATCAAGCCAATCCAAAAGTCAGTCACTTAGCTCATGCCAAGAGGATCATAAGGTACATCTCGGGAACCTATGAATTGGGACTACTATATTCCTTTGATACCTCTCATACTCTTGTTGGATATTGTGATGCTGACTGGGCGGGAAGCACACCAGATCGAAGAAGTACCTCTGGAGGTTGTTTCTACCTGGGGAACAATCTTGTATCGTGGTTCAGCAAAAAGCAAAATTGTATTACTTTGTCTACTGCTGAGTTTGAATATATTGCAGCCGGAAGTAGCTGTACTCAGCTTCTTTGGATGAAACAAATGTTGGCAGAGTATGGAGTCAAGCAAGAAGTCATGACTTTGTTCTGTGACAACATCAGTGCTATCAATATCTCGAAAAACCCAGTGCAACACAGCAAAACAAAGCATATTGACATCAGGCACCACTTGATTCGAGAATAACTAGAAGTCAAGAAAGAAGAGGGAGAGCTTTTGAGTGAATTTTTACTCTCTCTCTCTATCTGGATCAGCCAGGGTCCACAAAATCTAGCCGGGCCCAGATCTCATTATCAGAAGCCCAGTTGGAATTATTTGTTTAAAAATTCAAAAAGAATTATTGCGTTCTGACGATTAACCAATCAGCAGTCGTCCCCTTCAACTTCCGCAGAAAAGGCCTGCACAATTGTAACGCCCCAAAATCCGGTTTTCCGAATTAAAGTCGTTACCCGAAGAATTAAAAACCTTTGAAGTAACACGATGCGATATAATTATGAAATAACTCGAGCGTCCTCAAATTACAACATAACTATCCTCGCACGAGGCCATCACATTTTGATTTAGGCATCCCTAGTTCAAAATGGGATTGCACGAGTCAAATAAAGAAACATGTTTACAACGAATACATTCATACCATTTCTCCTTTTAAAATCTGTATTAAACCAACAAATAACGCGTACAAAAGTGAGGCACGACATGACCAGTCAATCAAATATTTATATCAAAATATTTTAGACAAATTGCGATACAGAAACATACATGGCCAATGACTCAGACCAGAGTCTACAAAAGTCAACAACAACAAAAAGGAACGCAGTGCGTCGACACGACACATCCCCAAAAGCTCCCACCAAAAGTGTACTCGGGATCACCAACCTGCACAACTACAAGTAGGGGTGAACACGCTACCCAGAGACTAAAACAAATAGCAAGGATGAGAAAAACATACATGTAAGCACAAAGAAGTTAGTAAAGTACGAATCACAACACTTCCACTACTCATCCACCAACCACGTCACAACTCCCGAGGTAACCGATTACGACCGGCGAGGGGTACCACCCTTGGTCGGTTCAACCTCCGAACGGGAATCGATTATGGCCAGGAGGGGTACCGCTCCTGCCTCGATTGCCCATCCAAACACAACCACACAATTGAGGTAACCGATCACGGCCAAGGGGTACCACCCTTGACTCGGTTCAACCCCCGAATGGAAATCGATCACGGCCAGGAGGGGTACCGCCCCTGACTCGATTATCCATCCAACCACACCGCCAAACAATTGAGGTAACCGATCACGGCCAAGGGGTACCACCCTTGACTCGGTTCAACCCCCGAATGGAAATCGATCACGGCCAGGAGGGGTACCGCTCCTGACTCGATTATCCATCCAACCACACAGCCTCCTATCACCTTTCCACCCTTCCACATCACAACTCCCTTACCAACCACACCCCAACACCCTTCGATACATTCACAGAAAACAAACCAAGTGCAAGAAACTAGTTCACAGAGAGGCATTTACATCCAAACAAACAAGACAAGTGCGAGACGGAATAAGTCATCGTCTGAAAAGCAATAATATAACCATGCACAACTAGGTGCTCACAAGCAGTTCAAGTTTGGTACTCAACTAATTCACAGCGAGGCATCTATATCTACACATCAACATGCTACTTAATTCACAACATCGAGCAAAAGGTGTTCAAACATTTCAATTTATCTCAACTAAATACTCAAATAAATTCAATCAATGCATCAAGGGAATGAGTCTAGGTAAGCTATGTCCCCCTACCTCAAATTTTCCAACGTAAGCTCCTAAGATTTTTGCGACGCCAAGCTAGGCCTTTCCTTTCCCGCGGTCGTCAAAGAAATCTAAAAGTGACAAAATCACAAGTTTTAATAACTAACCGAAATCCGGATTTTCACGAAATTAAACCCAAGTGCCACCCCGACAAGTATCGCTCACTCCAACACTTCTTAATTAACCTAAGTTGTCAAAATGGGCCCGGAACGGCCCATTTTGCCCGTTAAGTCGAATCTGCCCGCTCGTGTGAAATTGTCCCTCGGGCCTCCGAAAATTCCCAAATTTGTGTCTAAATTCCTAATTATATTCGAGAGGACCAACGCAATTGACGGAATCGAATTCCGACACCCGAGCGATTTAATCGCGCAATTTAAAGTTTCGACACACATTTTCCAATTTTCGTAATTTAAATCCAAAAATCACCGAGGGTGCCAACTATCGATTCGAGGGTTACCCGAGACCTCCCGAAACTCACAAACCCGAATTCCGGGCTCGTGGGACCACCCGGGCCACTCACGGCCCGAGAGGCCCAAATGGCCCACGGTCGCCATAGGCTGCCACGGCCAGCCAAGGCAGGGGCTGGCTACTGCCGGACCACCTCCGGCGCGCCACCACACTGGCCGGAGCTCCGGTGACCGGCCGGAGCTTCGGCGAACCCTCCGGCCGCCGGAAAATTTCAAAAAAACGTCCCAAAATGCTCCAAAACACCCCTACAACTCCACTCCATCATCATTTCACTTATTTCTCATCAAACCCACAACTCAAACTCATCACGATGAGAAAAAATGAGTTGCTTACCGTAGCCAATGATGCGAGGAACCCGAATATGCAAGAAAACGGTCGATCACGCGGCCGGATCGTCGGGAAATCGCCAAAAGCTCTTCTCCTCTTCTTCCTTCTTCTTCTTCTCTCGGACAGCCCTCCTCTCTCTCTCTCCTTCTATTTGTTTCTGCCGTGTATGGCTCCCCCTCCCCCTCTTTATCCCTTAAACTATAATATTTAAACACTAAACTAATTAAATATACATATTTCCCATTTTCTTTTAAATCTAAATTAACCCATTTAATTTTTAACCACTCAAAAAGTCTACCCCCCTCTAGAATCATGCCATGTGTAAAGTAGGGGGGTCCCACAAGCCACTTTTGTCATTTCGGACCAGAAATCGTCCGAAACGGACACGTTTTTCGAAACCGTCGGAACCGTGATGTTTCGCTAAATTTTAGCTTCCATATGAACCTAATATCCATAATATTACAATTTCAACTTAAAATGGCTCAAATAGTAGTCCTCGGTGACTCTCGGGTCAAAATTTGGTCAAATCGCGAATTTTTAAATTTTTATCCATTTTTCACAAAATTGACCCAAATTGACCGGGAGCGGTCCTTACAACAATCCTCTCCATCTTCCTAAAACTGCTAGGGCACCTCGAAAAGGCTAAAACAAATCTGCAACTGTAAGATTTTGCTTTTCTCTTCCAAACCAAAACCGATCGAGCAAATGGTTGGAACTAGAAGCGGACGCATACCATCTGCCTCCAAATTACGAGCAAAGATGAGGGTAAAGATGATCGCTCGAAAGTTATCAGCCTCAAAATCCTCGACAAACAAGCATGGAGTAAGGATTCGAGGAGGAAAAATCTCAGGGGAAAGTTTGGCAGCACCTCAAGGAGTAACGATCTCACCTCCAACTATCACACCAGTAGAAACAACTCCCGTCGTTGAGAAGGACAACACTTCAGCCAAATCTGCGAACATAGAAGAGGAAGCCTCTCTCTCTACTCCGACCCCGACACAAGGTGAACCTGCTATCCTCTCTGAAGTAAACACTATGGAAAAAGAAGAAACTGTGCCCAAAAAGCTTGAGAGAAGGATGCTACCAACCAGAAGGTTGGTCGATGAAGAAGAAGAACCTCAAATACCGAGGAGATTGACCCCAAAGAGGAAAACCACAGAGAAAGGAGGAGCATCTACTTCTAAACAGCCGAAGAAGTCTAGAAGGAAGTCACTAACTTCTGTAGCAACAGCTGCTCCAGAAGAAGAGGAATCTGAAGAAGAAGACACCCAGATTATACTACCACGGGTAAAAAGGGCAATGGGAGGGCAGAAACTCCCCAAGAATGTTCTGAAGGCTCCTACGGATAATGTCTCTTTCCACTCTGTAGACAATGCGGTTAAATGGCAGTATGTATACCAGCGCAAGATCTATCCCAAAAGAGAGCTTTCCACAGAAGCGCAGGGGATAAACTCGATCGTGGAACTTCTCCACAGAGCAGGTCTGACCAATACGGTCATAAATATCGGGCCATTCTACCCAGCATTGGTCAAAGAGTTTATTGTCAACCTTTTAAGCGAGTTTGATGATCCAGAAGACGTTGAATACAGAAAGGTGTTCGTTCAGGGAGAATGCTTCGAAATATCTGCCTCAACTATCAATGCCTATCTTGGCAGAGAAGACCCAGAAGTCACTCCAGAAGTCCCGCACTTGAACAAAGTAGCGGTCGAGATCACTGGAGGACGGAAGAAGGTCTGGCCCGTCAAAGACACCATTGCGGCTACTGAGCTTACTGCCAAATACTCAATTCTCTACCGCATTGGCTTGGCAAATTGGGCGCCTTCTACACACGGGTCAAGCATCAAAACCGAATTGGCTAAACTCATATACCAAATAGGTATGCAATCTTCTCTTGATTTTGGCTCATATGTCATTGAACATCTAGTCAAGCATGCCAAATCATGCGTTGTCAAGCTTCCTATCGGGTTTCCTTCATTGATCACCGGTCTCCTTCTCCAACAATGTCCTCATATTGTTCGAGAAACGGATTTTCCGGGTAAGAAGCCACTGCCCCTTGCTATCAGCCTCAAGAACTTCAAAGGTAAGCATATAAGGGACCTCGCACCTTCTATGGCCAAAGCATCAGAAGCTGGTTCAAGCTCCCGACCGTCAGGACCACTTGGCACTAGGATGGAGGAAGAGTTGGTGGAGATGATCAATGATCTGGATAAGTCAATTGCTATGCTATCAATCCGCAAAATCACCTGTGAAGCTCTTCTCAATGACCTCCGCTTTGCACCTGCTGCTGAAGAAGATGTTGATGACTCCAACTCGTTTTAAGTATTTCTCTGATTCACAATGATAAACTTGTTCCACACACACTCTTAAATCCTCGGGGTATGTCCGAGTTACTAGAAAAACAGGGGGAGATAGATAGGCTACCAAAAGTTACGCCAGAAAGGCTACGCTAGAAGTTACGCCAGAAGCTACGCCAGAAAGTCGCACCAGAAGCTGCGCGCAGAAGTCGCGCCAGAAGCCGCTCCAGAAGATAAACCAGAAAGACGCACAAAGAAGTCGCATCAGAAGTCACATACTTGTTGTGTGCGTAACTACCTCAAGGTGACGATGTGCCTGAAATGTGTTTTAAGTCACATCACTTGCTGTGCGTAACTGCCACAAGATGACTCACTTGCTGTGCGTAACTGCCACAAGATGACGATGTGCTTAAAAAGGTGTTTGCCTAAAAAATTGCCAAAGGGGAGATTGTTGCTACGTTTAAGTTTTGGCATAATTTTTTTAGCGCAAATGTAAGAAGTCAGTACAACAAGTTACATGACATGTGGAGCGACTTGTTACGATCCAGATTAGGAAAGATCTAAAGCTTTCCTATTTCAACGACGCTTGGAGCAAAAAGACGAATGACGCCATGAAGACTTGGAGCGCAAGAAAGTGACGTCGACAAGCCAGGCGACTTCTAGCTGGCAGCAACACGTCAGCAATAGGCGGCAACTCTACTTGCCTGATTTATTCAGGAAGTCATAACAGGCAAGACGACTTCCAGCTGTCATGGAAGGCGGCAACGACTTGCCTGATTTATTCAGGAAGTCTGAAACTTCATGTTCCTGGTCCGAGAAGGATTAGGAATGTGAGCTGCTATAAAAAGCCTTGGGCTTCCCATTAGCAGATCATCCGTTCTTGTTCTAACAATTGCAAGATTTCACAGAGCTCTTAACCGCGCACCATTGGCGTGTTGAGAGGCTGATTAAGATTCGCTAGAACGGTCTTTTGCTCTGATCAAACATTAAGTCGCGAAGACTAAGTGTTTGGATCGGTTAGGGTTTTTGTTTGTGATTGAAGATTCACAACTCCGTCAAAGAAGACAACGACACCGAGCATAGGCTTGCTCGAAGGGTGGAATTGAGAGGAACTCAAAGACAGGGGGAGAGACCCTTGTTAGAGTTATGCCCCAGTCCAATATATAAGTGATCTACAGATGTAATGTTTTATCATCTTTCCGAATAAATAAATCGGCATATATTACTAATGTGTTGTAGTAATATATCGAATGTAATTCGATCTATGTCATTATGTGTGTAACCACTAATAGTAGAACTATAGATCAGAAAGAATTACATTTGATGAGTCCCTGATCAGCTAAGCTTCTTTAAGAAGCGATCCGTATGAGACCAACTCCTTGTGATCACGCTCTACTGATCATGGCAAAGTATGTGCCGGAGTTATATCATAGATATTATCAGGTCGATGATATTGGATAACCCGATCGTGAGTATGCTGCATAGATCCAGTCATGAGATACTCACATATCTTAGCTTGTCATTATATCCTAAGACCAAGGAGTCTTTGTGTACACTATGTAACGAATACCTAATTTTGACCTAGTCTAACGTTATCTGTAAAAGGGTAACTATAACGACTTCGATTGGCTTAGGCATTTATTGCACTAGTGAACTCGAAAGGCGTCTGAGGGATTTATCACTCATACTTTGGTATGAGAAAGATATCCGTTTAGGCCACTTGATGAGTATGACTGAAGGAATAGCACGACCGTGCAGGTGATACCTTAGTATCAGTTTTCAGTCATCTCAGATATCAAGAAATAGTGATTGATAAATTAGGATGACCATTCTATGCCTATTGATCAATCTGGATATCGGTTTGATAAAAGGACAGTGACATGTACGATAACAGGTTAAGTCGAATAATCGATAATCACGAACATTGGATAATCATAATGTCTTGCTAGAGGCCACTTATGATGGAAAGGGTAAAATAGTAATTTTACCAGTCTGCCAATTGCTCGTGAGCCTAGAGGGTCACACGCATTAAGCACGATACATGACAATTAATTATGGATGAAAATTGAGAACGATTCGGTAGATTTCTGGCCTAAGGTTTTAACCAGACGGTTGAAGAAATCAATTCGAGGAAAATGGACCGTTTCGTCTAAACCGAAATTAGAACTCAATTTAATGGGTTTGATTTGGGTTTTGGTTAAACGGGCTTAAAGCCCATTTAGGAATTTAAGTGATGAATGGGAACAAATGAAAATAGAGGGTTTATGGAGGATGGATATGCAATTTTGATTTGAAAAATTCAATTTGATTTTTTCAAATTAAAATTCCAATATTTTCATAACTTCCTCTAATTTTCAGCAACCACTCCCATCTTCCTCCCCCCTTCTAGGCCGACTTCTCCCTCTCTCTTCTTCCTCCATTGTTGTCAAGCTTCTCTCAAAATTAATAGCAAAAATTTGAGTGAAAACCTTCTTCGGTTGTGGTGCTTGTGTGGACTTGATAGAGAAACACTATACTTGTGTTTTCATTGATTAAGAGAGGTAACTTTCAGATTTATATTTATATTTATAACATGTTGAATTTGCATTAAGATCAAACCTTGTTTCGATCACCACGGTTACATAACGTCCGCTGCATGATATTCATCGATTGGAACCCGTGGTGATCTCTTTCAGTGGTATCAGAGCCATGATTGTTATGTATTTTTCTACATGTTTAAATCTGATTTTTTTTATGTTTATATGTGTTCATCACCTTAGTATGCATGTAAATCGAAAAAAATTTCAGATTTGATCGATTTTGGAAATTTAAAAATAAATTTTTTTTTGGTGTTTCGGGTTAGCCATGGCTTAGCCAGTGCCGACCAGGTCGAGTCCCTTGGTGGATCATGGAATGCCCTAGGGCAGACCATGGTCAGCACCATGGGCCGACGAGGGTCGCCTATGGGCGACCATGGTAGCCCTCGCGGGCGACCATGGTAGCCCTCGCGGGCGACCATGGTCGATGCCGCGGGCGACCATGGTCGCTGCCGCGGGCGACCCCGGTCTGCCCATGCGGGCGACCATGGCAGCCCGTGAGGGCCACCATGGTTGCCTTGCGGGCGACCATGGCTGCCCTCGCGGGCTACTATGGTCGTTCCCGTGGCCGACAACGGTCAGCCCTGCGGGCGACCTCGGCAGCCCTCACGGGCCACCGTGGTTGCCTCCGCGGGCGACCTCGGTTGAGCCGGTTCGGCTCGACCAGATTCGAGCTGAACCGGTTGGTTCGTGGGGATATTTGAAAACCCTGAAAATTTAATTTTCAGATTTGGTTCGGTTTCGATAAACCAGCGAGAATCCGTCCAAAATTCAATTAATTGATTAAACCGTCCGATTTCGATAAACCGGAATTTTTCCACACTTAAGAAAGATAAAATTTGGAAAATTTATTTGTTTGTTTAGCATGTTGATTGATAACATGATCTTTGATAACATGATGTTTTCCACATGATGCTAGCTAAGCCCATTAGATTTGCATTTTAATTTCGGTTTTGCAACCTGCGTGTTGCTTAATTTTGGGTTGTAGTAAATACGGTCTGCGTGTCGTGATTTGTATTTCATTTTATTTATTTTAATTTGTAATCACGAAGACCGACACAAGAATCAAGTCAAGAAGGAGACTCGGATTGGAGGAGACTCGAAGCCAGTGGGAGTTCACGAGAATGGAGCAAGTTTGGATCTTGAAGACCATGTCTTAGGATCAGTTTTGCTAGATTCTTAGGAACTTAAGATGGGCTTAGCTATGCATATATTTTATCGTTACATTTATATGTTTGAATGTATGAATGTATGAATGTATGATAGTTTAAATATACAAGTTCATGTATGATTTGCTATCACCCACATGCAAAGATTAAAATCGGAATTTAATCACTCGCATGTAACCTGCTAAGGGATCATCTTTGCATGGATTTGCAATCGATGATTCGAGATTAAGATTGTATCGATATGCAATCAGACTTTTATAATTCACTTAAACGCAAATAATTACAAGTCAAGCGTGATACCATCCAAGTTTGGGCACTCAAAAGGGCTTTGACCCTATGGATGTCGGTACGCCTCCGCGTAACATTAATAGAGAAAAGGTCTGGATGAGATGGGTAGTTCTGTGTGGGTGCGTGCGCCTCCGCGTAGTAGTCACATTAGTTCTATCCATAGTTCAAGCTTGGTAGACTTGTCTACGATTGTCCGCTAGGGCTGACCTAGGGTATCAATATAGGGCATGCCGTGTACTTTGAGTACAGACCCTAGCCAGGAACTACATAGTCTTGTAGATGGATGTATTCCTACCTTGATGCTCTCAATTGGAGCAGTGAGACTCCGTTCACTTCAATTGAGGGTATGATAGGATCCTGGTTCAGATTCTAATGTTAGAATCAGACAAGTGTTTTATAACTTAATCTCCAACTTAAATCTTAATTAATTTTACCATGTAGAACTAAAAGGCAAACACAACACAAAGGAGTAATAGCGCACTGAGAGTCCAGATTGAGGACAGACTCAAGGGCGTGAATTACTCAGATTGGAATAGAAACTTGAGGCTTGTACTCAAGCATGAATGCAAGTAGTATATCCTTACCAAGGAACCTCCTGCTGAGCCACCGCTGAACGCCGCTAGGGCACTAAGGATACTTATCAAAGTTCCTTAGTAACCAAATTGACGTGTCATGCATTATGGTGGGCAGTAGGATGCCAGAGTTGCAGAAGTAGTTCAGGAACGTTTCAGATGACCCTCATATCTGTAAGGCAGAGGTCAAGGAAATGTTCAAGGAGAAAGCTCGTGTCAAAAGATATGATACTTTCATAGAACTTAACTCCTGCAAACTTAAGGCTGGAGCCCTGTTAGTCCCCATGTCACGAAGATTTAATGTCTTCAGTAACATCTAACCAGACTCGGTTTTGATGATCAGGTTGAAATGGCTGCAGATCTTATGTTGCAGTCACTTCCAGATACATATAGTGATTTCATAGTAAATTACAATATGCATGACATGGACAAGTCCTTAACAGAGCTTCATGGGATACTTGTGACCACTGAAAAGAACCTCAAGGGATAGACCAAGGAGGTCCTTATAGTCAACAAGAAGGTCAGCTTCAAGAAAGCTGATCTGGGTAAGGGTAAGGCTCCTGGGCACCTTGTAGAGCAGATCAGACACCCCAAGCGTCCAAAGGTTCAAGCAGCTCCCAAAACTGCTGTGAATTCTAAAGACAAATTGGAGGAGATATGCTATCACTGCAATGAGCCAGGACACGGGAATAAGGGACTGTAAGCAATACAAGGATCATGTGAAGAAGAGTGGGTATCCACGTCTTCAGGATCAGATATTTACGTTGGTAAGCTTAATCGCTATAACGTAAATAAGAAAATGCTTAAATCTAATGATTTAAACCAAGTTATAATCTGGCATTGTCATTTAAGGCACATAGGCGAGAAACGCATTTCAACACTTCACAAGTGTGGACTTCTTATGTCCGTTTGAATTCACTCAAACTGAAAGATGCAAGTTGAAAATTCTGATCAGCTAGTCGTGCAAGATGCCACACACAATGTTACACAGAATACTGTAACGTTGTGTCTGACTTCTTGCGTAGATAGTGCAGGACAGTAAATATAAAGCTATAAGTAATGACACAGCAGATTGTTTACCCAGTTCGGTGCAACGTCACCTACGTCTGGGGGCTCTCAGCCTAGTGGAAAGATTTCACTTATCAGTAATCCGTCAGAACATACAAGTACCTGTGATCACTCCTAGATCTATACTTTATGCTACGTCTTACAGTGCAATCGATCTCAGGGTCTCCCCCTGAATCCAAGAATGTCTTGATTCCACTCTTCGAGCAATCGCCTTGCTCTGTCGTCTTCAAGTCTTCTTCAAGCTTGGTGGTTGCGTGCAGTCTTCAACTCACGACTTCAGTAAACCCTCAATCACCTAACTCTCTATAGTTATGTGATACACAATATCCTAAGCTCAATCTGCAATTTCTCAGCCCGCAAACCTTCACGTCTAAGAACCTTGCAAATTGTTGCTAGGAAACAAATAAAGAACCACGCGATTGCTAAGGGGGTAGCCTAAGCTTTTATAGCAATCGAGGATGAGTACTAACCCTAAAGGGTTTCCTCTTAATCGTCGTCTTTCTCCTTTTCAGATTAGGAGTCGTTCTGCACTTTCCTAATCGTCTTCTTGCTTTTCTGCCGAATTTGCACTTTCCTGATTTCTGTCGATCAGGATGCTTGCCGAGACGCCGTCAACAATGTCACAGAAGATGTCGTAGAAGATGCTTCGACATTCTTTGTAACATGTTCTTTGGTTCCTTTAAAAATTAGCCAATCTCTAAAACCGTCGTAACTACAATCTCCCCCTTTGGCTATTTTTAAGGGCAGCATTCTTCATCGCATTCTGCGTCGCATTCGTCGTCTCGTCGATCGGCAGTCTTGCGTCGCGCGTATCGTCGCGTCGTCTCTGTGTCGTCGCGACATCTCTATCTTTCTTGTATCATCGCGCGCGCGTATATATCTATGTCTATCTTACTCCCCCTTGCTGGCTCAAAAAGAGCCAAAACTTAAACAAATATTGTAACAAATCCGGGAAATAAGCAAAATAAACCCAAACATAACTCACACTTGCTCTCAATCAGCTGTCGAGTGGAAGCGTGATACATTGTTCACAAAATATTACAGACATAGAAGTTGTTCAGTAGTTCAAGAGTCAGAGAATAAAAAAAGTTAAATAGAGCTGCTGATGGAACTTGCAGTCTCTGTTGCTTCTGTGAAGGCTTCTTGGGTAGCATCTTCTGGATCATTTGTGTTATCATCTTCAGAGCCTGGAGGAGACATGGATTGCAGCAGGTTGGCGCAGTGAGTTCGGCGCTGCGAGAGGTGCTTCAGGGCAGTCTTTAAGTTTGCAATGTCCTCATCAAGCACAACAATTTCTCGTTCGAGCATGACGGCATCCCTGCTGGTGGTCCTGGTGAGAGGGACGACACTTGTGGCTCTACTGGTCTTTGCCTTGGCTTCCGGCCTGACAAGATCAGGAGCATGCTTCCCTTCAAACAACTTGTGGCTCACCAGAATCAGTCCTCCTCTTTTGCCCACCTTATCTGATGGTTTCAACACTTCAGGGTGTTGATGTACAAGTAATTCAGAGATAAGGGATGGAAAGGCTATGGGAATTTTCACAGCAAGAGATCTAGCATGGCGAACAAGATGATCAATCACAAATTGTCCAAAGTCAAGTTTAGATCCAGTACCTATTTGGTAGATCAGTATTGCCAGCTCAGGTTTGATAGATGATGCGTGGGTCGAGGGTGCCCAATTTGCCACTCCAATCCGGAAGAGAATGGAGTACTTGGAAGTCAGATCTGATGCTGCCACGGTTCCTTTGGATGGTCATGTTCTGCTTTTATCTCCGGTGATCTCATGGAGGACTTTGCTTAGGTCGGGTGGTGGCACAGATCGAACCCTCTTCCTTCCCAGGAAGTCATTGATAATGTCAGAGGAGATGTCAAAACGAATGCCTCTGACATATACCTTATCAAACTCTGGAGCATCTGGGGTACCAAACGTGGTAGGCAAATTTGCAATGAACTCCTTAACCAAGAGGGAATAGTGGTTACCAATGTTTGAGACGGTTCTCATTAATTCTGCCTTCTCCAGGAGCTGTATAATGGCCTCTAGCCCAAGCAGCTCCGTCGACAGTGTCTTCTCTGGGTATGCCGTTCTCTGAAACACAAACTCCCACCTCTTTGCACCTTCTGCTGAGTGAAACGACACATTGTCGTAAGTTACACTCACGGTGTTCTTGGCCGTCTTCAGGGCCTTCTTCTTCTTTCCTTCCTCAGCAGGGACCTCTTCAGCGTCATCATCAGTTGTTTCATCCATCAAACTCCTTCTCGCGATCACTTTCTTCCCCTTTTCTTTGACATGCGACTTTTTCCTTTTGTTGCTGGGACCTCCAGCCTCCTTAACCTCCTTTCTTTTCCTTGTTTCTTTTAGTTTTCCAACCATAACAGCCAAACTTTCAGTTTCTTCTAGAACCTTTTTCTTCAGGGACGATAGGACTGTGTGTGCCGTCTCAGCGACTTCTTCCATGACATCTTCTCTGGCATCCAGAGGGTTTTCTTTTATATGGGCTTTTGATATGCTTGGCCCAATGACATTTGTTTGATTTTCGACCGGTTCATGAAGAGGCACCAACTAACTCCTCTCAACCGTTTCTGCAACTTCTTATTGTTCACTGATGGTGCACAGACCGAGTGATGATCTGAGATCCTCGAATCTGCTTGCATCTAATGCTTTTGTGAAAATATCAGCAAGTTGCTTCTCTGTGGGAATGTGCTCTAGGATGATCTTCTTGTCTTCGACCAATTCTCGAATGAAGTGATGTCTAATATCAATGTGTTTGGTCTTGTTGTGTTAGACAGGGTTTTTGGAGATGTTGATAGCACTGACATTATCACAATATAATGTCATGGCATCCTGTCTGACATTGTATTCGACTAACATCTGCTTCATCCAAAGTAGTTGTGTGCAGCTACTCCCAGCAGCAATATACTCCGATTCGGCAGTGGAAAGAGCAACACAGTTTTGCTTCTTACTAAACCATGATATGAGGTTGTTGCCAAGGAAGAAGCATCCTCCAGATGTGCTTTTCCTATCCGATGTGTTTCCAGCCCAATCGGCATCACAATACCCCACCAAGGTAGAGGATGTGTCAAATGAATATAACAAACCCAAGTCTGTAGTCCCAGAGATATATCTAATAATTCTTTTGGCTTGGGAGAGATGACTGACCTTAGGATTAGCTTGATATCTTGCACATACTCCTACCGAGTAGGCAATATCTGGTCGACTTGCAGTGAGGTAGAGAAGACTACCGATGATGCTTCTGTATACGTGTTGGTCGACAGCTTCTCCTGGATCATCTTTAGTTAGCTTGACATGTGTAGCTGCTGGTGTCCTTTTATGTGAGGCTTTCTCTAGCCCAAACTTCTTGACAATATTCTTCGCATATTTGCTCTGAGATACGAAGATGCTATCCTTTTGTTGTTTGATTTGGAAGCCTAGAAAATAAGTAAGCTCTCCCACCATGCTCATCTCGAATTCTGATTGTATCTGTTGAATAAATATCTCTACCATCTTGCTTGACATCCCTCCAAACACAATGTCATCGACATAGATTTGAGCTATCATTAGATTCCCGTCTTCATTCTTCACAAATAGGGTCTTGTCGACTCCCCCTCTAGTGTAGCCGCTTTGGATGAGGAATTTTGTGAGCCTTTCATACCAAGCCCTTGGTGCTTGTTTCAACCCATAAAGAGCTTTCTTGAGTTTATACACATGATCAGGATAGTGAGGGTCAACAAATCCTTTGGGTTGTGACACATATACTTCTTCATTGAGATCCCCATTCAGGAACGCACTTTTGACATCCATCTGGTAGAGCTTTATCTGTAGATGGCATGATATCCCTAGCAGGAGACGGATTGCTTCAAGTCTTGCCACAGGAGCAAAGGTCTCATCGAAGTCGACACCCTCAATTTGAGTATACCCTTGAGCAACTAACCTTGCTTTGTTGCGAGTGATGTTGCCAAGCTCATCGGATTTGTTCTTGAAGATCCATTTGGTGCCTATGATGTTTCCTTCACTTGGTTTGGGCACCAGTTCCCATACCTGATTTTTCTCAAATTGAATCAGCTCTTCTTGCATAGCATTGACCCAATACTCATAATTGATGGCTTCATTGATGTTTTTGGGTTCTGTCTTTGAAACGAAGCAAATATTTCCTATCATCTCGTTGTAATTTTCAGGAGTTCGTGACCGGGTCCGTATGCCTTCATTCAAGTTTCCAATAACTCCAGAGATAGGATGGTTGGTCTGGACTCTTCGTGAGGGATTCTTGTTGCTAGTTTCAGGAGCTACTTCGTTATTGGCGGTATCATCTTCTGTTTTGCTGCTAGCATCTTCTGTGACATTAGGACCAGCATTCTTCCTGACATTATTGGGCGGATAGGCTCCGTCTTCGTCCGTCGCATCTTCTGAGGCATCTTCGCAGGCATCATCAACAACAACATTGATTGATTCCATCATGGTCTTGGTTCGTTTGTTGAAGACTCGGTATGCGCGACTATTCCTTGAATAGCCAAGGAAGATGCCTTCATCGCTTTTTGGGTCAAGCTTTCGACGAGGCTCTCTATCAGCCAGTATATAACAAGTGGAGCCAAAGATATGGAAGTACTTAACATTGGGCTTTCTCCCCCTCCATATTTCATAATGAGTTACTGACATACCTGGTCGGAGAGTGACTCGATTGTGGATATGGCAAGCAGTGTTAAGTGCTTCTGCCCAAAAGTGCGTTGGTATGTCTTTAGCCAGCATTATAACTCTCGCCATCTCCTGTGGAGTCCTGTTCTTGCGCTCAACAATGCCATTCTGTTGAGGAGTGATTGGCGCTGAGAATTCATGTGCTATCCCTTCTGAGTTGCAGAAATCTGCAAACTTGCTGTTTTCGAACTCTCGACCATGATCACTACGAAGGCGGATGATTTTGCCAATTGTCTCTCCTTTTTCTCGTTGGACTTGGATGCATAGATTCTTGAAAATCGAGGAGGTGTCTGATTTGTCACGAGGGAAGTCAACCCAAGTGTAACGTGAGTAATCATCTACACACACAAAGACGTATCGTTTTCCTCCAAGGCTTTCAACTTGCATTGGTCCCATGAGGTCAACATGTATCAGCTCAAGTACCCGAGAGGTGGTGATATGATGTAGCTTCTTGTGTGACATCTTGGTTTGCTTACCAATCTGACATTCTCCGCAGATCTTTCCTTCTATTATTTTCAGGTTTGGAATACCTGTGATTGCCTGCTCTGAGATTGCTTTTTGCATGCTTCTAAGATTTAGATGTCCAAGCTTTCTGTGCCATAGTTTGGTTTCTTCTGCTTTGGAGACAAGGCACTTGGTTGCTTCGATATGTGTCTCGGGAGACCAGATATAGCAATTGTCCGTTGAGCGAACTCCTTGTAGAATAGTGACTTGATTAAAGTCTTTAACTATACAGGCTTCTTTTGTTAATTTCACTTCTGAATCCTGATCACAAATCTGACAGATGCTAATCAAGTTAGCTTTAAGTCCTTCTACAAGTAATGCTTCAGTCAGGCAGGTGGCTCCTGGATGCTTAAGTACTTCTTTTCCGATAATTCTAGCTCGAATGCCATCTCCAAACGTAACAAAGCAGTTTGTGTATAGTTTAAGATCAGAGAGGAATTCTGGAGTACTTGTCATGTGTCGAGAGCATCCACTGTCGAGATACCAGTCCTTGTTTGTTGAAGCACTCAAGGATGTATATGCAACATTAGCTCTATAGACCAGGTTCTTAGGTCTCCATTCAAGGCGGGATGTCTTCGGAGGAGATGAGAGATGCCTTTGATATTTCTTTTGTTGTAGCTGAGCTTGCTTCCTCTCAAGAAGTTGAAAACAAAAAGGTCTGATGTGACCAGGTTGACCACAGTAATGGCATATCCATTGATATTGATAAGCTGGTTTTCTGTAGCTTTGTTGTCTGCGTGGAGGATGTCTTCTGGCAGTTACTTGACAAGAACAGGTTGTCGTAGAAGATGCTTCGACATTCTTTGTAACATGTTCTTCGGTTCCTTTAAAAATTAGCCAATCTCTAAAACCGTCGTAACTACACAAGTCTTGCCTAATGAGCGAGAAACGCATTTCAACACTTCACAAGTGTGGACTTTTTAAGTCTGTTTGAATTCACTCAAACTGAAAGATGCAAGTCTCGCCTAATGGGCAAAATGACAAAGGCACCTTTCACAGGTTTATGCGAAAGGCGAGTGACTTATTAAGTCTAATACATTCCGACGTATGTTGACCT
Source organism: Geranium rotundifolium (assembly GCA_963920655.1). Lineage (NCBI taxonomy): Eukaryota > Viridiplantae > Streptophyta > Magnoliopsida > Geraniales > Geraniaceae > Geranium > Geranium rotundifolium. Next base: position 29,368,201 of record OY987316.1, on the reverse strand, counting down.
ATGAGTACTCAGGCCAGAAGAGAGTTGAACTAATACTTGACTCTGGAAACGGCCGCATTCATTTTGAATCGGGCTCCGATGAAGACAACGATAGTACACCTTGTGACAGTCATTCTGTCTCCCATTACTGTGGATGCGTGCGCCTCCGCGTAGTATTCATTAGGATGCGAGCTGAATAAGGTAATCAGTTCTATTTGGATGCGTGCGCCTCCGCGTAGTAGCCAAATAAGAGCTGGACCAGAGTCACAGAAGGTACACCATATGACACTCATTACGTCTCCCGTTACTGTGGATGCGTGCGCCTCCGTGTAGTATTCATTGGGATGGGAGCGGGATGAGATGGTCAGTTCTATTTGGATGCGTGCGCCTTCGCGTAGTAGCCAAATAAGAAATGGACCATAGTCATATATGGTGTGGGAAACATCCTAGTATGTTTTTCCTAAAAAGATTTGGGTAGCAGAGATGCAGGCATCCAAATCAGACAAAATGTGTCTTCATAAGGTATCCTTAAGAAACTAAGAGATACAACTTCTATATACCCAGCGAGTACAAAGTCGTTGTTGCTCGAGGAGGGGTATTTTTGGAGAAATATTTTTCCAAAATAGCTAGTGGGAGTCTCGTGCATCTCGAAGAAATTTGTGAGGATACGGAACAACCTGAAACAATTCAGGAGCCTGCTATGCAAGATGTAGATGTACTGGAGCCTCATATGGTCGTAGATGAAGAATCAGTCCCTACAGAAATTCCAGATAGTCCAAGGAGGTCTGAAAAATCTCGTCATGTTCCAGACAGATATGGCTTCATAGCCACTGAAGGAAATGACTTGATGTTGGTGGATCAGGATGATCCAGAAACCTACAGACAAGCTTTGACCAGTCCAGACTCCGAAAAATGGCAGAACGCCATGAGTGAGGAAATGAAATCCATGTATGACAACCAAGTCTGGTGCTTGGTGGATCAAACCCCTGGGATAAAACCCATCGGTTCTGAGTGGGTCTATAGGATCAAGACCGACATGGATGGAAGTCCTCAGACCAATATGTCTAGGATGGTTGTAAAAGGTTATCGTCAGATTCAATAAATGGATTATGATGACACCTCTTCACCAGTAGCAATGTTCAGTTTAATTTGGATTATTTTTAGACATAGTTATGACAGATGGATGTCAAAACCCCTTCCTTAGCAGGAACTTAAAAGAGGATGTGTATATGACACAACCCGAGGGTTTTGTTGATCCAGAGAATCCCGGAAAGATTTGTTAGCTGCTTAGATCCATATATGGATTAAAGCAAGCTTCACGGAGTTGGAACATTTGTTTTGATGAAGCTGTAAGGGAACTCGGCTTCATCAAAAACAAAAGTGAGCCTTGCGTACATAAGAAAGCGAGTGGGAGTAATATTGTATTCTTGATATTAATTCATCGGGAATGACATCCCGACCTTGCCACCAAAGCTCGATTAGGTAAGTACTTATCGATGAAGGACTTAGGTGATGCTACATTTAATGTAGGCATCAGGATCTCTACAGATCATTCCAAAAAGATTTCGGGAAGTCAGAACATGTTGCTAAGTCAGAACATGTACATAGGTAAAGTGTTGAGAAGATCTCAATGCTTGATTCTAAGAAAGGATACATACTCATGCGTCATGGCATTAAGCTCAAGAAGCTACAGAGTCCTAGTACTCCTGATAAACTGAGTAGGATGAGTAAGATCCCTTATGCTTCGGCTGTCGGATCCATCATGTATGCCAGGATGTGCACGAGACTGGAAGTCTCGTTTGCACTAAGCTCTACCAGCAGATTCCAATCTAACCCCGACCAATTACACTGGATTGCTGCCAAAAGCCATTCTCAAATATTTGAGGAGGATCGAGGATGCATTTTTGTGTATGGGGATGAAGAAAGAGAACTAGCAGTCAAAGGACAAGTCGATGCTAGAGAGGCCGTATGGATTAGAAGCTTTCTGATCGGATTTGATGCAACGCCGCGAGCGTCTGATCCGATAAGCTTGTTGTGGGACAACACAGGTGCTGTAGCTAATGCTCAAGAGCCCATATTCCACAACAGATCCAAACATATACTCAGGAGGAATCACCTCGTGATAGTTATCACATATAGAGGTGATATGGAGATTAAACACTATTCGACTGATGATAATATGGCCGATCCCTTGACAAAGGCTCAGCCGCAGCCTAGGCATGAGTAACATGCAGAGTCTATGGTAGTAGATTAGAACTTAAATTGGAACCAGGGGCAAGTGGGAGATTGTTAGAGTTATGCCCCAGTCCAATATATAAGTGATCTACATATGTAATGTTTTATCATCTTTCCGAATAAATAAATCGGCATATATTACTAATGTGTTGTAGTAATATATCGAATGTAATTCGATCTATGTCATTATGTGTGTAACCACTAATAGTAGAACTATAGATCAGAAAGAATTACATTTGATGAGTCCCTAATCAGCTAAGCTTCTTTAAGAAGCAATCAGTATGAGACCAACTCCTTGTGATCACGCTCTACTGATCATGGCAAAGTATGTGCCGGAGTTATATCATAGATATTATCAGGTCGATGATATTGGATAACCCGATCGTGAGTATGCTGCATAGATCCAGTCATGAGATACTCACATATCTTAGCTTGTCATTATATCCTAAGACCAAGGAGTCTTTGTGTACACTATGTAACGAATACCTAATTTTGACCTAGTCTAACGTTATCTGTAAAAGGGTAACTATAACGGCTTCGATTGGCTTTGGCATTTATTGCACTAGTGAACTCGAAAGGCGTCTGAGGGATTTATCACTCATACTTTGGTATGAGAAAGATATCCGTTTAGGCCACTTGATGAGTATGACTGAAGGAATAGCACGGCCGTGCAGGTGATACCTTAGTATCAGTTTTCAGTCATCTCAGATATCAAGAAACAGTGATTGATAAATTAGGATGACCATTCTATACCTATTGATCAATCTGGATATCGGTTTGATAAAAGGACAGTGACATGTACGATAACAGGTTAAGTCGAATAATCGATAATCATGAACATTGGATAATCATAATGTCTTGCTAGAGGCCACTTATGATGGAAAGGGTAAAATAGTAATTTTACCAGTCTGCCAATTGCTCGTGAGCCTAGAGGGTCGCACGCATTAAGCACGATACATGACAATTAATTATGGATGAAAATTGAGAATGATTCGGTAGATTTCTGGCCTAAGGTTTTAACCAGACGGTTGAAGAAATCAATTCGAGGAAAATGGACCGTTTCGTCTAAACCGAAATTAGAACTCAATTTAATGGGTTTGATTTGGGTTTTGGTTAAACGGGCTTAAAGCCTATTTAGGGATTTAAGTGATGAATGGGAACAAATGAAAATAGAGGGTTTATGGAGGATGGATATGCAATTTTGATTTGAAAAATTCAATTTGATTTTTTCAAATTAAAATTCCAATATTTTCATAACTTCCTCTAATTTTCAGCAACCACTCCCATCTTCCTCCCCCCTTCTAGGCCGACTTCTCCCTCTCTCTTCTTCCTCCATTGTTGTCAAGCTTCTCTCAAAATTAATAGCAAAAATTTGAGTGAAAACCTTCTTCGGTTGTGGTGCTTGTGTGAACTTGATAGAGAAACACTATACTTGTGTTTTCATTGATTAAGAGAGGTAACTTTCAGATTTATATTTATATTTATAACATGTTGAATTTGCACTAAGATCAAACCTTGTTTCGATCACCACGGTTACATAACGTCCGCTGCATGATATTCATCGATTGGAACCCGTGGTGATCTCTTTCAGCCCTTGGTCGAGGTTGTTCACGGTGAGATCTATAGTAGCTTAGGACAATAGCTTGTGTGATAGCTAGTTGGTGCTTGAAGTTGTACTATTGACTACCTAATAGTGAAAACCTTTCCACTGGCAAAGTGCCCCAAGACGTAGGTGCGGAGTCACCGAACTGGGTAATCATCTCTCGTGTCGTTATTATTATCTGTTTATTGTTTGGCTTACGGTTTACGTTTTAGGCAAGTAGTCGAGACAAAAGTTACGACTTTGTGTTCGACTTCTTGACTCGGCTACGATTCAGAATTTCACTAACTAGTAATTGGTTTTGTAGAAATCTTTCTAAAGGTGCTTTGCCTGTGTGGATACAACTAGAGATCACAAACAAAGCGTCTGTGATATTGTATTCGATTTTATAAGGTAAAATTTCATATTTTAATTATATTATACTTGCTGAAAATTTTCCCATGATGATCCGTTCAAAATTTCTTTGAATCCATGGTTAAATTCGCTTCCATTATGCATGAGTTTAATTGTTTTGGACCCCATGGATTCCTTCATAGTATTGACATATTTTTTACTGTGAAGTCAAGATGTCAGACAACATGTCGCAACACAGTTGATGCGATATGTTATTCACAGGATTATGCAAGACATCGACGACTTCTTGATTTAATCACAGAAGCTACCCGCTCAAAAGGATTAAAGACCATGAACAAATTAGGCAAGGTCCAGCTGGAAGAAAGACATGCAAGGAAGATTTAATAAAGGCAGCAACGCCAACTTGTCACTTGCCAGAAAAGCAAGGCGGCAAGGGATTTCCTAATCGGAATAGGAATCGGATTAGGCAATGTGAGTTGCTATAAAAACACGCGCTACCCCCTTAGCAACTCAATCATTTCTCTGTGCTAAATTCTCAGAGCTCTTAACCGTGTAAGACTAGCGGTTTGAGAGGCTGATCTATTTAGAGAGGACGTTGTCGATTACATACATCAAGTTGAGGAGATTTGAGTGTTTCTATTCTTTTGGGTTTTGTTCGTGATAGAAGACTCACGAAGAAGATTGTCGAAGACAACGCAACCGAGCATAGGCTTGCTTGAATGGTGGAATTGAGAGGATCTCAAAGACAGGGGGAGTCCCTGGTCGAGGTTGTTCACGGTGAGATCTCTAGTAGCTTAGGATAATAGCTTGTGTGATAGCCAGTTGATGCTTGAAGTTGTACTATTGACTACCGAATAGTGAAAACCTTTTCACTGGCAGAATGCCCCTAGACGTAGGTGCGGAGTCACCGAACTGGGTAAACATATTGTGTGTCTTCTGTTTACTGCTTTACTTTCCATAAACTATGAATAAGCAAGTTGTGAACCAATCGTTACAACATTGTGTTCAACATCTTGTCCCTGCTACTTAATAAAATTTCAATTGGTATTAGAGGGGGCACCTTAAATTCTTAGATGATTTCATGCAATGATTCTGTGTAGCTAATATGGACTCTAAGGAAGGAGGATCAATCAATCGACCACCAGTGCGCGATTGAACTAACTATGGTTATTGGAAAGCACGAATGTGCGCCTTCATGAAATCTCTCGATAGCAAGACCTGGAAGGCTGTTGTCAATGACTAGGAAGAACCTCAGTATGCTGATGCTCAAGGAAATCAAACCGGTCTAAAACCCGAGAAAGACTGGAGCAACGAAGAAGATGAGGCAACCCTTGGTAACTCTAAAGCTCTCAATGCTATATTTAATGGAGTAGACAAGAATGTCTTTAGACTTATCAACACGTGTACTATTGCCAAGATAGCCTGAGATACTCTTGCCACTGCCTATGAAGGAACCTCCAAAGTCCGAGAGCAGAAACTACAATATCTCACCACCAATTTTGAAGCTCTCTCTATGAATGAAGACGAGAACATAGCTGAGTTCAATGTACGGATAAGGGATCTAGCCAACGAGTCATACTCATTGGGGAAACCAATGACTGATGAAGATTTAGTCAGAAAAACTCTTAGGGCTTTAACCTCTAGATTCAAGATGAAGATCATTGCCATAGAAGAATGTCATGATCTAAACGTTATGAAGTTTGATGAACTCATGCGATCCCTCTTGACCTACGAGATCTCCCTACCAACCATGGAGAAAAAAGCATAAAGGCATAGCCTTCAAAATCTTTACTCATGCTCAGAAGGAGCAAGTACTTTCAGACTCTAACAACGATATTGACGACACTATTGCTATGGTCGCCAAGAACTATAATCGAGTCATGAAAAGGTTCAGCCAGATGGCTGGAAAAATTGTCTCACGAGATGCTAGAGACAAACCGCAACTAAAGTTTCAGAAGGCTGAGAACAAAGAAGGCATACGAGGCGAAAAAGCAGAAAGAGGGGTTCAATACTTTGAATGTGAAGGCTATGGTCATGTGCAGAGGGAATGTCCTAACTTCTTGAAAAAGCAAAAGAAGAGATACATTGCATCCTCTTCGGATGAAGAAGAAGGAGAAAGTGACATAGAACTAACAAGCAACCATGTAGCATTCACTGCCTCCACATCCACCGAACTCATGAAGAAATCTACTTCAGATGATGAATTATCAGATGATGAGACTCTCAACAACGCATACAATGAGTGGTATGTCAAGTGGCTTGAAGACTCTCAAGTCATTGAGAAACAGAACGCTATCATTCTCTCACTCAATGAAGACAAGACTAGACTTCTCGAAACCATCATTGATCTAAAGAAGGAAATAGCTCATCTAAAAAGGGAACTAGAGCTCATGACCAAGTTCATCAAGATGATGAACCCAAACACTGACACCTTGAACCAAATCTTATTCGCTGGAAAATCAGCAAACAACTTGGAAGGACTTTGTTACTCTAAAGGAGCTTCAACATCAATAACCTCTTTCGTTCCTCAAAGAACTACCGACAACATGTCCCAACAGATGTCACAGACATCCGGAAGTACCCGACCTCAGAAGAAACACCATCATGACAATCCAAAGAAAAGAAGACATAATTGGACATGCCATCACTGTGGACAAAAAGTTCACATCCGACCATTCTGCTATCATCTATATGGAAAGAGCTCCGTTAAACAATGACGGGTGAAGGAAGTATACTATAGGGCTAACATTTCTTACACCTCACTAAAAGCCTCTACCAGTAATGATTGGTACTTTGACAGCGGCTCTTCTTGGCATATAACTGGTAATAGTACGTTCCTTACTACTCTGAAACCATGCTCAAACTATTTTGTTACCTTTGGAGATGGAGTGAAAGACAGGGTACTTGGAAAAGGGAAGCTCAACCTACCGAACTCACCTTGTCTAAAGGAAGCCTTACTGGTAGAAGGATTTACTGCCAATTTGATAAGCATCAGTCAACTCTGCAATCTAGACCTCGAAGTTAAATTTACTCATAACAAGTGTGCAGTGATGAACACTCAACTAGAGGAACTCATGACTGGACTTAGGTCACAAGACAACTGCTATCTATGGTCTCCAACAACAAATCCTTTATCTACTCAAAGCATTATATCCAAAGCACAAGAAACCAAGCTCTGGCACCAAAAAAATTGGACACATAAATCTAAGGAGCATGCAGAAGATTCTATCTGAAAAGACCATCGTCAAAGTTCCAGATTTGAAGATCATCGAAGGAAGAATCTGCGGAGAATGTCAGATAGGAAAACAAGTCAAAACGTCACACAAGAAGGTGCAACATCTTACCACCTCCCGGGTCCTGGAATTTGTGCATGTAGATCTCATGGGACCTATGCAAGTTGAAAGTCTTGGAGGTAAGAAATATATATTTGTATGCGTGGAAGACTTCTCAAGGTACACTTGGGTTGAGTTTATTCGAGAAAAGTCATATACATTCTCTGTATTCGAATCCCTATGTCGAAAAGTTCAAAGAGAGAAAAGAGAAACTATTGGCAAAATTGTGAGACTTAGAAGTGTTCATGGACGAGAATTCGAAAACATAAGCTTTGCAAACTTCTGTGATGCTGAAGGAATTGCTCATGAATTCTCTGCTCCCATTACCCCTCAAAAGAATGAGATTGTTGAAAGGAAGAACCAAACTCTTCAAGAAATGGCTAGAGTCATGATGTTAACCAAAGACATCCCTACACGCATTTGGGCAGAGGCACTTAACATGGCTTGATATATTCACAATGCTAAATTCTGTCTTATAGAGAACCCCGACAAAAGCTTGACCCTAAAAGCGACGAGGGACTATTTCTTGGATACTCTAGAAACAGTCGTGTTTATCGGGTCTTCAACAAACGAACCAGAACCATGATGAAGTCTATAAATATGTTTGTTGATGAAAACATCCCTGAGTTGCCTAACGACGATGAAGAGGATATCCCTAACACTCTAGATGTCAGACCAAATGTCAGTGACAAAGTAGGCGACTCAGAACCAGAATATGAAGCAAACATCAGCCATGATAAAGAAGATCCCTTCACGACAGAACAGAGAATCTCATCTAGAAAAGTCCAAAAGAATCACCCAGTTCATGACATAATCGGTGATGTCAATGAAGGTGTGCGCACTCGACAAAAGGCTCTTGTAAACTACAAGGAGATGATAGGTAACACTTGTTTTGTTTTAAAGATTGAATCTAAGAATGTGCAAGAAGCCACCAACGATGAATACTGGGTATGTGTCATGCAAGCAATTCAAAAGAGACGATGTATGGGAATTAGTACCCAAGCCCGACAATGTTAATGTCATCGGGACAAAGTGTATCTTCAAGAATAAGTCTGATGAACAGGGAAATATCACCCGAAATAAAGCTAGACTTGTAGCACATGTGAAATTCTGAATTGTAGCCAAGTCAAGAAGTCAAACACAAAGTCGTAACTTGTGTATCGACAACTTGCCTAAGAATCGTAAACCGTAAGCAAAACAGTAAACAGATAATAACGACACCAGAGATGATTACCCAGTTCGGTGACTCCGCACCTACGTCTGGGGGCACTTTGCCAGTGGAAAGGTTTTCACTATTAGGTAGTCAATAGTACAACTTCAAGCACCAACTAGCTATCACACAAGCTATTGTCCTAAGCTACTATAGATCTCACCGTGAACAACCTCGACCAAGGGCCTCTGCCCCTGTCTTTGAGTTCCTCACAATTCCACCCTTCGAGCAAGCCTATGCTCGGTGTCGTTGTCTTCTTTGACAGAGTTGTGAATCTTCAATCACAAACAAAAACCCTAACCGATCCAAACACTTAGTCTTCGCGACTTAATGTTTGATCGGAGCAAAGTCCGTTCTAGCGAATCTTAATCAGCCTCTCAACACGCCAATGGTGCACGGTTAAGAGCTCTGAGAAATCTTGCAATTGTTAGAACAAGAACGGATGATCTGCTAATGGGAAGCCCAAGGCTTTTTTTAGCAGCTCACATTCCTAATCCTTCTCGGATCAGGAACAGGAAGTTTCAGACTTCCTGAATAAATCAGGCAAGTCGTTGCCGCCTTCCATGATAGCTGGAAGTCGTCTTGCCTGTTCTGACTTCCTGAATAAATCAGGCAAGTAGAGTTGCCGCCTATTGCTGACGTGTTACTGCCAGCTGGAAGTCGTCTGACTTGTCGACGTCACTCTCTTGCGCTCCAAGTCTTCGTGGCGCCTTTCTTCTTTCGCTCCAAGCTTCGTCGAAATAGGAAAGCTTCAGATCTTTCCTAATCTAGATTGTAACAAGTCGTTCCACATGTCATGTAACATGTTGCACGACTTCTTACTTTTGCGCTAAAAAATTATGCCAACAATTAAACGTACCAACAATCTCCCCCTTTGGCAATTTTTTAGGCAAACACCTTTTTAAGCACATCGTCATCTTGTGGCAGTTACGCACAGCAAGTGATGTGAATTAAAACACATTTTAGGCACATCGTCACCTTGAGGCAGTTACGCACACAGCAAGTATGTGACTTCTGATGCGACTTCTTGTGCGTCTTTCTAGTTTGTCTTCAAGAGCGGCTTTTGGCGCGACTTCTGCGTGCAGCTTCTAGTGCGACTTCTGGCGTAACTTCTGGTGTAACCTATCTATCTCCCCTTGTTTGTCTAACAATATTGCCAAAGACAATCATACAATGAAATTCGACTAAACAGCAGGGTAAAAACCAGCTCACACCATGAGCAAAATAAACAGCTCAAACATGAGCAATTATCCAGCTCAAACATGAGCAAATAAAACCAGTGTCATAGTGTGCAGAAAAGTAACTCGGACATACCTCGAGGATTTAAGAGTGTGTGTTTGGAACAAGTTTATAGAGTAAATTCAGAGAAATACTTAAACTGAGTTGGAGTCATCAACATCATCTTCAGCAGCAGGAGCAGAGCGGAGGTCATCGAGAAGAGCTTTACATGCGACTTTACAGGTTGATAGCATAGAAATTGACTTCTCCAGATCATTGATCATCTCCACCAACTTTTCCTCCATCCTAGTGCCAAGTGGTCCTGAAGGTCGGGAGTTTGAACCAGCTTCTGATGCTTTGGCCATAGGAGGTGCGAGGTCCCTTATATGCTTGCCTTCGAAGTTCTTGAGGCTGATAGCAAGGGGCAGTGGCTTCTTACTCGGAACATCCGTCTCTCGAACAATGTGAGGACATTGTTGGAGAAGGAGACCGGTGATCAATGAAGGAAACCCGATAGGAAGCTTGACAGCGCATGATTTGGCATGCTTGACTAGATGTTCAATGACATATAAGCCAAAATCAAGAGAAGATTGCGTACCTATTTGGTATATGAGTTTAGCCAATTCGGTTTTGATGCTCGACCCGTGTGTAGAAGGCGCCCAATTTTCCAAGCCAATGCGGTAGAGAATTGAGTATTTGGCAGTAAGCTCAGTAGCCGCAATGGTGTCTTTGATGGGCCAGACCTTTTTCCGTCCTCCAGTGATCTCGACAGCTACTTTGTTCAAGTGCGGGACTTCTGGAGTGACTTCTGGGTCTTCTCTGCCAAGATAAGCATTGATAGTTGCGGCAGATATTTCGAAGCATTCACCCCGAACGAACACCTTTCTGTATTCCGCGTCTTCTAGATCATCAAACTCGCTTGAGAGGTTGACAATGAACTCTTTGACTAACGCTGGGTAGAATGGCCCGATGTTTATGACCATATTGGTCAGGCCTGCTCTTCGGAGAAGTTCCACGATTGAGTTTATCCCCTGCGTTTCTGTGGAAAGCTCTCTTTCTGGATAGATATTGCGCTGGTATACATACTGCCATTCAACCGCATTGTCTACAGAGTGGAAAGAGACATTATCCGTAGGAGCTTTAGGAACATTCTTGGGGAGTTTCTGCCCTCCCATTGCCTTTTTGACCCGTGGTAGTATAATCTGGGTGTCTTCTTCTTCAGATTCCTCTTCTTCTGGAGCAGCTGTTGCTACAGAAGTTAGTGACTTCCTTCTAGACTTCTTCGGCTGTTTAGAAGCAGATGCTCCTCCTTTCTCTGTGGTTTTCCTCTTTGGGGTCAATCTCCTCGGTATTTGAGGTTCTTCTTCATCGACCAACCTTCTTGTTGGTAGTTTCCTTCTCTCAAGCCTTTTGGGCATAGCTTCTTCTTCCATGGCTTCCTTTTCCATAGTCTCAGTGGCGACTATTTCTTCAATGTTAACAAGTTCCTCTATAGGTCGAGTGACTTTTGGAATAGCTTCCGGATCTTCATTAAGCCCTGAATCACTGTCCGGAACGACATGGGAACTTACTTCTTTCTGCAAGTCCTCGTTTATAGGGGATTTATCTGGTGCTGGTGTTAACTTAGAGGGGCTGGATTGGTCCTTGGTGCTAGTACCGTGAATTTCAGGAACAAGGGTTCCTAGAACTTCTTCAGGCAGGCTTTCATCTACAGTGTTTACTTCAGAGAGGATAGCAGATTTAACTTGTGTCGGGGTCGGAGTAGAGAGAGAGGCTTCCTCTTCCATATTTGCAGATTCGGCTAAAGTGTCGTCCTTCTCAACGACGGGAGTTTTTTCTACTGGTGTGATAGTTGGAGGTGAGATCGTTACTCCTTAAGGTGCTGCCGAACTTTTCCCTGAGATTTTTCCTCCTCGAATCCTTACTCCATGTTTGTTTGTCGAGGATTTTGAGGCTGATAACTTTCGAGCGATCATCTTTACCCTCATCTTTGCTCGTAATTTGGAGGCAGATGGTATGCGTCCGCTTCTAGTTCCAACCATTTGCTCGATCGGTTTTGGTTTGGAAGAGAAGAGCAAAATCTTACAGTTGCAGATTTGTTTTAGCCTTTTCAAGGTGCCCTAGCAGTTTTGGGACGAAGGAGAGGATTGTGTAGGCTTTTTCTGCGGAAGTAGAAGGGGGCGATTGCTGATTGGTTGATCGTCAGAACACAATCATTCTTTTTGAATTTTTAAACAAATAATTCCAACTGGACTTCTGATAATGAGATTTGGGCCCGGCTAGATTTTGTGGACCCTGGCTGGACCAGATAGAGAGAGAGAGTAAAAATTCACTCAAAAGCTCTCCCTCTTCTTTCTTGACTTCTGGTTATTCCAGACAGCAAAGTCCAAGGGATGACCTCAGACTTTCAAACCTGTTAGCATCTAATGCTTTGGTAAAGATGTCAGCGACTTGTTTCTCGGTGGGTAAATACTCGAGCTTTATCTTCTTGTCTTCTACAAGTTCTCGAATAAAGTGGTGCCTGATGTCAATATGCTTTGTTTTGCTATGTTGCACTGGGTTTTTCGAGATATTGATAGCACTGATGTTGTCACAGAACAAAGTCATGACTTCTTGTTTGACTCCATACTCTGCCAACATTTGTTTCATCTAAAGAAGCTGAGTACAGCTACTTCCAGCTACAATATATTCGGACTCAGCATTAGACAAAACAATACAATTTTGCTTTTTGCTGAACCACGATACAAGATTGTTCCCCAAGTAGAAACAACCTCCAGAGGTACTTCTTCGATCTGGTGTGCTTCCCGCCCAGTCAGCATCACAATATCCAACAAGAGTAGGAGAGGTATCAAAGGAATATAGTAGTCCCAATTCAGAGGTTCCCGAGATGTACCTTATGATCCTCTTGGCATGAGCTAAGTGACTGACTTTTGGATTGACTTGATATCGAGCACAGACTCCCACGGAGTAAGTGATGTCGGGTCGACTTGCTGTTAGATAGAGAAGACTTCCTATTATGCTTCGATAAAGGCTTTGATCAACTGATTCTCCCATCTCGTCGTTTGTGCATTTGGTATGTGTGGCAATAGGAGTTCTCTTGTGTGAGGCCTTTTATAACCCAAACTTCTTGACAATGTTCTTTGCGTATTTGCTTTGGGAGATAAATATTCCATCTGACATCTGCTTGATCTGGAAGCCTAGGAAGTATGTGAGCTCACCGACCATACTCATCTCAAATTCATACTGCATTTGTTGGACGAAACGTTCCACCATCTTGTCTGGCTTTCCTCCAAATACAATGTCGTCGACATATATTTGAGCAATCATGATGTCCCTTCCTTCCTTCTTCACAAAGATATTTTTGTCTACTCCCCCTCGAATATAACCATTCTGAACTAGGAATTGAGTGAGACGTTCATACCATGCTCGTGGAGCTTGTTTGAGACCGTAGAGGGCTTTCTTTAGTTTGTAGACATGATGAGGAGAGTCACGGTCTTCGAATCCCTTTGGCTGAGCCACATAGACTTCTTCGTTGAGATTTCCATTAAGGAAGGCACTCTTTACATCCATCTAATAGATTTTGAACCGTAGATGGCATGCTATGCCGAGCAGAAGTCGTATGGCTTCCAGTCTGGCTACCGGAGCAAAGGTTTCTTCAAAGTCGACTCCTTCTACTTGTGTGTACCCCTAAGCCACCAGTCTCGCTTTGTTTCGAGTGATGTTTCCTTGCTCGTCAAACTTGTTTTTGAATATCCACTTTGTCCCGATGACATTGACATTGTCAGGCTTGGGTACTAGTTCCCAAACTTCATTCCTTGCAAATTGGACCAATTCTTCTTGCATGGCGCAGATCCAGTACTCATCATTGATGGCTTCTTGTATATTCTTTGGCTCAATTTTGGAAATAAAGAAAATGTTACCTATCATCTCTTTGTAGTCTAGAGATGCCTTTTGTCGAGTCCACACTCCCTCATTTATGTCTCCTATCACATCCTGGGGTGGATGATACTTCTGAATTCTTCTTGACGGAGCTCTCTGTACTATAGGAGATGCCGCTTTGTCCGGGATGATTGGACTTTCGTCTTCGGATTCTTTGCTGCGCTCTTCGCCTCTGACTTCCGGTCTGAATTCTCCCCTGACTTCTGGTCTGACATCTCCTGAGAGATTTGGGACTTCTTCGTCCTCGTCACTGCGTTGCTCATTACTGTCATCGATCACGACATTGATGGATTCCATGATAGTCCGGGTGTGTTTGTTGAATACACGAAAAGCCCGACTATTTCTAGAGTATCCGGGGAAGATGCCTTCGTCGCTCTCAGGATCAAGTTTGCGTCGAGGTTCCCTATCTGCAAGTATGTAGCAGATCGATCCAAAGACATGGAAATATTTGACATTCGGATAGTATGTACCATATTTCATAAATAGTGAGCGAAGTTCCAGGGCGGAGGGTCACTCTATTATGAATATGGCATGCCGTATCCAAAGCTTCAGCCCAGAAGTGCTGCGGGATGTCTTTAGCTAACATCATGACTCTTGCCATTTCTTGAAGAGTGCGATTTTTTCTTTCAACGATCCCGTTTTGCTGAGTGATGGGAGCAGAAAATTCGTGTGCAATTCCTTCAGCATCACAAATATTTGCGAAGCTGATGTTTTCAAACTCCTTTCCATGATCACTTCGAAGTCGGATGACTTTTCCAATGACTTCTCCTTTTTCTCGTTGAACTCTCCGACATAAGGCTTCAAAGACTGAGAAGGTGTCTGACTTTTCTCGAATAAAGTCTACCCAGGTGTACCTCGAGAAGTCGTCTACACATACAAATATGTACTTCTTCCCTCCTAGACTTTCTACTTGCATAGGTCCCATAAGGTCAACATGAAGAAGTTCTAGAACACGAGAAGTAGTAAGATGTTGTACCTTCTTGTGTGACGTCTTGACTTGTTTCTCAATCTGGCATTCTCCACAGATTTTTCCTTCAATGATCTTGAGGTTGGGAATTCCAATGATCGCCTTTTCAGAGAGAATCTTTTGCATGCTCCTCAAGTTGATGTGACCAGGTTTTTGATGTCATAGCTTTGTCTCTTGAGCTTTGGATAGAAGGCACTTGGTTGGCAAGGTTGTGACTGTTGGAGACCATAGATAACAGTTATCAAGGGACCTGTGGCTTGTCATGACTTCCTTCTGCTGTTCGTCTTTGACTGAGCACTTGTCACGAGTGAAGTTGACATCCAGATTTAAATCGCATATTTGACTTATGCTGATGAGATTTGCTGTAAGACCTTCTACTAGTAGAGCCTCTTTTAGACATGGTGAGTTAGGAAGGTTGATTTTTCCTTTCCCGAGTACTCTAGCTTTTACTCCATCTCCAAACGTGACGAAGCTATTCGTGCAAGGTATTAAAGTGACCAAGAATGAGCTATTACCATTCATATGTCGAGAGGATCCACTATCAAAGTACCAATCGTTGTTGGTTAAAGCCTTTAGAGCGGTGTACGCGATATTAGCTCGATAGTTTACCTCCTTAATTCGCCATTCCTTACGTGGTTGTGCTTTCTTGATGGTGGACCTTTTCTTGACAAAGCTCCTCCCATATAGCTGATAGCAGAAAGGTCGAATATGTCCTCTTCGTCCACAGTGGTGACATACCCAGTTATGTCTTTTGTTCTGCGTCTTTGAAGCGGCCAAGGTGAGAGGCTTTTTGGTCGCTTGGTCAGCCGTGAAGTTAGGAGACTTCTCACGCGGCTTCTGGGGGACAACCTTCTGAGGGAAGAAGATGGTGTGCGATGATGAGGCTTCTTTTGAGTATCCAAGACCTTCCATATTTCTGGCTGGCTTTCCGATCAAGAGAATTTGGTCTAGGGTGTCAGTGCTTGGATTCATCATCTTTACAAACTTGGTGACTTGTTCTAACTCTCCTTTTAACCGAGCAACTTCCTTTTTGAGATCAACAGTGGTTTCGAGAAGTCGTGACTTGTCTTCATTAAGAGAAAGAATGAGAGCATTTTATTTTTCGATTACCTGAGAGTCTTCAAGCCACTTGACATACCATTCGTTGTATGCATTGTTGAGAGTCTCAACGGATAGCTCATCATCAGAGTCATACTTCTTTGAATTCTCGGAAGGTTGCTCTATTGTGGAGGAAGTAAAAGCAACATCGTTACTTGTATGCTCAACGTCACTGTCTTCCTCATCTTCATCGTCAGTTAGAGAGGCATTGAATCCCTTCTTTTGTTTATTTACGAAGTTAGGACATTCTTTTTGCATGTGTCCATACCCTTCACATTCAAAGCACTGGACTCCTTTTCCTGATCGTTCTCCTCGTCTTCCATCGCTATTTGAGTTTTCGAGCTTCTGGAACTTCTGCTGCGGCTTGTCTCTGACTTCTCGGGTGACATTCCTTCCTGTCATCTGGCTAAATCTTTTCATGACTTTATTGTAGTTTTTGGCCAGCATAGCGATAGTTTCCTCAATGTCACTATCCGAATCAGAGTGCGTCAAGTTCTTCTGCTTTTGGGTAGAACTCTTGAAAGCCACACCTTTATGTTTCTTCTCGATAAGAGGTAAGGAGAGCTCGAAGGTCATTAAAGATCCCATGAGTTCATCAAACTTCAGTGTCTTCAAGTCATGGACTTCTTCTATGGCGGTAATCTTCATCTTGAATCTGGGACTTAGGGCTCTCAACGTTTTTCTGACCAAATCTTCATCGGTCATAGGCTTGCCAAGTGAATATGATTCATTGGACAGATCCTTGATGCGCACATTAAACTCCGCAATAGTTTCGTCTTCATTCATGGTCAGGGCCTCAAAGTTGGTCGTGAGTTACTGTAACTTCTGCTCTTTGACTTTGGAAGTACCCTCGTAAGCAACAACAAAAGTGTCCCAGGCAATTTTGGCACTTATGCATGTGTTGATGAGTCGAAACACATTCTTGTCTACTCCATTAAAAATAGCATTGAGTGCACGAGAATTACCTAGGGCGGCTTCATCTTCTTCCGCGCTCCACTCCTTTTCAGGTTTGATGCTAGTTTGATTTCCATGAGCATCAGCATAGTAAGGTTCCTCCCATCCATTGATGACAGACTTCCAGGTTTTGATGTCGAGGGACTTCAAGAAGGCACACATCCGAGCTTTCCAGTACCCATAGTTTGTTCCGTCGAGTACTGGTGGTCGATTTACTGAACCTCCTTCCTTTGAGTCCAGATTGGCTATTCAGAAATTTTGTAGAAAAATCACCTAAAAGAAAAGGTGCCTCCTCTAATACCAATTGAAATTCTGAATCGTAGCCAAGTCAAGAAGTCGAACACAAAGTCGTAACTTGTGTATCGACTACTTGCCTAAGAATCGTAAACCGTAAGCAAAACAGTAAACAGATAATAACGACACCAGAGATGATTACCCAGTTCGGTGACTCCGCACCTACGTTTGGGGGCACTTTGCCAGTGGAAAGGTTTTCACTATTAGGTAGTCAATAGTACAACTTCAAGCACCAACTAGCTATCACACAAGCTATTGTCCTAAGCTACTATAGATCTCACTGTGAACAACCTCGACCAAGGGCCTCTCCCCCTGTCTTTGAGTTCCTCTCAATTCCACCCTTCGAGCAAGCCTATGTTCGGTGTCGTTGTCTTCTTTGACGGAGTTGTGAATCTTCAATCACAAACAAAAATCCTAACCGATCCAAACACTTAGTCTTCGCGACTTAATGTTTGATCGGAGCAAAGACTGTTATAGCGAATCTTAATCAACCTCTCAACACGCCAATGGTGCACGGTTAAGAGCTCTGAGAAATCTTGCAATTGTTAGAACAAGAACGGATGATCTGCTAATGGGAAGCCCAAGGCTTTTTATAGCAGCTCACATTCCTAATCCTTCTCGGATCAGGAACAGGAAGTTTCAGACTTTCTGAATAAATCAAGCAAGTCGTTGCCGCCTTCCATGATAGCTGGAAGTCGTCTTGCCTGTTCTGACTTCCTGAATAAATCAGGCAAGTAGAGTTGCCGCCTATTTCTGACGTGTTACTGCCAGCTGGAAGTCGTCTGACTTGTCGACGTCACTCTCTTGCGCTCCAAGTCTTCGTGGCGCCTTTCTTCTTTCGCTCCAAGCTTCGTCGAAATAGGAAAGCTTCAGATCTTTCCTAATCTAGATTGTAACAAGTCGTTCCACATGTCATGTAACATGTTGCACGACTTCTTACTTTTGCGCTAAAAAATTATGCCAACAATTAAACGTAGCAACAACATGGATACACACAAGTAGAAAGAGTGGATTTTGACGAAACATTTGCTTCTGTAGCCAGACTTGAGGCTATCAAACTTCTTCTCAACATTACTTGTCATCTACAAATCAAACTTTATCAGATGGACGTGAAGAGTGCATTCCTGAACGGATATCTGAACGAAGAAGTCTATGTTTCTCAACCAAAGGGGTTTGAAGACCACAACTCACCACATTATGTCTACAAGCTTAAGAAAGCCATGTACGGTCTCAAACAAGCACCTCGAGCCTGGTATGAACTTCTAACACATTTTCTAATTCAAAATGGATATACTCGAGGGGGAATTGACAGAACTCTATTCGTGAAAAAAGAAGGAAGCAACATTATGATTGCTCAAATTTATATTGATGACATTGTGTTCGGAGGAATGTCTGCCAAGATGGTGGAACGTTTTGTTCAACATATGCAGTCTGAATTCGAAATGAGCATGGTCGGTGAGCTTACCTACTTCTTAGGCTTCCCGATCAAACAAATCGATAATGACATCTTTATCTCCCAAAGCAAGTATGCCAAGAACATTATAAAGAAGTTCAGCTTGAAAAAAGCTTCACACAAGAGAACTCCAATCGCTACCCATGTAAAGCTTACCAAAGATGATCAAGGCGAACCTATAGATCAAAGTCTCTATCGAAGCATTATTGGAAGCCTATTATATCTTACAGCAAGTCGTCCTGACATTGCTTTCTCAGTAGGAGTTTGTGCTCGCTACCAAGCAAACCCAAAGACAAGTCATCTAGCTCAAGCCAAGAGTATTATCAAATATATATCAGGTACAACTGAGTTAGGCTTATTCTACTCTTTTGACGCATCCTCTACACTAGTAGGATATTGTGATGCTGATTGGGCAGGAAGTACTCATGATCGAAAAATTACCTCTGGTGGATTTTTTATCTTGGGAATAATCTTGTCTCATGGTTAAGCAAAAAGAAAAATTGTATAACTCTGTCTACTGCTGAATCCGAGTATATTGTTGCCGGTAGTAGCTGCACTCAGCTTCTATGGATGAAGCAGATGCTCGCATAGTATAATGTCAAACAAGATGTCATGACATTGTTTTGTGACAACATCAGTGCCATCAATATCTCGAAGAATCATGTGCAACATAGCAAAACCAAACAAATAGACTTCAGGCACCACTTCATTCGAGAGCTTGTGGAAGACAAAAAGATCAAGCTAGAGTATATTCCTACAGAGAAACAGCTTGCTGACATCTTCACAAAAGCAATGGAAACAAATCAGTTTGAAAGTCTGAGGTCCTCTCTTGAACTTCGTTACCTTGAATAATATTCGTCAAGGAAAAAAAGGGAGAGAGCTTTGGTGATTTGTTTTCTCTCTCTAGAAGTACTACTAGGGTCCACAAAATCAAATTCGGGCCCAATTATCCAAGCCCGTTTCAGTTTGTTTCCAAAATAAAAGAATAAACAAAAAGAAAACAAAAATCTTTTGTGACAAGAGGTATAGCCAATCCACGCAGAAACTCCTCAGCTTCGCCACAGAAAATTCAGGCGCCCCTGCATCTCTTCTACTTTCTCGGACATATACCCCAAGCGTTCAAAATCTAGGGTTTCCCATCCACAGACTTCCCATCTTCAAACCTTCTACGCTCTCCTAAAAGAAAATGGTGGGTACACAAAGCGGACGAACACTGGCTAGATCAAAGAAATCATAACCCAGAATGAGGTATAAAATAGTTCCAAAGAAAGGGACAAGTCCGACAGCTGCACAAAACAAATATGGAGTGAAGATCCTTGGAGGAAACTTCTCCAAATCAACGCACAGTCAGACTGAAACCACACAATCGCCAGTCCTTGACGAAGACGCATCAACAAGAAAGGAAATCCCTTCCCACAATGTTGAAGAAAAAGCTTCAACAGACTCCCAAGAGCCAGACCCATCAGTATCAGTAACAGGTAACCCTAATTCCTCCTCTCAAACAAAATCCAGAGAACAAGAAGGTAGTCCAATCATAGATAAATCACTCCCCTAGGGGATCTTCATACTCCTAGTACAAGAAAAAAGATATGTGCTCATAGGACTCCCTAGAACATCCCTGATGCTCCATTAGACAATGTCTCCTTCCACTCTGTTGAGAGTGCAAATAAGTGGAAATATGTATATCAGCGAACCATCTATGCAGAAAGAGAGCTCTCTAAAGATGCACAAAAACTTGATGTCATTATGGAACTGCTTTGAGACGCAGGACTCCTAAAGACTGTAACCAATCTGAGTGTATTCTATCCTAAAATAGTCAAAGAAGCTATTGTGAATCTTGCACCATGCTTTTGTGATCCATCTCACTTAGAAGTCCGGAAGATCTATGTTCGAGGACATGAATTTGACTTCTCAGATAAATCGATCAATGCCTACCTAGGGGTGGAAAAGGTGACTTCTGTCGACCAGGTTGCTAGTCTCCATACCATAGCAAGAGAAATGACTGGCCAAGCAAGAAAAGATTGGCCCCACAAAGGAACAATGGCATCATCTGAACTACCATACAAATACTCAATTTTGTATAGGATTGGAGTTGCTAACTGGGCTCCATCTACACATGGGTCGAACATCACTGCATATTTGGCTCACCTTATCTATCAAATAGGTAAACACTCCCCTGTTAACTTTGCCTCCTTTGTTGCTAATCATATGGTCAGACATGCAAAGTCCTATGCTGTGGAACTTCCCATTGGCTTTCCCACACTCATCACCGGAGTACTTCTACAACAAAATCCTGACATCCTGTAAGGAACGGATGAAAAAGGAAAGCGGCCTGGAGAACTCAATATAAGTCATAAACTGTTTGAAGGGAAACATGTGCAGGACCTAGAAAAATCCACTGTTGGAACACCTATAGCAGCAAGCAAATTTAAGAAAGGAAAGACAATCCAAGAAAACGTCCTGAAGGAACTTTGAAAAGAGGTAACCTGTCTCTCAAAGACCATAGATGTTCTCACCAACAGAAAGAAAGTTTGTGAAGGCCTTATACATGACTTGACGGCTAGGAAAGAAGTAGAAGAAGAAGCAGCCATCTCTCAAGAAGAAACCAGCTCCACGTCACAGTAAATCCTCACTAATTTTGTCTTTGAAGAACGTTTTTTTTGAAAACTCTTTAAATAACCGGGGAGTGTCCGGGTTACTTTTTGAACAATGTTGTTTTTGCTCCTTGGAGGAGCTTGAATTTTGCCCTGTGTTTAGGGGTTAGTTTGCTCGTGTTTAGAGCTGGTCTTTTTATTTGTCGTGTGTCATAATCTTCTTTGATGTACCCTTTTGCCATTTTTGAGGCAATCAGAGGGAGATATTTAGGTAAGGCAGTTTCAAGCCATCCAAAAATCTTGGAGACTTGTTAACTCAAACATAATGGAACATGTGTCACGACATGTTACCACGTGTTATATGTCTTGCTACATAAGACATCATAAAGATGAAGAATATGATGGAACATGTGTCACTACACATGTTATATGACATACTACGGAACATGTGTCACATGTTGCAATCTTGCTACAGAAGACGGCATGTTACTGAAGAACAACTAAAGAACGTGGCCATTCGGAAACAGTGCTCGCCCGAAGATACTGAAGATGCTAAAGACACTGCTAGCCGAAAATAGTGCTCGCCCAAAGATCGTCGACAAGTGTGCTTGCCTAAAAAATTGCCAAAGGGGGAGATTGTTACTACGTTTAGTATTAGCATATTTTTTTAGTGCGAAGTCAAGATGTCAGACAACATGTTGCAACACAGTTGATGCGACATGTTACTCGCGGGATTAGACAAGACATCGAAGACTTACTGATTTAATCACAAAAGCTACACGCGCAAAAGGATTAAAGACCATGAACGAATTAGGCAAGGTCCAGCTGGAAGAAAGACACGCAAGCAAGATTTAATAAAGGCGGCAACGCCAACTTGTCACTTGCCAGAAAAGCAAGGTGTCAAGGGATTTCTTAATCGGAATAGAAATCGGATTAGGCAATGTGAGTTGCTATTAAAGCAGGCGCTACCCCCTTAGCAACTCGGTCCTTTCTCTGTGCTAAATTCTCAGAACTCTCAACCGTGTAAGACTAGCGGATTGAGATGCTGATCTATTTAGAGAGGACGTTGTCGATTACATACATCAAGTCGAGGAGATTTGAGTGTTTGTAGCCTATTGGGTTTTGTTCGTGATTGAAGACTCGCGAAGAAGATTGTCGAAGACAACGCATCCGAGCATAGGCTTGCTCGAATGGTGGAATTTAGAGGATCTCAAATACAGGGGGAGTCCCTGGTCGAGGTTGTTCACGGTGAAATCTCTAGTAGCTTAGGACAATAGCTTGTGTGATAGCTAGTTGATGCTTGAAGTTGTACTATTGACTACCGAATAGTGAAAACCTTTTCACTGGCAGAGTGCCCCCAGACGTAGGTGCGGAGTCACCGAACTGGGTAAACATATTGCGTGTCTTCTGTTTACTGCTTTACTGTCCATAAATTGTGAATAGGCAAGTTTTCGAACCAATCGTTACAACATTGTGTTCGATATCTTGTCCCTGCTACTTAACAAAAGTTCAAGGTTGTTCTCTGAGATTTGTCTTCCTGGTATGAACGCACTCTACGAATCCGAAATAAGAACAAGAGAATTACTTTGAGCCTATTAACCAACATCTTGGTGATCACTTTATAGCCTCAGGTCGGTAACTCCGGATTGGGCACCTTGGGAATCACAATATCAGCCTTGTTCAGGTCTGTAGGCATCACGGCTGAGTTGAGGGAACCTGAAACCACCAGGACCACTTCTTCCTTCACTGTACTCCACTAGCTCTGAAAAAACCCTGGTATGGCTCTAAAAAACCATGAACCCGTCCGGGCCTAAAGCCTTATCGGGGGTGCATCAGAAACAAAGCTCCTCTTATTTCCTCCTCCGTTACCTGAGTGAATAGAGAACTATTAGTATCAGTTGTAACCACCTTTAGAACCTGGCAAACCTACGTCCCTTTCGAAGTGAAGATCTTATCAAAGTAGCCAGCTAGATGATTTCTCAAATTATTTTCCTGAGTTTCCCAGTTCCTCGTCTCGTCCCTCAATCTGAACATAAAATTTCTTTTATACCTTTTAGAAGGTGGCGCGTGGAAAAACTTGGAGTTCTTGTACCCCGCCTGAAGCTACACATGTTTAGACATTTGACTCTCGAACACCTCTTTTCTCGTAAGAATCTTCTTAAACTCGTGTACAACCACCTTGTCCCTCAATTGGCTCAGTTTTTCCCTGGCGTTTCTGAGTCCGTTGGCCAGTCTAGTAAAATTCCCGATATCATCCTCAAGATTTCCCGTTAACTTCATGCTCCATCTTCTCAGCTTCTCCCCCGCTCGAGCCAGCCTATCACTGATCCTCATTGTTGGCCCCTCGTTCTATGCCTTCTCCACTGTATCTGTCAGCCTCCCGTCCGAAATTCAGGCGTTCTCGAAATGAAATCTCAGAGGGATTTGACAACACGGCTGTTCTCCACTATCCACAAGGAGCGGACTGTGGTTTGACGTAGAGAACCCAGGTTCATGAGAACCACCCCCGAAAATTTCTCCCACCATCCCGGATTGGCCGCCGCTCTGTCTAGCCTGACCTCAATCCAGGCAGCACTGCCCTGTCCTCTTTTCCACGTGAATATGTACCCTTTGAGATCAAGATCAGAAAGGTCGCAACAGACTAGGACATACCTAAAGTCGTTAATCAACGTCGAAGGATACGGATTGCCTCCGTACATCTCTCTATTGTCCGCAATTTTTTTAAAGTTTCCAACCACACACCACAAGCCTACATCTTCCCCTGTCAACGTTTTCAGAAAGTTCCACATTTCATGACGAAGATTTCTGTTAGACTCCCCATAAATACCTATTGGCACAACCACATACTTCTTGGTTATACCATTTTCTTTCGTTCGAAACCTACTCTACTCTTGACTTTCTCCACCACTTTCGTATCACACAAGATTTCACAAAAGAAAATAATCATTGGCTTATTCTCTGAAATCACGTCCAGATGGAATTGGAAATGCCTGAGGTTCCCAAGCTCCCGCCAGTTCCAAGACAGAACAATCATCTACCTCTATGGGTTCGGACACCCCGTCGCTCTATCCTCCGCCCCTCAACTACTACTGATGATATCTTCCTCTTCAGCCTCTTCCAATCTGACTCCTCTTTTCTTCCCTCTCCCCATGGAAACCGGGATAAGATCCTGGGCCTCAACCCTAAAGTCGACCCAGAATGTGTTAACATTTGGTCCCTTCAGCTTGAGTTTCCTTCTTATCGCTTTTCAAACGAAATTGTCACCCTTAGTCCTAGGAACCTCTTCCATACTCTGTTAAAGTTCGGAGAATCCGACATAATCACATACCCCAATGCCTTCCCAATCTTGGCCAGAACCGCTTTCTTTTTAAGGCGTTCTGAAATCCCATGACTATGGGCCCACATTGGGATCGACAAGAAGCTCATCGAAGAGGGACTTGTGTTTGCTCCAAGCTTTTCTAGCAAGAGATAGCCCCTATAGTAAGTCCAGAGGATTCCGTACAAAACTCTATACGCTTCCTCTTTCTTATAAAATCGGAAAAGGAAAAGGTTAGCCTTGATTTGCTGAATAAATACTCCGTCTTTGGTCTTCAGAACTCGGCCAAATATTCCTTCATCGTCCGAAAGTCACACCTAGAACTGGTAGTGAAAGTCACACCTTCTCTCCCTGTGACTTGATTACCGAAAGTCACACCTTCATCGGCCAAAATTTTCCACATACAAGTAGTGAATTGATAACTCCCTTTCTATCAACAATTGTCATTTGATTTTGGGCATTTTAAGTTACAGCCCATGCACATTAGTGGTTTATGTTATGCTCTATAATTCGGCGTGAATAGTACAACGTAGCTTGTCTTACCTTACTCACTCCTTTAAACCCCAACACTTCGATGCCTCATTTCTTCTTCCTTTCTTCATCTTTCAAATCTGAACCCATTAGAGCACGCCTTCAAAAACAGCCAAATCCGCCTCCAATTGTTGATTACGGGGTCGACAAGCTCAGGTGCCCTGACAAACACCATTGCCTTCATCTAGTTCAGCTATTCTGTCAATGCTATCACCTTTCCCCAGAGAAACGAATTAATCTAATCATTCTCCAACTTCAGATGACAAGGCAGTGAGTGGATTAAGGCCAGTTTTTATTAATTTAATTAAATACAAGTATATATATATATATATATATACACATACATACCTTGTTCTTTTATCAATTGCTCGTTTGATTAAATATATTTACATGAAACATTTAAATGCTCGTTTGATTAAATTTATTTACATGAAACATTTAAATCCTGTCACACAGTTGGTATTTGAAATCACATCATCAAACAGTGTGTATACCACGTTATTTAAACTGCAAATCATCGAATGAAATAATTAAACTTACAAAACAATCTATGCTACATTACCTGGCTATTTCAAATGCACTCCACTAGTTAGTTATTTACAAACACAAATTTCATACTATTTGGACCATCTCAAGTAATATTCATTTACAAAAATACCTAAAGCAAATGATCATAGCCCTGAATTGGGGTTGTTGCCAGCAAGGATGAGAGAGATTTCCAAACCCCTGCTGAAAGCTTGGTTGAACATAAGCCGAGTTTGGAAAGTTGATACGAATGGGAACCATGAAACGAATGCAATTGGAACAAAGATAATCATCCCCATCCCAGCATCGTAGAGACGGGCCAGTGAACGTATTGATTTCCACATCCCCAACTTCTTAATCACAGGCTTCCATGCTGCAGCTATCTGGAAACCAAAACAAAAATATTCACATCCCATCCCAGCATATCATTAAGAAAGACTCTAGTCTTAACCAACACTGGATAGTTAATATGTATGTATAACTAATGACACTTCTGAAACAGACTCAACAAGTTTTTCTTTGTCTAAATCTACTATCCCAATTGTAATGTTCAGTTTTGGATACTTACCATTAACAAGTGTGCTGACTAGTAATCAAATTAATTAGATTTTTAAATAAAAACAAATGTCATGCCAGTTAGTAACAGGCTAGCTGACAGAATGGCCTTGCGCTGAACAAGATGGATACTTTGGGTAGCAAATCCAAACAAACAAGAAGTCTGGAAGAACCAAAAATGTATAGGATCGGGAGGCTACACTGACATAATACAAAATAGTTTATTGATTCAACTTGTTAATAAAATGAGAGCATCCTTCATATATAGTGTAGATCTATACTAATTAGGGAGCTAACTAACTAGGAAGCTAACTAATAAGAAATAACCTAAATACTAATCTAGGAAATATCATGATTAACATCCCCCCTCAAATTGATGTGTCAAGTGAGAAGCATCAATTTGCAACCATGAACTGACGGCTCGGACAAAAAAGATCATTGCATCCTCTTCACACAACTATTCAAGACAACATCATTGGATGAGTAATCAACCAAAATTGTTCCAAAAAAACAAAGTATCCATTGCCATTGATCAACACACCAAGAAAAAAACCTGGAATAAGTAATTTTAATACCCGGGACCTCACAAAACCCTACGAGGAAATGATTTTAACTGTCGCGAAGCCATAAAACCCAACGAGGAAATGATTTTGACTATAGGGACATCACCAAAACCTAACGAAGTTTGTTTTGAGAAAACCACTGAAACGAATGAAGTCAAGAAACTCAAGAAAAGATGAAAAACTAGTTGGGCTGAATCATTATAGCGTGAAGAGTAACAAATGAACAATACGCGTGATAAGGGGGGAAATGAACTTATCAAAAACTGACTGGTTTGCCGAAAAAATAGCCGCATAAAGAAAACTAAAACGCAAATAATAATAACGGGGGAAACAGAACAATAGTGCCCCGCCAACCCGCTAAAACATAATTAACGAGTTGGCAAAGCAACACTTGCAAAAAAGTTGAACAAGGATCAAACCTAACCGTTTGATACCATGACAGAATATAAAATACTTTATACTAACAACTGATACTATAAAACTAATAGGAAATAACCCAAATACTAACAAGAGGAAGCCTTTAATCTAGGAAATACTAAACGGATATATCTTGATTGACAATTATACACGTTCATTTCAAATAATTGCATACTTGTACTAGTGCACATATGATAGCTTTGGCTTGCATATGTTCCCATAGATTGAGATATTTATTTTATCAGAATTTATTGAGATGTTAGAGGTCTATGTAGGCTTGATCTATGTAGGCTTTATTTTATCAGAACCATGATAGGCTTGATCTATGTAGAGAGAACTTTCGTTCACCAAGTAACTGAATTTTATTAGGATAAATTAAGAGGCATCACTAACAACCGAAATGGACTTGGTTGTTGTTGATTATATTATAACTTTATTAGTATTTTAAATCAACACTGTCAAATTATTTATAGTCCCACACTATTTATTGAAATGTCTTTAGTTATAGTTAGCACAAATAATACAGTCTATTCCTTATTCACTACAACAGCAAGGGATTTTTGTTGACTAAAGTGTACTTGTAGGAAAGTAGTAAAACATCTGCAAGAAAGAGGACAATTGTAGAAGAGGGTAACTTACAGAAAGAATTCCCCATCCCGTGGGTACAAAGGCTAATATGGAAGCAAATATGTCCGTGATGGACAAATCTGTAAGAATAACTGCGGCGGCAATACCAGCCAGTGCCAACATGAAGAAGACCCCTTGAATGAAGCGCAATATAAGCTGGAAATTGACTGATACTTTTTGGCTGAAGGTAAAAACCTAATAAACAAGGATGCAAAAGTTGATCAAACTATAAACAAAGGATACGGGCATTAATGCATCAAATTTTACAAAGGAGATACACACCTTGAAAAGGAATATAAGCACAGCTAGCGCAATCCATGAGAAGCCATACACCTGCATAGCAGAGTGAAATATTACATTCACCTCTAATATGATATTTTGCTGGTACATATTCATGAATATAATCAAGTGAAGGAATATATAATAATGATATAGTTCCAAACAAATATAAAGGATCTATGACTTATTTACAAAATAAATAAATTGATGTAGTTACATTGCACCCTAATTATAACTTATAAGTCCCCAGTCTAGCACTCAACAGCAACAGAAAGTCCATTGCTCCAATTAACAAGTGAAAAATGTAGGCAGTCTCTGCTTTTCAGTACTGATATTTAAGATCAGCAACAAGTATCGGTTTAAGATGTTGTAAAATGATGGAAAATATCAAGGAAAATGATAGAAATATATGGATAAGCTCAATTTCTTTACGGGCTTTCACTCTTTACTTGTAACTGTTAGAATAGTTAATTAATTAGGGTTTCCTATTTGTGTTATGCTTCCTAGTTTGATTGATTTCCTATTGTTCCCTATATAAAGGAACCTCCTCTTGTAATTTATAATCAAGTATCATCAATGATATAATTATATTTTAGAAATTCAACATGGTATAGAGGCATGTTAGGTTAGATCTGAGCCGTGTGCTTTGCCCACTCGCTAATTATGGTTAGCGAGTGGGCAAGGCAAAAACAAGGCAAGGCAAGAAGAAAAAAAAAGGTTCCGAATTTGATGTTCATCGCACACTATTCACGGCATTGTTCATCCCGAATTTTCCAGATTTGTTTCTTATTCAAGTATTCTTCTGCGACCGTTCTTAGTCACCTCCATTCTGGTTAGGCTCATAGGCCCCGACAAGTTTCTTCCAAGGAGTTTATGTCTTCACCGCCGGCAAGTGAAGTTTCTGCAGCTCAAGTCCGGCCGATTCGATTGTCCTCCCGTCTCCATCAAAAGCGCGTGAGTCCCACGCGCTGCCACACGCTTTTGATGTTTGTTTGCCAAGTTTTCTGCTTTGTTGAGTTGAGTATGCACCGTCGTAGTTGCTTAAAATTGTTTCGCACCGACGTAGTTGCTTAAGAAGCTTAGTGATTCTTCTTAAGAATTACTTTTGCACCGTTATTATGCGACGTAGTTGCCGCACCGTCATTATATGACGTAGTTGCATGAAAAGTTTGGTGATTAATCATAAAATTACCTTGCACCGTTGCTATGCGACGAGTTGCTGCACCATCATTATATGACGTAGTTGCTTGAAAAGTTTTAGTGATTATTTTTAATAATCACTTGTTCTCATGTCCGTATAATCCGCATGATTGAAGATGTTTTGCACCGTCGAACGACGTAGATGTTAGCTTTCCTATTATTCTTGCTTCACGTGCAAGACTTGTGTTACACGGTTTGCACGTGAGAGGGAGTGTTAGAATAGTTAATTAATTAGGGTTTCCTATTTGTGTTATGTTTTCTAGTTTGATTTATTTTCTATTGTTCCCTATATAAAAGAACCTCTTGTAATTTATAATCAAGTATCATCAATAATACAATTCTATTTTAAAAATTCAACAGTTGCAAATACTTTGGTTAGTAAGTGCCCAGAAGGTCTAATGCACCACTGTTTTGTGCTCGACTTTGCAACTATGAAAAATCCGCAGATTATGGATCAAAAACTGATACACACAACTTCCAAACAGAAATAGTACATAAATTGTCTTATTTGACATTTTGCAAAAACTAAGGAGTGTGACTTTCTTCACATGATACAAATATTTATCATGTGCTAACCCACTAATTAACTATAACAAACTCTAAAGCTAAAAGAAAACAAGTACATAGACCATTAACTTTAACACTAAGAAAGTACGAGAAAAGAGAGGGATTGTGACTCGTAAGAAAGTCTCACATTTAAAGGATGAAGATAATGGCAATTTGTCCTTTGAACCAATATATGTTGGACCCACCTTTTACACTGGTGTATTTAGAATTAGAAGAGAACACTTAACAGGACGGTAAACCAACTCTTCTATAACAAACAGGAAACAAGAATAACAATATTATAATAGCATTGTGTGGTGTAGCAACTATGCAACCTGACAATGTTGACATAAATTTTAAGGACTATTTAAACTGCATAGGTCAATGATAAATTTTTTACCGTTAATGACGTATTTGATCCTTGAACATTTAGCTTGTAGACAATGCCATACTGAAAGATGAAAAATCTTAAGCTTAAAATGGTCTCCACTATCCTCCCTTCAAAGGTCCGAATATGAGCCTGCCAGACAATTTTGAAATATAAATAGTAAAATAACAGTAGCAAACAAGAATTATAAAAATCATATACACGCGAGTTAGTTAATATATTAAAAAGAGGCATACATAGTAAATTGACCAAGAACAAAATGAAATACCATTTCTTCATCCCACCACGCCTCCCAACTCTCTTCTCCTTTAACTCCAATTCCACCTCGGTAGAGAAGCCAATTTGTCCAATCTTTGAAGTCTTCAACAGTCCTAACAGAAATAATATGAAGGGTCAAAAAAAGCTCAATGATACTCAAGACCTAATCATTTAATATTGTTGTGCTTACTTCTGCCACTCAAATCCAGCTGGATTGAACAAATAAGGGGCAAAAAGCCAAGAAAGAACCATAAACCAACTGCTAACTGTTAGAAGGATGTAGGATAGTGCTCCACCATCGTAAAATCCGTATGCAAGATATACTACCAACAACAGGGCAACTTCTAATCTGTGGACAATATAAAGCACTCCATTCAGTATGTACACTTGATACTTTGGCATTACTGATAAAAAAAAAAGAGTATGCATTTAGGAAAGAGAGAGATTGCCCAACCCTTTCACAAAATGACTGCGGGAATACAGCCTGTAATTCTCAGTAAATTTAATATGACGGACGACAAATCCCCTACCAGTTGCTTGATACTGTTGAGATAAGAAATAAATATTAGTATTAATTCAATATATCCAAAACTGTGATAGATAGTTCAAAGAAAAAAGCAGAACAAACCCTTGCACCGCCATGAAGAATAGTCCGACCAAAGTAATGAGTTCTAGTGCCCAACGAAAATGTGAAAAAGACAGAACATAGCTGAAACTGCATGGTGACGAAACTGACAACAGCCTGCAGCCATTATAGAAAAGGAATCACTGTCTGAGTAATAAGCACAAATTTGTTCAAGTACTGAGATGATACATTTGGATTTGAAAACCACTAGAAAATATTTTTTTAATCCAGTGTAATATATATATATATATATATATAAAAACCCTCCATAAATACATTTGCATTGTAGACTATCTTAACAGGATTCTGAAAAGGGTACAACTGTCCTTCGCATTGAAGAGGATATATAGTGTGTTCGACCAGTTGATCAACTATTAGTGATTTTTGTAACCTAATCGAAATCCGACCATCAAATTTACTACCTAATCGATTTTTTTCAATTTGTTAAAGGAATTAATTTAATCAGAATTATTTTGATTAGATTCGACTATAAATCAAATTTAAAAACAATTAGTGAACACACTACAATACTTCGTGTATTTGTTATTCACAAAACGAAAATTCATACTTGATATAATATATTAAAGTTATGAATTAGTTAGAGATGAAAATACAAGAGAATAAAAGTTAGAGATGGAATGAAAATTTTGAGAATGTATGTATAATGAAATTGGTATATAATTATATTTCAATTATACAATGTTACTAGTCAAACTCAAACCAAATTTTAAAAAATAATCAAACTAACCAAATAAAAAAACCAAATAAATTTTTTTGATTCAAGTTCAATTAAATTTTGAATTACAATTGAATACCACACACCCCTGGTTCCCATCATGATTTTATATATGTTTCAGAGTAAATAGTTAACATATAAATTATAAGATCAAGAGGTGTCAATGTAACTTCAAACATATTTAGTGCTCTAGACTAATTATAAAACTGTAGAGAACTTCTACATAACGATTAACAGCTAACTTCATAGTTTCAAAATAGCCATCGACTCAGCACCACGCCAATTATACAATTGGTATATAATTATATTTCAATTATACAATGTTACTAGTCAAACTCAAACCAAATTTAAAAAAATAATCAAACTAACCAAATAAACAAATTTTATTCAAGTTCGATTAAGTTTTGAATTACAACTGAATACCGCACACCCCTAGTTCCCATCATGATTCTAAATATGTTTCAGAGTAAATAGTTAACATATAAATTATAAGAGCAAGAGGTGTCAATGTATCTTCAAACATACTTAGTGCTCTACACTAATTATAAAACTGTAGAGAACTTCTACATAACGACTAACAGCTAACTTCATAGTTTCAAAATAGCCATTGACTCAGCACCACGCCAATTATACAATGGGTATATAATTATATTTCAATCATACAATGTTACCAGTCAAAGTCAAACCAAATTTTAAATTTAAATTCAAACCAACCAAATAATAATACCAATTTTCTATTCGAGTTCGAATAAGTTTTCAATTACAATTGAATACCGTACACCTCTATTTCCCATCATGATTCAAATATGTTTCGGAGTAAATAGTTAGTATATAAATTAAAAGAGCAAGGGGTAACAATGTAACTTCAGACATATTCAGTGGTCTACACTAGTTATAAAATTGTAGAGGACTTCTACATAAAGACTAACAGCTAACTTGATGATGTCAAAATAGTCATCGACTCAGCACCACGATAACATCTTCACTATTATATTCAGCATGTATTAAAATATAACAAAACAATGACACGCGAAGAGATATATAGGAGTAGTTACCTTTAGAAAACCCTGCTCCAGGATGGCACCCAACACCATTGGTACTGCTGTAAACACACCAATTTGAAAAAGAAATTGTGTATTCAAAGCAGCACTAAGGGCAGTGTTTGATGTTATGTGAGCTACTTCATCAATCCTTTCTCCAACTCCAGATAGTGCCTGCATCACCATCATATCTCAAAAAAAATTAAGAAAATAAAAACCACTAGTTGATTCCTATAGGAGACACATATTATTATATAATATGCCTACTTAAGCATGAGTGGGATGAGAAAAGAAAGGGATAATGACAGTTTACTACACATAACCATCCCGAAATGTCATTTTCATACCCTAACTAATTTTCTCTCTTTTTTAGTACCCTGACTATTTTTATTAACAACTTACCCTTAAAATGCCTAAAATACATAAACTACCCTTGGTTTTGATTTCAATTACGCCCGGTTTACTACGGCCCACGCAGCACAATGAACGGGGTTGAACGGTGATCTGTCCGCAGTAAACCGAGCAGAATTGAAATCAAAACCAGGGGTAGTTTAGGCATTTTAGGGGTAAGTTGTCAATAAAAATAGTCAGGGTATAAAAAAAATAGTTAAGGTATGAAAGTGTCATTTCGAGATAGTTAGGTGTAATAAATTGTCATCATCCCGAAAAGAAATGATGCCAACTTAGTGATCTAGTGCATTTACTTACTGTTAATCCTAAGGCCCAAGATTAACACTTACTGACACAAGTCAAAAAGGGATTTAAAGTAGGAAGCTATACTTTTTGTTGAACACCAATGGATAAATCATAATAAGTTGGCATTCGTGCAATACGTTTTGCATAAATCATACAAAACATACACAGAAGGAAGTGATGATGAAAGGACAATAACTTTAAAAGTAAGAAAATTTGAAGAAAAGCACATAGATTCTCTACAAATTAAAAATAATTAGAAGTAAATAAGTTAAGAATAAAATTAGTGAATGTTGAGCTTACCAGATATGCCTTTCCATAAAGAAAAACGTATACAGTCAACACAGTTAACTGCCAAACAGCACAATATGACAATCAGAGACAGCCAATAGCAAATATATAATAAGAACCCTTGCAGTTTACACAGAACTTCAATATACCATAATGTATAACTACCATACCATGGTGCAGAAGTAGAATCCAACTGTGGTGAAGTAGAACGACATCATTCTGAAGAAATCAAAAAGTTGCCCGAGCCTGTATATGTCCCGACTAAGAACTTGTTCCCCATTACCACCAGCAACCTTTCCTTCAAAAAGAGCTATCTGGTTGAGCCCAACATCTCTTCCTTTCCCAACCTGTAAATTTTATTTTCATTAGAAAATCAGTAATGTTTATATTCGATAAGAAAATGAGCACCGTTACCTGAATATATTCATGATGAGTGATATTTCCTTGGCGCAAAGTTGAATTGAATCCTGCATTTTGTTTAGGAAGTTACAGATAGATATCAAACAAATACTCAAGGAATCTGCAATATTTTGGCAGAGCTAGGCCAAAGGAGGAGAAAGTTTGTAAAATTCAAGTTCCATATCTAAGATAGATGTTTGAGGACAGATGTCTCCAAATTGAACCTTCTCATAGAGTTTAAGGTTCAATTAGAGAGTGTTTCTTGATTATACTCAATGTTGTAAAATTCCACGACTTGTTCGATTAGTCCCCGATCAATCCCCAATTAGTCTTCTATAATTCTCAACTAATCCTTTAATCCAATTAATCCCCAAAAGGCACTCCCCAACCAACTAGCGACTAGCGTTTTCTACAACATTGATTACACTATAAAATAAAACAGTGCTTTTAAGGTTCAATTAGATGGTATTTCTTGAAAACAAAACAAAACAGTACTTTTCATGATAACTAGACGCAAACACACTAAGGCAACGACATCTCTCCTAACATTAATTCTATAATTTAGTTAGACAAAAATGATTGGAAATGAGCATTAGAGCAATGAAATAACCTACACAACAACACAATCATCACACCAAGTAAAGAGATGAGAGCTACAAATAAAGAAGTTCCATGGAGGTCATACCCGCATAGATATCCTCACTGATGTTGATAACACGAGAGGCCTTGCTGATACCCCCTCGTGTTATATGAAAAATTCTATCAAAAACATCTGGATGGCCATAATGCATACGAACTCTGAATAAAACACAGGATGTCATTTAAATTAGCCACAAATTGAGAGCATCAAACGGCTTACATTGAAAGCATATGCTTACTTCAAAGGATTTGCCAGTACACGCTGACCAAGAGTAACAAAACTAGTTTCTTGGCTGGACATGAATGACGCTAAAGAAGAGACACTGCATACGATAAAGATGATTAAATAAGTGGCAGCATGTTGCAGATAGGCTGCAAGATTTAAATGTGCAAATGTTCAATAAAAGCATACCTTCCTGTAAACACATGCTCCCTGACACCAAGAATAGTAGGAGGGCGAATACCGTGGTCACAATGAAATTCTTCAAGTAAATTTCTCATCTTCAAGGCTTCCTCAAAATAATTGTCCTAAAGAAAAATTATTATTTAGCAAAGATAATGTAAATTGTCACTATTGCACCAAATTCACTAAAATGATAAGAAGAAGACAACAGACATACAAGTTAATGTTGTGTACTAAACACTTTATTTTCAGTAGAAGTGAGCAAGACAGCATTATCGGAAGGCTCACTTGTACTAAACACTTTATTGAATGATGAAACCGGCTAACCAAATATAAAAGGTTTTAATCGAAGAGACTCTACAATTTATACTAGAAAAAAAAAAATTATACCTCTGAGGGAAGTTTTGAAATATGAAGTTGTACAGAGTAAAAATAAAAATAGGAAAACAAAGTACATATAAAGGTCCGAGTCACGCCAAACTATCAAGGTTGACCTTATAGTTGTGAGTCCGGAGTCCGGACCATATATATATATATGTGTGTGTGTGTGTGTGTGCAACTCAAATTCAAATTCTACACTAACAAATATGTACAGTACAGAACCTCTAAAACCTCAAACTATAGCCTGTTAGAAAAAAATAAAACCATGTATTTAGTTCAATTTATTCAATTACGTAAATAATATTAAGCACAACATCATTTAGTTGTTGGTCTTATAGTTATATCAGTTGATGGTCTTATAGTTATATCAGCTAATCAATCACCTGATTCATGTCAATAGTCTGAATTGCATTTCCTCGAGTAAACACGATTGCGTGGTTTTGATTTTCAGGTTTTCCTTCGCCAAGTTTTGGATTTCCAGCCAATTTTATAGAGTAGACTTCCTGCAAAATAGCATGGATAATCAGGGTTATTTCAAAGAGACAATTATACTTAATATAATTATATTACAAGGAAATCCCTATTAGACATAACAATGCTGCTTATCCAATATATAGCAGGTAATGAAACATGTATACAACATCTGGAAGCCCACATAACTGCCAAGTTCGTTTGCATGCCACAAGCATCAAATGACCAAGGAAACTGACATTTTGGGACGTTTAATGAATTTGAAAACAAAAGGTTTAAGGTGAATTTGTTAGAAATCTTGACAGGAGGTTAAAAGTTATGTGATGCTTGATAGAGTATAAAACTATAATCGGTAAGTATTAGCTTGAACTTTTAGCCGAGTTGTTCCCCTTATAACTTGCTCTTCAAATCCAATGGATTATGTTCCAATGTCCTCTTAAAGTCCCAACAGACTAAAAGCTATTAGTTTACTTGTTATGGCTATTCTGCTAATTTCTAAAGGGTGCAGCCTTTTGATTTTATGATCTTAGAGGCAACACTAGCCAGCATACTATTTAGCATCCTCAGCCCCTTACCAGCCCTGACCTCTGTCTTGCTCTTTTTATTTGAAAGTCCTAGACTTATCTACACTTTCCACTTCTTGTTATCAGAAATCCTATATCTTTAAGTCATCTTAAGGAATCAAAATAATATATTAAAGAAAGTGAGCAGGATCCCAGGATCTCGAAAAGGGAACTACGCACACAAAGCCAAAATGAATTGGTGATACAAGGGGGCCTTTAGAGGTAAAGGAGAGAGAAAATTAGACAAAAGAAGAGAGAATTCTCAAAAGAGGAAGAAATGACAAGCCTTAAGAAATAGCGCACCCTCGGGGGATTGGAAAAGCTTCCTCGATTTTTATCCCAAACCCTTAACACTCAAGTTTTCAAACCCAAGATCACCACATAGGCAATAGATAGGTAGATAGATATACCTCAAATATGGCTTACATAACAAGTTTAAGAAAGAAGGCAAATTATCTGAACCTTGTCTTTCCCATTGATGTCACCCTTCACCAGCTTTGAGTAATACTCTTTAAGCACTTTGCCATCCTCCTTCAGAGTTTCAACCTCATCGATAAAGGCAACACGAAGAGCTTCATTTCTGACAATCAAAGAAGAGAGGGAAGAATATGAGGCAGGTATCTAATAATGCTTAACTGCTAAACATTTGTTAACTAATTAAGGAGATCCGATTAAGAAGATAAAGGTGGGCCTATAATCTACCTCTGCATTAACAATGCAATATCAGCAGCCTGAGGTTTTTGTTCCTCTTTTTGTTTACCATATATCTGACATGTAACAACATAAGTAAACTTCAAATCTGCCTGAGCTCTTGCTTCGGGGGACAACTCAAAACCTTGAGTGTTTGTTGCATCATTACTAGGTACTGTTGCCTCCACACCTGGCATACACATATATAATCAAATCCTTCACAACGCAACTAAAACATTAACCATAAGCAAGAACTAACCTCCAGCACTCAGCCTTTCCATATAACTCTGAAGCATCAGAGCCTTTCTGTAGTACATCATTCCACGAACTGCAAATTCATGAGAGAACTTAACAAATTAAATAATTATCCATGAACATGGTCATCAATCACAAGTCCACTATTAGAATCAACAAAACTGAGGAACTTAGAACACGTGTTTCTATAGTATGGTGTCTAGAATGTGCAATTCATAGAAGCCATGAGATATACATGATGTTAGCATATGATGTAATAACCTGCTTCTCCAAATTACCTCACACTCCACACTTTCCCAAGCTTATTTGTATTAGTTCATAACCAAATTACTAAACCCAATAATGTGCATAATTAATAACATTCACTTTAGTTGCCAATCAGCTATCATGATGATGAATACGAAAGCTATAAACATCAATAAAAAACCCTCACAGAAGCATCTGGTGAGAGAATTTCACAAGTGACCACCACAGGAGATCAATCCATTTATTAAGATAATAGCAGATAAACAGATAAGAGCAGCCAAAACAAATGAGAAAAAATAGACAAGGAGAGGCATGAGCAACAATAGCAAAGCCTTCTCCTAATCCATCTTTCATTTGGGTAACGAAGCTATAGTATTCCCGGCTACAAAAGAACATTGTCGAATATCTGACCAACAATAAGGTATGCAAGGTCCTGGAAATAGTAAGTTACAGCGAGACAAGTGCAACAAATTTGAAGAAAGAAGTGATAGATTTTACAAGGGTCAGAAAAACGAAATTCAGTATACATAATCTTCGGGTGGATGACAAAGTTCTCTAGTAGGGAGGCATGGAAAATATCTCATGGATCAGGTACCAATACGGATTCCGCTGACTTTTCTAATTTGAATTCCCTTAATCATACGACTCTACGGTTAATGCTGATTCATGTACACAAAACTAATGATAATAAAGTAGAGACTTTAATGATAAACCAAATAACAGTCAACACAAAGAGATTTACCAGTTCTAGCCAATGTCTGTCCACGGTACGAAGCCCAGAACCTAAGTTCAAGGATATCTGTAGGACTATCAAAAAGTTCAGAATCCAATGAATTTTCATCATGGCCGATACGAGCAAGAAAGTTCTTCCATTCATCTGCAGAAACAGATGTGCTCAATAAATCGTCAAAATTTTCAGTTTTCTCCTGCATGGACATATTATGTATGTAGCAATCCAGGAACCAGAGTGCACATATGTACAGCATAATGTAGATATAAAATCATGATTAAAAAAAAGTTTATCAATTTTAACTATGTCTAAACGAGTCGGCTCAAGCCTTATTCGTTAGATACACAGCAGGGGCATGCTAAAATCGAGCTTCAACAAGTTAAATCAAACCTGAGCTTGATCCCAAACATGTAAGGCTCAATCAGTTTATGACCAAGCTTGTTTATCACTCTCTCGCTATGTGTAACCAAAAATCTTCTAAATTAAGTTTGATGGTTTATTATAGGGTAAATTCCAGATGAACCCCCTTAAGTACAAAATCAATCTGAGAGATGCCCTAAGTATCAAAAAGTCTCACTTTACCTTTTCTGTTAACTTTTTTAAAAATTCTGTTAAGTTTGTTGTGAAATGACGAAAAAATACTCTTGTATTAAAAAAATTAAAATAAATAAATTTGAACTTCTTTTTTTCTAATTTTTTCACAAAAACAAAGAATAAAAACAGTTTTTTAATATTAAATTTTAAAAAAAAAATAAAAAACGATGTTTAAAATAAAGTTTTATCTTTTAATTTTTTTTATAAAAAGAACTTTTTAAAAATTATTTTTACCACTAACATAATTTTATTCTTTATTTTTTACAACGAGAAAATTAGAAAAAAAAGTTTGAAATCATTTTTACTTGTTTATTTTCATTTTTCAAATACAAGGGTATTTTCGTCATTCACAAAAAACTTAACAGAATTTTTACAAAAAGTTAACAGAAAAGGGTAAAGTGGGATTTTTTAATACTTAGGGCAGGTAAAGTGGGACTTTTTATACTTAGGGCACCTCTTAGATTGATTTTGTACTTAAGGGGGTTCATGTGAGACTCGCGTATAGTTAAGGGGGGTTATCTGGAATTTTACCTTTATTATAATAATAAAATTCTTAAAATACATGTTGCCAAAAAAAACATTAATGGTTATATCATATTAATTATAACAAACTATTTTTTATATCAATTTCATTATATATGAAATTTTACAACATGTCATTTTTAGCTTTACACTATAAATTAATGATTTTGTTAAAATAAATATTATTGTCGAACTCGAGCCAGTTGATTTTTTTAACTGAAGCGGACCATATTTTGAGCTTGATTCGGCTCCTTTAAACCCCATTTAGTGCTCAAATAAGAAAATTCTTCAACCACAAATGAATTACAGAACACCTAATTTGATCATGAAAGCAAGAAAGATACTGATTACGGAATTTACAGGGCAACACATTATAGGCAAACTCAAGAAAAATCCGTAAAAGAAACAGCAATATAAGCAAACGGGGATTATCAATCATGTGGAGTGTACCAGGAAATATCTTCTGGAGGTAAAACAAAATTGATATTCCATCCTCATTTTTCTTTAAGAGTTCAGGCATACTGTATAGTACAACTTCAGAGTAGTATGGAGTGAAGACGCTGCATTTACCAAGGAAAAAAGGATGTGACGAGGAACACTGGATGCAGCATTTTTTGTTTAGCAAATGTTAAATATAAATCAAACATTATCAGGAAGTTCTCACCAGAAGGACAACATTTCACGTACTGGCTTTGCTACAGGCATCTCCATGAACAGAGAATTAGTAAAAAATTGCAGCCTCCGCCTGGCCTCCAGATTTTTGGGTATATTTGAAGCTGAATCCTTGATGGTTAATAGTGAATACAACCTTTTGACTTGTGTTCTCTGTAGATTTCCAAAATAATAGGTCTCATAAAAATGACATGAGATGCAAACAGTATGGGCAGGGGTGAAAACTACTATCTAAACATACCGAAACAGCATCTTTAGGCCACTTCAACTTTGAAAACAAACGACCTTCTGTCCTAGCTTTTGACAATATGTTCCATGTTTCATAGTGTTCCCTAAGAAAAAGTATAGCACAATGATATACTGAGAGAGATAAAATATGGATATCCAAATATAACATCAAGCTTGAGATACTATTAACTTTTATAGCAAACCTCATGTTATATGAAAGAACATCATGGCGCACAACATCATATAGATCTTGAACAGCCTTAATAGCACCTTTCTCCAGCTCTGGTTTTTCAACCTCTTTCTGTACAATAGATATGCCAAAGTTTTAAGTCACTAGAGAAAAGGAAATATTTCTTCGAAGCATAAAGGTTTATAGGTAACACACATATGACATGCAAATTAATTTGGAGATCAACACAGCAAGTTGCCAAATTAGATTTATTTTAAGTATAGACTATCACATCGAATAAAAGCCACGCCAAACTAAAAGGGTTGAACTTTTAATTGTGGAGCTCTCCCTGATATACATAGCCTGATTAAAAACTCTGCAAGGTATCAGACACTGGGTCACTTGGGATTGTGGGTATTTGGCCATGTGCCCTGTTTTATTAGCCTTTTGTGGTTCGTAGGCATATGGAATTCCTGCTATGGCCCATGTGTAGATATCCCCTCCTATATCTGAGGGGAGTGAAGAATTATCAAGTCCCGCATAGAATAGAAATTTAAAGGCAAGAGTAACACCCAGCTAATAAGGTTGATTTTTTAGTAGTAGAAACCGACCCGATATAAGTAGCCTGATTTAAAAAAATTCCACAAATATAACACAGCTTTGTGCAATGTCAAAGATAATACAGGGGCAACAATGATCCATATTAAACATATCAAAGATAAGGTGTGGTCCAAGAAACAGTAAGAACAAGCAAAAGAAATTATCAAAGCCCAAGGACAAGAGACAAGGGAAACCAAAAGCCACCCAGAAGAAGATAAATATGAAGTGAAAACGGCAAGTGAACAAGGAGTATCCACCACAAATTCCACCCAATATACCCAGGGTAAACAGAAGAATCACAAACCAGCATTCCCATAAGTGCAGTTAGTCTTGAAATCACAAGTGGAAGCTTATTCAACTGAAAATCAACTTGAATGCTCCTATTCTTCATACTTTTTTCAATATCTTCATAGACCCGCTCCACCCTGGCATATTGGATGACAATAAAATAGACTTGAGAATAAAATAGAGTTAACTTACCATACCTACTTTCCAATATTTCACTTCATAAATCAAATAATTAAATGAGAAATTTAGAAAAATGAATATTCACTACTAAGATATACTGACCACATCCTTCCCTCGTCGTCAAGTAATTCAGTGAGGATAAGTTTAACGGAGTAGTAACACTCCTCAACTGCAAATTTCATGTAATCATCTCTTGCAACCCTTTCGAAAAGCTCATCTTGTGAATCTCTATTCTCAACAGCAATATCTTTAGCCAGAAATATCTGCAGGTGTAGTTTAAAACTTTGAATGAAAAAGTTCGCACACACATTTAACATTATCAACTGTACTGAAGCAGAAATTTGAAGGAAATTTTGTTCCCGGGAACCTGTACCTTGCTGGCAAGAAGAAAAAGTGGCCATTGTATCAAGGGCAGATCCACCGAATTTTTCGGCATTTGAAGCAATTCCATTTCCCTGGAATGAGGTGAGAAAAATCAATCATAATATTTGCTTACAAGTTGCAAGCAAGCAAATCAATCATAATATCCCTGGCATCGGTTACAAGTTGCAAGCAATTAATAAGCACAAAAGAAATCACTGCCTTAAAACTATTGCAACAGGATGAAGAAGAAGAAATACATGTACTCACAAGTTAGTGATGTAATCTTCTTCCCTTAAATTTCTGATAATTTCATTCCAATATGGAGAAAAGAGAGCAGCATCAACCTTGTTCTTATCCAAAGCCTTCAAACAAACAACCTTTATAAGAATAGTGTCTCAAACATGACCAAGAAGAAACTATATTTGGCGGCTAAACCAGTAGTGAAACAGATAAGAAGACAAAGCTTAAAGCCATGATGGTAATCGAACTTTTTTACAACCTAATCTACCTATAGGCTCAGACTAAAAGGCGAAGGCCCTGAGATGTTTATAAAGCACTGACGGGATTCACGTCTTTTAGACATAGGACTCTAAACCCCCCCCCCCCCCCCCTTCACATGCAGGGCGGATTTAAAGGATCAACAAATGGGCCTTTGGCATGTGGGGTGCATGGCCATAGAAGCACCAAGCTATGATATCATGTTAAACCCCAACTCACGTATAAGCTCGAACAAATAGGTGTAATCCCCATGATATTTAAAAAGACGTGACGGGATCCACATCTTTTAGGTATGGGACGTTCACAAACTTCATATCAAAGCCCTAATAACTAGATAGGAAATAAAATTTGACTTGAGGACATATAGCAAACCAAGAGATACAATGGGAAAAATAACGAGTAGGCATATAGAGAGTTAGCAGATGTATATAAGTCGCAAACTAGAACATTTAACATTCGTATATCAATGCAAAGTTTTGAGTTACTGATATTTAACAATCAGCATAAGCAAAAGGAAAACCACAAGAGTCTATGTATCTTTAAGAATATTGAGATTAAAATAACATATTATCACAGAAGGGTATTATAGAAGCAAATGAGGCTTTTAAAATTCTGACCTGACTAGAATAATGGTGGGAACTCCTGCAGACAAGTATTTGGAATCAGAACATATCATCGTGACATTGAATTTCATAAGATGAAAAAGGGTAACATGATGACAGTAAATACTAAACCTGCCGGGAAGTGGAACATGCAGAGTATCCATGAAAGCGCCAGGAAAATGCTCAAACAACTTGTGAAGAGCCTCTAATGACCGTATCTGGATATCAAGACAGAAAAGTAAACTTTTGAACCTAAACACCACTAACAAAGGAATGGAATTTGAAGTGAACATTCTATAATATAAAATAATTCATGTGTATCTAGTCAAAATGACTCACCTCTCCAAGACGATCTCTTGCACCAAGCAAGAATCCCCAAACAGCAGATATAAGGGTGTAGAACACTTGGATATCTAAGAGATAGATCTGTAGCAGAAAGTTGGAGAAAAAAGAAGGATAAGACAAAGCAGAGTCCAAAGACATTA
This sequence comes from Geranium rotundifolium, assembly GCA_963920655.1. Taxonomy (NCBI): domain Eukaryota; kingdom Viridiplantae; phylum Streptophyta; class Magnoliopsida; order Geraniales; family Geraniaceae; genus Geranium; species Geranium rotundifolium. Next base: position 29,324,406 of record OY987316.1, on the reverse strand, counting down.
ATAATTTATATCCATTAGAATAAATTTTACCAGATAGAATGATAAAATGGTTAAATAACATTAATAAATTTAACGGACAAAAAGAAAAAGAAAGTAATACTTCATTTTACTGAGGCATAATCCGGTGAGAATCTCACCACACCGTGAGAACCTGTGAGGGAGCACCACGTGGCAGCGCGTGCTGACCTGGCAGTCGCGAAAAAAAATTCACAATCCCTCGTTACACCACTCGCCGACAGGGTAACACTTTCCCTTCTAGGTTATAGTATGGAACCCGCCCCCCCCCTTGCCACTTGGCGCTCCCATATTGGTTCTCATAGTTCTCAAGCCTCTTGTGGTTCTCACTGGAGTGCATCCCTCAATTTACTTATGTATCCAAACTTAAACTCTACTTTAGGTAGATGACAGTGACATCTTATACAAAAGTTAAGACAGATAAAGGATCTACATTAAAATTCAGTTTTGAGTTTTAAAACTTAACAAAATGGGACATTAAAGAAAATCATATAGATGAGTGCATATATGTGTAATGTGTATACAAACACACAATATATAGACAAAAAGCTATTATAATAAAAGTTTTTGAACTCACACAAATTACAGGAGCCCATAAGCTTGCAACTGTAAGAGCATTATGGTTATCTGCAAGTAGATAAAATAATCAACAAAATGATTGATCCAGAAGAGGGAGAATAATGAAATTACACAATTTTTTCACATCACATAACTACTGAAATCAAAAAATTATGTGTTTGGATTACTTCAATGGGAATGAGGTTATTATTTCCCTTCTTCTATCTACTTAGATGCATATCTGAGGAGTTTCAAATAATGGGTTCATGTGATGGAATACAAATGGAAATATATTCCATTTGCCAATGGGCTTGTTTAGAAGGAATACAAATGGGTTCATGTGATGGAAAGAGAATGGGGTATAATCTAAATGCTACATTAAAAAACAATGGAGATCATCATACCTCCAATCGGTATGAAAGAACTTTAGGAGTCAAGTATGGATATCAAAGCAATATGTTTCCAAAGATATTGATTGAACGAGACCAATTAGAAATATAGAAGCAAAAAAGGCATAAACAGTTACCCCAGTTACACTAATCTGCACTTAATACATAACAGAAAAGTAAAAGAAATTTCCACATTAAAATCTAGCACAAAAAAGTTGGTAGCTCACTTTTCGATACAAAATCATGCCAAGAGTACTGTATACTATTCAGTGTCAATATAACCCTTGTCGGTTTTACCAATGGCTTGATCTGCAAAAGAACAAAATTTCAGAAAAGAAGGCAGGAATATTATTCCTCTTCCAAGGGTTTTTTCTGTAAGAGAGAAAATATAATAATCATAGGCATGTAAACATCGACGCCAAGATTCACATTAAACGTCCCTAACCTGAAGAAAATAGGCGAACGAAAACTTTGCACCCAAAACAACCAGCCAAAAAATCATATACCTGCATTAGATATTACAAAACAAAGCTAAATATTCCAACACATGCAAAGGATCTAGTTAACTAAATAAACTCTAGAGGTAGCAAAAACCAACAGCAGCTTAAGATACACAGTTCTAGTTACCCAAAGAAGAAGTTTATATTAATGGTATATTTATACATTTTCAAAATATTAAGAAACCTAAAGAAATTTTAGTCTATTTTGTTTTGAAGCTCAAGTCCAAGTTCTACACTCTGCAATGCATGAAAGCATGTCATCGACTTTTCAAAGATTTTATAATTTGGTGGATTTCTAACAATACTTCCATCGAAGGTCAGTCACCAGTCTTAGGGAGATAAGAAACAGCTGCCTTCTTGTATCAGAACAAGAGAGTGTATAAACAGGAACTAAGATGTTCAATATTTTAGAAATTGTGTTTGGTACAAAACTATCAATGCTACTTAGTAGCATTGTTAACTTTGTAGGAACTTCATCCTTCCTCTTTCCACCCACCCACAAGAGAAGAAAAAGTCAAAAAGGAACAAATGAAATAAAAAGTAATGTAGCAGAACCACAACATATATATAAAGACAGAAATAAAAGGAGTGATGACTAAAGGATTACTTGATAAAGTCAGAGGTCCTCTCATACATTCCACGCCCAACATAGTAACGCTCCTTCACAACAAACAACAAATCAAAAAAGAAACTTGACAAGAGGGTCATTATGTAGGCAACCTTGAACCTGATTTTGGACATGTGACCACCCAAATTCCACTCTTTAACAAAAATAAATAACTACGCAAGCCTATTATTCAGTGGATGGAATGGAAACTAAAAATCAGAAAACAAGAACCGTAGAAACTAACGAAAATTAAAACCGGGCGCATCGACTTGACCACCCAAACTCCACTCTTTAACAAAAATAAATATCTACTCAAGCATATTATTCAGTGGATGGAATGGAAACTAAAAACCAAGAAACAATAACGGTGGAAACTAATGAAAATTAAAACCTGGCGCATCCACTTGACAAGGCGAATTAAAGGCCAGCGGTCGCATTTATCGGTCAGACGGTGGCAAGCAGGTATTCGCATCAGGAAACTAAGAAAAACTTGTATGCCAGCATAGATGCCAATAACGATCACATACAATCTGTATATAACAGCATTTGCATTTGCTTTACTTTGTTCCTCAAGAGCTTTCCTGAAATTTGGGACGGACAACCCAAAAAGAGGTTTACCAGCATATATATAAATTTAGATAGTGTATCAGAAAGTGAAAGACGTGAATAGAGAAAAGTGAATAAATGTTAAACAGAATCACAGAATACGTACGCGTAGAGGAAACATATGAAAACTGAAGCAGCACTAAACCAAATGAAACGAAAAAATATTCGAGACACAGCCATGCGCCGTGATGTAGAATATGCACCATACATCATGAGAATGTCCAGAACACCTACAGCAACAAATAGTATAATGAATGCAAATGGGTTAGTAATTAATTTCTAAGTTAACAGCTAACCAGCAATAAGGTTAGGAACATACTCTCAAAAAACGAATAATTTCTAAGTTAACAACTAGTCAATTGATGTATCAAATCATCCCAGTTTAGGAACATACTCTCAAAAAACTTCATCAAAACAAATGTTGGACCAAGACTCAGAACTTCCCGTATAGCCTTGTCATCTAAGCGTCCATCATTGAATGCAATAATTGTGAGTCCCTGGAGATCGGAAACAAGTTTTATACAGAATAAGATAAAATGTCATAATAGGATGAAGTAAAAAAATAATACAAAATTAACAATCTTTGAACATTTCCATCAACAAACAGCTCGGGAACACAACAAATCTTGCACCTAGACCGAGAATTAATATGTAACAGACAAAAGCAGGTAAAAGCCCAATGCCAGTTAGGAAAAATAATCTTCAAGCTATTGGCTCGTATCATAATTTTACTGCGGCGGTATAAAAAACTTTAGACAACTACACTTGCATGACAGTGCAAAATAGCTTCAAGTAACTACGCCATGTGAGTGACAGTGAAATATGACTTCAGACAACTACATCATGTGGGCGTTATCTTCAGGTCACTGGATCGAACTAGGCTCTAATATCATGTTGAGGTACTAAAGAAAATAATCATTTCAATGATATTTTACGTTGTTCAATATAATGAAAAGAACCCTTCATACAGAGAAATAGTTCAATACCATATAGGAAACAACTGGGAATAGTTAAGACAACTAATGGGTAAGAATTCTAATAAGAAGAAACTAGTAATAAAAAAATAACTGCAAATAGAAAATAACTCTAGCAATAAGAGACAAATGAGTAACTTGAAGAAATGAATAGAAAAGCAGGATAGGCAAATAAATGAAAGGAGACAAAATTAAGAGCATAACAAATAGCTGAATGTTGAAAAGAAAGATGTTGAAAAGAAAGATTTCAAGATTGCAAACCTGAAACATCATAAAAAGAAAAATCCAGAGGCGATGGAAACTGTGGTAAAGATGAAGGAATGTCCTATGCTCAACAAATGAAGTTTTCCCCCGATGCTGACCTCCACCCAATTTGAGCATACTCTGTAAGGATAACGCCAACAAAATTTATCAGAGCTGTTGACTAAGAAATATAAAAGAGCCCATTAAAAACTGCAACAGTAAGCATCAGTATCCTTAATAACCTGTTCAGTATAAAGTAGGAAGATGGGAGCATAAGAGAGTATACATGTGTTGGTTAACAATGAAAACATTGCAGACAGATCATAAGCTATTCAACAAAATAATGGTTCAAAGAGAATTCAAGATGGAAATGTACAGTATATAGATAGTAAATACTAAAACCTACAAGGTTGGAAAAACTAGTAGTGTATAATTGTTAGAACTAGTAATTTATATCTGAGACCTAGATCCAACCCAAAAGTTTAGGCTAATAAGTGGAGGTCCTAAGATGTATATCAAGCGGTAAACAGTCAATCTAGTAATGTACAATTGTTAGAACTAGTAATTTATATTTGAGAACTCGATCCAACCCAAAAGTTTAGGCTAATAAGTGGAGATCCTAAGATGTATATCAAGTGGTAAACACGGTCAATCTTCCTAGAATAGAGAAACAGTGTAGGGGGTACAGACCTAAGACAAACAAAAATTCGATATCATGTTATTACTCGGTACATCCAAAAGCTTAGCGGGTAGGGATAACAAGATGTATATCGAGCAGTTACTAGATTCACATTTATAATAATATAATAAGTCTATAATACTCAAGTCTACAATCGGATACGATACTTGACGAACATTAGATAAATTTGTACGAAAATGCAAACTGGAAACACATACGGGTGTGTTCACAAAATAGTGAGTAAGCCTTAAATTAAAACTAGGATAGGATCTGCTACATGAACCATGAGCAAAGTCTTTGAGATTCTCTATTCATACTCTCTTCCACTTCATTTTGCCTAGTGCTATTTTTTCGTCTACCATTTTGTTTTCTTCTTCTAATCTTTTCCCATGTTAATTTAGGTCATCCTCTAATCCTTTAGATTCAATTAGTTGACTCTCACCCTTCCGAACGGGGTCATTCACCTCCCTGTGATGTGCATTCTCAAACTAGCTCAGGTATTTTGCCTTATCTGATCTTTAATTGAAGCAAAACCAACTTTAGCTTTCTACAGAGTAGTCCAAGTAAACAGTAAACTTAGAAGTTAGATACCCATATCTTACTTATTTTCAGTTTATTTACTATTTCTAGTGTGTTTCCTATCTCTGTTCACTTCTATTTACTATCCCGTGTTGTTTTGGAAATTGATTATGTGATATAAGAGCCGTATGACAACAAACTTAATGATTGTACTGCAATATTGGAAATGAACAAGACACGTGATCCAAATTGACAACTCTAGATATAACCAGATAGTTTATAAATTATGAGCGATCATCTAGATAACGATTTAAAAAGGTTGCAGGGAATGGGGAATAACAAAGGCAAAATCAATCTATTATGATCACTAGTCCTTAGAAATAGCTCTATAACATATTTTAATCAGATATAGAACTTACTGAACTCTGAATATATTAAGAAAACAGTATGTACCATTTAAAAAGTTACTACCTTAGATTTTGGTGTTGGCTTTAGAAAAAAGGAGGAGCTCTTGCGCAGTGGCCAACTGAGCTCAAAGCAATGAAGTGACCTGAAAATAAACATGGCAAGGCATAAGAACACATAAACTTGTATGGAAAATGAAACACGAAATTTCAAGAAATCATACCAAAAGTACTCGTTAAAATCATCATAGTTTCTCCATGCAGAATGTGGTGCTCGCCCATTATTATTGTTCCCAGCTTCCTTCAAGTTGTTCCAAACAAATCATGACGTATTCCAACTCATAATGCATAATAAGAAAAACAAAGAAGAATGAAATATATATATACATGTGTGTGTATCTTAACATTTACTCCATAAAGAACTTAAGGTTGTTAAGTGGAGGGTCAGCTAGCTCATCAAGAGGCTACAAACTCCACATGATTTCAATGTGGATAATTCAACATTCCTCAGGTCCACAAAAGGTAGCAACACAAATTCACCAAACCAACTCAGATACCATGTTAAACTTTACTCCAACCCAAAACCTTAAGCCATAAACTGGAAGACCACACTAATACACCTTGCCTTCCATCAATCTCAAACCCCATATATATGGTAAGTAATAATGAGATGGTTCTCAAATCAGAAGGGAAAATAATGAAAGAAAAAGAGGGTGGTCAAGTGCAAAAATGCTTCGGCCATTATGGGATCTAGAGTGATTTATTTAAATACAAAGTCATAAACATACATTTGCAGACAAATGGTTTCTCCTACTTAAACCTGCAACATCAAGGTTATAAGGTAACAGCTTTACAGTTGCACGCACCAAAGCATTACTTCATGGCTTTCCGGAAAGAAAAAAAATTACCAATATGCACAACATCAAATGACACCAATTGAGCTTAGATAACAGATTTCAACAAAAATGTATCATTCCCTATAAACAAGGGAATAACTGTTGATGCATAAAAATCATAAATAAATAAAATTGGTATGGGTATTTGTCTATATGAATGATTTGGTTTTGTGTATGATGAAGTATAGAGTCCCACGACAAATAAAAATAGATGAGATTACAAGGCAGCCACTTTACAGTTGCACCAAAAAGTACCTCATGGCCCTCCTAACATAGACAAATATCATTTAGCACAAACATCATATGACACCCATTGTGAATAGATAAACAGATTTCAATAACAACAAAAAAGGTATCAAGCCCTATAGAAAAGAGAACAAGTGTTGATGAATAAAAAATCATAAATAAATAAATAAAACTGTAATTAGTATATGTTGATATGAATGTTTTTGTTTGTGGATGTTTATGTATAAAATCCCACATGAATAAAAATACAAAGAAAAAGAAACAGGTGCATGCAAATGGGAGAGTCGAAATCAACTATCAAGGTTGCCATTTTAGTTGTGAAGCCCGACTAACCTTATTTGCAAATTCTATAGTGCACATCATTACAACCCTTTCACGTCCAACTACTAGTAATGTAAGAAATTATATTTCTCTGTTTCAGTCATGAGGGTTTTCCAACTACACAGTATTGAACTAGCAGGAAAATTAATGTTGGCAAATGAGATTCTAATCAAACTTCATATATGACATGAAGCTCAATGTTCGCAAAGATAAACTTTCAAGATTATAGACAATATCATAGGGGCAAGAAACATACTGCAGCAACAACGTCATACAAAGGAGCAATAACTTGATTGAGGAATGACACACCAACGTCCGAACTGCAACTATCTGCTGGATGTGCATCCTGCTGCCTTAATATCTCATCCATTTCTCTTACCATCTGAACATCAAATATTTCGACCATAACAGTAAACAAAACGAAATCCGAATAAAAAAGGACGGTCTAACAAAAAAATTGATATTTAGAAAACCTATGTAACACGTACCATGACATATGAGGTTAACAAAAGCAGAAAACTAGCATTAACTAGTCAGCAAGTAAAATGCAGGACAATAATCTAATTTTTGGGGAAGGTTGGCAACCATTTCACAAATTCAAGTAGCAGAAAAATGGTGAAGAGATATGAACGACAGTTCATGATGAAAGCACGAACATCTGAAACTTCACAATGGAGATGCATATAAATCATACATTTAAGTTTTTGTTTTTGAAAATTCTAGGTTGTCAGAATAGTTACCGCAAAATTAGACACATTCTCCAAGTAAGCCTGATACAGTCCCGAATTGGATCAGGTTATGCTCTTGTGTTGATAGGTGGGTTCGTCAGAGAAAACACTGATCTTTGGGTTCGATTAGAGAGAACAATGATCTCACAGTGACACTGTTTTCTTTAATCCATTGATATGCTTTATTGAATAGTGAATACCTCTCGTGTATATATAATACTCTAAGGCAACTAAACTCAACCAAAAGATCATATATACAAATCTAATCTGATAACTACGAATTCAAATAAACCCAAATCTAAGAATTGAAAATTATAATTATCTAACTCAACCTTATCTAAATCTGTTGGTTGGGATCCTAACAGTGCTCGTGTCTTTCCTATTTATAGTTGGATTGGATTAGTATTTTCGTGTATGTCATTGTCAATAATCTTCTATTTCAACGTAGGCACTAAAAATATAGCTCTATGTAACAAAATAAGGCATATTAATTACGTAACAGTATCTCTTCATTAGACATTTAAAACTAGATATAATACGCATGAATGGAAAATTGAACTTACATGATGAAATATGTAGCACAAACACTCCGGAAGAAATCTAATATTGGAAGCTTCACCCCATATTAGAAAGTACAAACAAACATAAAGTAATCTCTTTTCCTTGCTAAGAGACTCCAAACTGTCAATAAAATCAAAGTTTATATTAGTCATCACAGAAATCTATAAATGAAAAGGTAAGAACCATTATTGAACAGCAAAAATATCCAAAAGGACTTTAGCAATCATACTTGCTCCAAATGGGTTGGATGCACAAGTAGTTGCACCATTTAATGTAGTTATCCAGGGACTTCAAGAATACCCTCTGCAAAGCAGCATTGTCCAATTTCTGCAAAAAAATCAATGAAGATACCAGACAAATGAAAACAGGTTCAAAGAACATTTCATGTTAGTCACAAGTAATTTGATAATCATGTAGTATATCATATCATCATGAATACCATTAATGGAATAATCTATGAGACTTACAGGCTCTATTTCTTCAGGAATGCCAAGTCGAGATTGCTCATTTGCAAGAAGGTGAACTATATGTTCACGTTGATTAGAAACATTATCTTTCTGGAAGACGAGAAGATTTAGCATTAGGCATGAAAAGAAAACAAAGGAAACTATACTTTTATGTCAGATACTATCAACAATGGTTCTACACCAGAAGATTATACGTAGTACACAATGTTGAAGAAAGGATTAGTCACATAGTATTATTATCACAGATATTTACAATTTCAGATTATTTAAAATGAAATCCCAAAGTAGAAATAAATATATTAAAAAATTATTGTGCGAAAACATGGAGAGCAGCCCCAGTTGAAAAAAGAGAGCAGAAATAAGGCTAGCAAATACAGGAAGAAATGGAAGTGAGCAACGTAATTAGTTCCTATCATTCAAAGCCACAAATTTAAATCCTACAAACCATGAACTATCCAACAGTCACAGATTCAGCCTTGTTTACCATTTATTTAATAGTTAAAAAAAGATCAATGAAGGTGTGAACTCCAAATTAAGCAGTACAGATTCAACTGCACCATAAGCTGTGCCACAAAACATGTACAAACCTGAAATCCGAAGATATAGTGCAGAAAATCCAGCAGGTCAGGGTCCCTTGTCGCAGGAACAGGAAAGTCCACTGGTAATTTTGGTAGGCCCCTGAAGTACTTCAAAGAAGATACAGCTGCTTGAACCTGGCCATAACTACATTGGATCAAGAAAGGCACGCACAATTAAACATTAATTATAGATGCTTCAGACCAGAAGAAGAAGAAACCTCAGGAAAAGTCACAATGGCATTTGTGATGGTAGAAGCATCAAGTGGAATAATGTTATAGGCAACTAGGTCCTCTGTCATAGCTGCATCTGATTCCATAACTCTCTTGAGCTGCAAAATGTAGCAATCATTGAAAAGAGATTATACAACACAGCAAAGTGAATTAATTAAAAGAAAGATGATAAAAATGTGTCAACTATCTATTCACAAAGATGTCATTTCATCAGCTAAAACAAGCCATGAAAGCAAGAACTCTGTTTTTTATCGGCAACATATCATTCTATTTGTATAATGTTGTATGTTTTAGCTTATCCTTGTTCTTCAATTAGGGATAATTCCAGGTGGCTACAGCTAGATATTGCTGTTTTTCACGTGGGTACACCTAGAATTTTTTTTTTCAGCGGACTACGCCTAGAATGTGCAAAATTTTTACTTTACACTTTCCGTCCAATTCTGTTAGTTTTTCATGTGAAATGACTAAAATGCCCTTGAGGTTAAAACAATTATTATAATTGGATTAAAAAAACTAAAATGCCCTCACCTATTCATTTAATTTTCAAAGACATGTCATTGGGTTCTGCGCTAACACCAGAAGAAGCTCATGAGTACGGACGCGACCGTGTCGCGGCCGGCGAGCATGAAGCTCACAAATACGTCCCTCAGTGTATCGGTCGTCGGTCACCGAGGACATGAAGCTCGACAACAGGTCGCCTCCTCATGCACCGGAGGAGCCGACCTCAAGGCGTCGGGCGATTATGTCCTCGGCGTCGGGCGATTATGTCCTCGGCGACGAAGTTGATTCTCTTTATCGTATCCTTTAGCTCCTTCTCGGAGCCTAAATTGAAGAATCGCTTCAACTTCCAGACGATTGGGGAAGGCGAGAGTGCTCGCTCAGCCGAGAGCTTGGAGGCGAGGTCGAAGGCAGCGGCGAAGTCCGAGCGACGGGTCGAGGCAGCCCAGGTCGACGTTGAAGGAGAATCTGCAGATGGTGTCGAACGAGAATCGCCGAAAAACGTCCTGGAGGTCGACCCGGAGACTGTTACCGTCATCGGCGGCGCCTTTCAAGAGTTGGACGAGGCGGGAGAGGATCTCGGATTCGAAGGAGTGGATAGAGACGATGCCGAGCTCGAGGTTGGAGAGCTTGCGCTGGAAGCACCAGTGGTGGACGTCGGCGACGAAGATGTCGTGGCCGAGGAGGGCGGAGAAGGCCTTGCCCTTAAGGTAGTTGGGGAATTTGGTGCGGAGCATGTGTAGGACGTTGGAGGGGTTGGCGGTGATGACGTTGCGAAGGACATAGATGTGGACGGTGTCGGAGGGGAAGAGGCGGAGGAGATGGGTGTACCAGACGCAGAGGTTGTGGAAGTCCTTAGCCCAGCTGGAGAACAGGAAGGCCTGTCACACGTGGCAACTGCACAGCCGCTTCCGGTGGAGGAGGAAGGCCAAGAACGAGGAATCCATATTTAACTGTGAGTTGAATAGGTGAGGGCATGTCTTTGAAAATTAGATGAATAGGTGAGGGCATGTCTTTGAAAATTAGATGAATAGGTGAGGGCATTTTAATCTTTTCAATCCAATTATAATAATTGCTTTAACCTTAAGGGCATTTTAATCATTTCAAATGAAAAAACGTTAAAAACTAACAGAATTGGATGGAAAGTGCAAAGTGCAAAGTGCAAAGTGAAAATTTTGCACATTCTAGGCGTAGTCAGCTGGAAAAAAAAATTCCATATGTACCCACGTGAAAAACAGCAATATCGGCAACATATCATTCTATTTGTATAATGCTGTATGTTTTACCTTATCCTTGTTCTTCAATTATGTTAACATTTACTTCATGTGCAGTAAATATTCACATTGGCTGGACTAGTTGTTGCACTACACGGTTTAGCTCACATGCATGCAGCAACAACTATTACTTGCATCAGTCTATACGTTAAACCTATTTTATCCAATTCTCTCCACTATAGGAACAGATTACTTTCATTTTCTTTCATGTTTATTTTTTTTGTTGCTGAAACTATTAACACTTCATTACAAGGACCATTTAGTTGCATGTGTTGCACTGGTTGGCTCACTAGTGTTGATTTGCAAATTAATAATCAATCGATTAAATTGAAAAGAGTGACTCATCCCAGAAACAGAAGTGTAAATGAATGTTGCCACATAATCCTAACTCCAAAGAATATTGTACCAAATCTATTCATCACACTCAATTTCCTGTTACTTCATATTACTCAGTGATCCATAAATAAGCATATGGGGCATAGTAAAAACGGTGTACATGTCTCAAGTTTTTCCCTATATGGTACCAAAAATATGGCTAAATTTATATGGTACGTAAGAAAATAACTTTGAAAAAATCCAACCTCTTCAGGAATTTCTTGAGTAAGCTGCTCCAGTACTGATCCTAAAACCTTTAGAGTAGCAAAAACCCTCTTGCGCTTTACTGTCTTCCGCTCCAACCTAAATTTGACAGTAGGTCAAAAATCGAGTACAAAAAGTATGGGAAATTAATAAACATTTATATTTTCGGTCCATAACGATTTTTCAAAAGAAAAGCTAGTTCTAATAACTGATATCATATCTCTAATTGAATAGCTTACTCGCCAAGGTTTCCACTAAAAAGACCAGACTCTCTTAACTTCATTTCTTCTTCTCTTAGCTTGTCTACATCATTCTTCTCTCTGTATAGTTTGTAAAACTCCTGTAAGCGGGCAATGTCTTGGCTTCTATCTATCGTCGCACCATCTCTCTTTGCAAGCTTTTGCTGAAAAAGTACTCAATTTGACAAATGCATTGTATTGCAAAATTAGGATATGATATAAACTCACATATGCATGATTTCATGGAGCCACTCAAGCTCGATTCATTAATACTCAGCTCAAGCTTGATATAATCAAGTTAGGCACGTTTAGTAAACAAGTAGAGCTCAAGCCTAGCCTTGTTATGCTCGTGAGCCGGCTCGTTAAGATGTCACTCAATTCTGCATCTTATATTTTATATCAATTAAAAAATTATGAATACTTAAGACTAAAATTAAATGAATCAGGCTGACCCAAGCACAATCAAACCAATTTCAGGCCTTGCCATTTCTTTCTAGAGCCAAGCTCGAGTCGAATCTTGACAGTTTTTCATTTACATTAAACCCTAATAATACCAAATTGCAGACAATAGGATTTAGAGCATCAAGATTGTATTATCTCCACGTGCTCAAAAAAGTATCCAGCAAATATAAACTACAACATGTAGATGTTCCATTTTCATTGTGCATAGTGGAAGTTAACGACTAAAAACAATGTATAATATAGTTGTATACCACTTCATAGACTAACACATACCTTGATGACCGACATCAAACCCGTCTTGAATTGCAAAACACCTCTTCCTTCACTATTAGGATCAAGATTTTGAGCAAGGGAATAAGCATGCTCGCACACTACAGGTGGGAATAACAAATATTAGCTACGTCAAACACATAAAGAGGTTTGAGCATATCATATTATTCCACATTCCAAAAAGGAAATTTCAACGGTCAAAAATTTACTCATAATAGCCAACATGCGTATCTAATTTCCTACAAAAACCTTGAGTATTACTCCAAGTGGAGTTGGCAGTGAAATGTAACAACAGGTGGTGTTGGCAGCGTCTACTAAGGCTCTATTGGCACAAAACTCCATGAATAAATACCGAAAAAGCACATTCACTTAGACTATCAAACAGTTTGTAGCAAAAAATAAAGATTATTGGAAGTGAAAACACACGAATTCTAGAGACATTGGGATCTTCATCTTGAATTTCATCTGCAGCTCTGAGAATTGGATCTATATCCCTGTTATTTGCCAGAGAAGATGGAATGTTTCCAGCAATCCCAGCAGCAGGCTGACCAAGTGCATCACTCCCAATTCTATCCCTCCGTAATGCAGCCCGAACCAATCGTTCCCACAAATCCTCTGCTCGAGACATATCTGCAAGGACAAAAGGGAAACTGAAAAATAAGTAACAAACAAGGGTTCTAGATTCATCAATTGGTTTCACAATAAACAAAAGCTAATCAGAATCCATTTCAACTAAAACAGCACAGAATTATTTGGTAATAAATACTCAAATATTGTTAAAAGACGTAGCCGTTTTGAGATCTGAAATAGAAATGTTTCAATCCAAAGAGTAAGAACCTGATTTGGGTGAAGCAAAACCCTAGAGACGGAGATGAAAGGAACAACCAAGAATGGGTCTCGTCTCCGACTCCCTTGGCAAGAAGCTGCTTTAATATGGGACTGGAAGTGGAACCGAGTCCACAGAATGCTTCACCTACAACAATATAAAACCATCAGTAAGCAGTTCTATTATGTGACTTCCATATATAATGTTATGTGATGGGCAGGGAGATCAAAATGTAGAAGATGTTTAAACAACTTCTGAAACCTAAGTAACCAATTTCACCGGAAACGTACGTACGAGTTGGGGAAGGGCGACGAGAGAAAGAAGAAGAAGAAGAAGAGATTAGGGAATGATGTTTAGTGTGAAATGGATGGGTAATTTTCTATTAAGCTAAAAGAGCGCTGTATCTGTATGAAAAGGGCCTGGTTTGGGTTTTAGATCTAGACAGATAAATAACGCGTTCGTTCATCTCTTAAGGACTGGTCTCCCTACGCGTTCGTTCATCTATAAAGAAAGCAGCGTGCGTGCTATGCTACCATAAGGTTCTTTTTCGCAGACCTTTACAACTCAGTCTAACAAAACCCTGCTCACAAAGAGATGGTAATCCCAGGCCTAAAGGAAACAAGGTGAGGGGATGCAATCCGCTAAAAATTATATTTAAATAGGTACAAAGGGACCACTGTCATTTGTTGGATGCAATCTCATCAACAGTTTTCATTATTTACCTCATTATTAAAAAAAAAATCAAATACTACCCATAAGGGTATATAGGTAAAATCAACATATCACAAATTTGGGCTTCTCTCCCAGCTCTTCTCTCTCAAACACGTCAAGCACTCCCTCTCCTCCCTCCATTTCTCGATCTCCTCCCCTATCTCCTTCGTCCTTCATCCTATCCGTCGCGGCTTCGGCGAGCCTCCGCCGAATCGTAGAACCGATCCTCGCCACGACTCCTCCAAAACTGAAGATCTGACCCCAACATCTCGATCGGCGGCGACGATGGCTCGAAACCGTAAATCGGCAAGAGAAGGGCTCGAACTCCAGAGACTTCGGAGGCGGGAATGTGAAGAGAATCGCTCCGCGACTCTGATTGGGACAGAGAAATAGAGGGATTTAGATGTGGAATATCTTCTTCGAATGAAAATCACCGTCATTTCATTTATTTGAAGGAGTCAATCATGAATTTCATATGAGAAATTAGAAACAATGAAAATCTAAAAACCTTTCATACAATTGAAAATCTGAAAGTCTTTCATATAACTGAAAACCTGAAACCCTTTCATATAACTGAAAACCTGAAAGTCTTTCATATAACTGAAGAACTACATTCGAACAGGTTTTCTGAGACACATTTCATAAAATTCAAATGTAACAATTCAGGTCAAGGTTTTTCCAAAATATGAAAACTTTTCATATTTTGTAACTGAAAACATGAACGTCTTTCATATAACTGAAAACTTGTCAAAACAATGAAGAACTACATTCAAACAAGTTTTCTGAGACACAATTCATGAAATTGAATGGTGTGACGTAGGGTCCCCTAGTGTAACGAGAGTTTCTGGTATTTTTCTATAGCCTAACACTAATACCTGTCGGGGAAGTGGTGTAACAAGGACTCTCCTGATGTAACGAGGGTTTCAGGTATTTTTCTATAGGAAAACACTAATACCTGTCGAGAGAGTGGTGTAACGAGGGTTTCGAGTATTTTTCTATAGAAAAACACTAATACCCGTCGGGGAAGTGGTGTGACGAGGGGTCCCCTGGTGTAACGAGGGTTTTCAGTTATATGAAATGCGTTCAAGTTTTCAGTTACAAAATAAGAAAGGTTTTCATATTTTGGAAAAACCTTGATCTGAATTGTTTATGAGTTGATACATTTGAATTTCATGAAATGTGTCTCAGAAAACCTGTTCGAATGTAGTTCTTCATTGTTTGGACAGGATTTTCAGTCATATGAAAGGCTTTCAAGTTTTCAATTATATGAAAGGCTTTCAGATTTTCATTGTTTCAAATTTCTCATATGAAATTCGTGGATCCAGATCTGGGCACTCCTTCAAGGCGGTCCAGCGTCATGAGCTCGTTCAATGATCTCAGTGCTGAAGCACAATCATGGAGAAGAAAGGGAAGCGTCAGAGACAAGAGTGGGATTGCAAATAGATTGAGATTCGGGGACTGAAATGGAAATAAGGAAATCGAGAAATGGAGCATAGAGGATGAGGATGTTGCGGAGGAAGGAGAGTCGGCCCTGACGATGAGCGGCGGATCGTGGCCGGCGCCGGCGGAGACGCGGAGGACGTTGGAGAGGAGGCTTGGGTCGCGGACGGAAGAGGAGAAAAGGTGTGTGAGGGAAAGGGAAGGAGGGCAAGCTTGAGGAGAAAAATACAAATATACCCCCATGTACATGTTAAAAGACTAATAAAAATTATAAATTCGACTTATTTACACCCATGTGCCACCGTGTGCTTCTTGACCATTGCTTATATAATTGTGTGACTGAGATTAGTCATTTGATACCTATTTGAAGGTATAGTTTTCTGCTGATTCTTTCCCCAATGTGAGGATACAACAAGTTTCGTGGGCTTATTGGATTGGGACCCAAGTTGGGCTCTTGAAAAATGGTTTATTTTTAAAAATTATTATTTGAACTGTTATAAATTATTTAGAAATAAAATTATATATATAGGGATGCACTTCTTGACAAGTATGCCTTTAGATACAAATATGAAATATGTCTTTAGATACAAATATAGGAACAAATTTCATCTGCCGGGATAAAATTGATTAGTGGTGAAGATTAAATAACATTTATCAACCATGGTTTGACTAAAATATATAGAAAAGGGTATGGGGTAAATATGTGAGATTTGGAAAATAAATGCACTGCGTGCATAGAGGATTTCAGCTTTATAAGTGTGTACGAATTGTTGACGCAGTGCATTTATTTTCCAAATCTCACACATTTACCTTTATACCATTTTCTGTATATTTTAGTCAAATCGTGGTTAACAAATGTTATCTAATCTTCACCACTAATCAATTTCATCCAACGGATGGAATGCATTCATATATTTGTATCTAAAGATATAGTTGTCAATGAGTTCATCCCTGAGTGCATATGAATCATTGACAAATGGGAAATCAAATTCTCTTTCAATCCTTTCGAAGCTTTGCACTTGTGGAAGACAAAAAAATGGTGGCGGCTCTTGGAGAATTGTTGAACCCGATCGTCAAAGTCTACGGTAAGAGTGTTTTCAGTGAACTGATTTCATTTTTTAATAGTAGTTTTCAATTGATCGGTTGTTTGGTTTTCCCCGATAAAACAATTAGTCTAAAATGCAGAAAGCGAAAAATTTCTAGACTCGAATAACGAAGAACCGGGAGACGTCAATGGCTACCCATTGGATTTAACAAATGCGGACATTGAAGGTTTGTGGGGCTGTTCAAATATTCCATACTTCCATTGTTCCATTGGGAATTTGATATGATTCCATTATGCCATACATAGCATTCGGGGTCCCATGTGTTTCATACACAGTGTAAATGGTCCTTGATTCCATTGGCAAAAGCATATAGTTCCATTACTCCATACATATTACCCATTGTCCCATGTTTCCATTTTCCCATCTGGAAATTAATATGAATTCCATTTTCCATATGATGAGTAATATGGTTAGAGTGTTTCATATTGAAGCTTTGTTGTTCACATGTTCCATTGTAACCGCACTGGTTCATTCTATTACTAACAATGAATATTGTTTCATTGCACAATATGTACTGAATGTGTAACTTCAGTTGCTGGTGGATGGACTCGAGATGATTTCGGCAAGGAAACATGACGAGTTGAATAAAAATATATGCGCAGTTATTCAGGCGTGATGGTCTAAAAGCTTTGGCTTATATGAGATAAAATATTGTTTTAGTTAATAATCTACATGAATAAATAAAAAATTTACATCATTTTTGAAAGATGTGTGGGTTGTACAAAGTAATGAAATTTGTATGAACAATCTTTTTCACCTACATTGTGTGTGGTTTTCATTTGGAATTTTATGTTATGGACAAAGTAATGAAATTTGTATGAACAATCTTTTTCACCTACATTGTGTGTGGTTTTCATTTGGAATTCTTATGTTATGGACTTGTTAAAATAATGTGCTCCACATTTAGTTGTTCTGAAAGTCTATTTTACGTTTCTATTTGGGATGCCGATGTTGTGGCCTTGTTAAAATAATGTGCTCCACATTTGAGTGTTGTTATATTATGTTTCACGTTTCCATTTGAAGTTCGGATGTTTTGCCTTATTTAAATGATGTGTTTCCCATTTCCATGAGATATATTGTGGTCTTCACCTACAAGTTGCTTGTTGTTATATAATGTTTCACGTTTCCATTGTTCCAATTTCGATGAGATATGTTGTGGTCTACACCTGCAAGTTTTCGCTGTTTACTCCACCATCCATTCGAGTTTGATATTGCGAACTATCGAGTTGCATGTTCCATTATGATTTGAAATCATGAGAATATATTTGATGAACAATTCGGAATGAACTATGCATTAAATGTTGGTGCCCCCCCCCCCCCCCTAATGAAAATCACCATTTCATTACACTAGTAATTGTGTATTGAACATTAAGAGTGTTGAAAATGACACCGACTACTGTGGTCATAGAAATATAGATCAAATGATGAACTCAATAAATATTGTTGAACATGTCAATGATGCACCAATACCATACAATAAACACACATATCATGACAACAATTGAAAACTAAGGATTGCACATAAATGGACCGCCAACATAAAATTTAATTATTATGTGACAATATGTCCACCACACAAACAAAAGCAGTGGATCCTAAAGTCGAGAAGGTAGAAAACCAAAATGTTGAAACAACTCTAGACGACATACAAGTACTATCTGAGTGGAAACAAACAAGTCAAAATCCAACAAAAGTACTAAACTGTCCCCCAAAGTTTAAGAACTAACGCCTGATTAACAAACTTAAGTCTTTTCATCGTTCCTGACATTGAAGTCAAGCCCATTGGCGCAATAACATCTTGATACACATCTTTATCATGAATAGCAGCGAACAACACTCACATCATTGCGTTGTAGTATTGCTTTCCAATAAGAATTTCCAATGTAGTTTTCGGTGTGCACATTACAAGTAGGCCTCGATTCTCGACATTGATGGAACATGGAAAGCAATGGAATAAGGGAAACATGGAATCATTGAGGCATGAAACCATGGAATTAAAACATGAAATAATGGGAACATGAAATTAAAACATGGAATCAGGTTATTATGGAATCATATACATGAAAAAATCTTTAGGCACAAAAAAAATCCAGAATCCAACTTGACCAAAGCACGACATTATAGTGATGGGATATTAGGAACCACAATTGCACATACAAATAAAGATATCAATGACAAATCCAACTAAAACTAAAGGTTATGTGCTTACCTTGACATTTTGTCTTGGGCAAGTTCAAAATCCACTAAGACTTTCGCTTGGTTGGAGCCATTGGAGGTTATCCTAGTAGAAACGGGAGCAAGAAAAAGTTGGAGATTTCGTTGATTGTGTGTGAAATGAAGAACTGAAGGAATTTCATGGGTTCCAAAATAATTAATTTCATGTAGCAGAGCGTAAATTTGACCATGGACTTCTAGTTTAAAATTAAGATCATCATGCATAATATTTTTAGCAAAGCAATAACATGAATGGAGATTACTACGTTGAAGAATCGAATAAAAAACACAAAGGAATGTGTTCTCCAAAACTAGTCCACACGACCAATGATAATCCG
This sequence comes from Geranium rotundifolium, assembly GCA_963920655.1. Lineage (NCBI taxonomy): Eukaryota > Viridiplantae > Streptophyta > Magnoliopsida > Geraniales > Geraniaceae > Geranium > Geranium rotundifolium. The sequence continues at coordinate 29,304,927 of OY987316.1, read as the reverse complement.
AAGATCAAACCTCAAGCAAAATTACTAGACTTTATTTGAGGAGCAAAATACCGAAAAGGGAGATGGAGAGGGTAGGGATTCGGCGGCACCAAGCATGAATTCCATGGTCTAACTAAATTAGATCAGCCCAAAATTCACTTAAACCAATTTCTTTAACCGTATGGTTTACAATCTATACCGGAAATTGTCTAAACCGTTATGGTCTAACTAAACCAGAAAATGAATTTTCCCAATTCTCATATCTCTCTTATCTGGACTTTCCAAGTCCGTTTTTCCATACTCGTCGCTTTAAGTGTGTGACCGTCTAGGCTCACGACACATTGGCAGATCGGCGCAAAATTACAATTTCCCCTTTCTATCATAAGTGGCCTATAGCAAAACATTATGATTACACAACGTTCGTGATTATCGATTATTCGATTTAACCTCATATCGTTCATGTTACTATAGTTTTATCACAAGATATCCAGGTTGATCATAAGGCATAGAGTCGTCATCCTGATTTAATCAATCACCGTTTCTTGATTTGTGAGATGACTGAAACTCTGATACCGCGTATCAATAGCATGACCATGCATTTCCTTTCAGTCATTCTCATCAAGTGGCCCAAACGGATATCATTCCCATACGGAGTATGAGGAATAAATCTCTTAGCCGTCTTTCGCGTTCACTCATGTAGTCCATGACTGAGCCAATCACAGCCCTTATGATTATCCTTTTACATATAACGTTAGGTAACGCCAAACTTAGGTACTGACGACATAGTAACTGCAAAGACTCCTTGGACTAAGGATACAATAACAAACTACGATATATGAGTATGTGCATGACATTATCTATGCTATATACTCACCATCGGGCGTCCAATATCATTCCCTGAATGATATCTATGATCTAACTCCGACACTCGCCTTGCCATGATTAGTAGAACGTGATCATATAGAGTTATTCTCATACTGGTCGCTTCTAATGAAGCATATATGACCATGGACTCATTAAATATGATTCTTCCAGATCAACAGTTCTACTATTATTGTTGATACAAATGATGATATAGATTAAATCACATTTAATATATTACTTCAACACATTAGTAATATGATGTCATCTTATTTATTCATAAAGATGATAAAACATTACATAAGGGACACTCTTCACTACAAACCATGTTTGAGCATCCAAACATCCAAACCATCTCCCAACCGTCTGATTTGCGAGGAGCGAAGAGGGTGATGACACGTGTAACCACGCGGATTGGGAGGGAGATAATGGTCGCTGACGAAGCCATTAGGGTGTTAGTGTGTAACATACTTGTTTCGCATGTGTAACCATAAGTAAATGTGATGAAGTAGTTGAACCCTAGGTTCACATACATCAGAATGTATTAGACCTAACAAGTCATTCGCCCTTCCACCTAAACCCGTGAAACTGGCCTTTGTCATTTTTCATCAGGCAAGACTCGCATCTTTCAATTGAAGTGAACATAAACGAACTTAAAAGTCCACACTTGTGAAGTGTTGAGATGCACTTCTTGCCAATGTGCTCTAAACGACAATGCCAAATAAGAGTTAAGTTTAAATCTCCATATTTAAGCATTTTTGTATTCACGTTATAAATTGAGCTTGTGTTAGTGTTTGTAGAATTTAAAGTATATAGACCACCAACCAATAATGCATTGCCATAACAAATATTATTCTTGAAAATATTGAATGTTCTATTCTCAATTGAAAAATAATATCTCTTCCTATCCAAAATAGAAACCAAGATAATATTCCTACAAAATGTAGTTACACAATGAATATTGTTTAAAATTAAAACAAACCCAGTGGGCATACTAAGGCTAATTGTTCCTACAACAGTTGTAAATACTCCATAATCATCACCAACTCTTAGGTACATTTCGACCTTGCCCAAAGTCTTTCTATCTTCCAGCATCTGCACATTTAAACAAATGTGTGATTCAGCTCCGGTATCTAGTACCCAAGAATCATAAGTAAAAAGATTAAGATTAAACTCAATAACGTAAAAACTTGAAGACGTGGAAGCCCCACTCTTCTTCAGATCGTCATTGTATTGCTTGCAATCCCTCTTCCAGTGCCTTGACTCAGTGCATTGATAGCAGACAACCACCTTTTCCTTAGCCTTCACAGCAACCTTGGTAGCTGCTTGAACCTTTAGACCATTGGGGTGTCTGATCTACCCTACAAGGTGCATAGGGGCTTTACCTTTACCCGTCACAATTTTCTTGAAACTGACCTTCTTGTTGACCATAAGAACCTCCTTGGTCTTTCCCTTGAGGTTCTTTTCAACGGTCACAAGTATCCTAGAAGCTGTTACAGACTTGTCCATGTCATGCATATTGTAATTAATTACAAAATCACCATATGGATCAGGAAGTAACTGTAGCACAATGTACGCAGCCATTTCCTTTTGAACATAAAATCGAATCTTGTTAAGTGTTATAGAAAATGTTTCATCTTCAAGATATGTGGACTGACAAAGGTTCCAACCTTGAGCTTGCAGGAGAGAAGTTCCCTGAGAGTCTCATATCTTTCGATACAAGTTATCTCCTTAAACATTTCCTTGATTTATGCCATCAAAGCAACTGGGTTCTCCGACAAGTCCATGAATTGCTTCTGCAGCTCAGGCTCCATTCTGCCCGGCATTATGCATGGCACGTCAATCCGGTCATTGAGATACTTCTGATAAGCATCTCTCAAAGCCCTAGGGACGTTCAACACTGGCTCAGCAGGTGAGTTCTCGGTAAGGATATATAACTTGCGTTCATCCTTAAGAACAAGTCTCAAGTTTCTATCATAGTCAAAGTAATTCACGCCATTGAGCATGTCCTTATCGATTAGGACTCTCAATGTGCTACTATTACTTTGGGTTGTGTTTGCCATGTAGATCTACACGAAGCAAAAAAATCAATATTTGTTTAAATTCAAGTTGGAGATCGAGCTTAAAAACAACTATTTGATTCTAAAACTTTTAGAATCTGAACCAGGGTCCTTGCATACACTCGATTGAAGTGAACGAATGCTCACCGCTCCAACCGAGCTACCAAGGTAAGATAACTCATCCAATTACATTCCATATAATTCATGGCTAGGGTTTGTACATAAAATGTACATAACATACCATATCTGATACCGTAGGTCAGCCTTGGCTGACAGTCGTTGACAAGTCTACCAAATCTTGACTATGGCCCAGTTTTAATGTGGCTACTATGCGGAGGCGCACGCACTCACTCACATCAAACTGCCCAACTCATCCGACCCTTCTCTCGCGGGCTCGAAGTATTTCTGAGTGTCGAGACTTGGATGATATCTCGCATGACTTGAAATTATTTGCGAAGTTGTGTTTTTAAATCTCTGATTGTATTCGATACAATCTTAATTGGAATCATCAACTACATTCGATGCAAAGATGACTCCAATGCCGTATTACATGCAAAGGTGATTAATTTCTGATTTTAATCTTCACATGTGGGTGATAGTTTAGCATACATTCTATGCATTTAAACTAAAACATACATTCATACATTCACAACATATAAATGTAAATAATCATGCATAACTTAGCCCATCCCTATGATCCTAGGATACTAGCAAAAAGACAAATCCTAAAGAAATAAGTCTTCAATATTCGTGCTTGCTTCATTTTTGTGGACTCCCACTGGCTTCGGGGCTCCTCTTGATTCCAAGTCTCCCTCTTAACTTGTCTCTTGTGTCGTTCTTCGTAATTACATAATAAAATAAATAATTACAAATAAACAATAACACACATGTCATATTTAATTTACAAACCAGAAACTTCAGCAACTACACAAGTTGCAAAAAACTGGAAATTAAATAAACAATTAAACAAGTCTAGACGGGCTTAGCTATGCATCATGAAGAAAACAATATATTGTCAAACATCATGTTATCAAACACCTTGTTATCAAACAACAAAATTAATTCCAGTTTTATCTTGTTTAAGTGTGGAAAAAATCTGGTTTAAATTGATTTTGATATTGAACCGGTTACCTCGGTTTATCCAAACCAAACCGCATCTGAAATAAATTTTAGGGTTTCATAAGTTTCTCGAGAGTCGTCACGGTCTGCGGTTAAGAGTTGACCGGCCCGTGTCCCGAGACCGACTAGAAAGCCTCGGCATGACCACAATCGCCCGTGAACAATCGTGGGCGCCCGAGCTGCCCGACCTGGTCGGCCTGGGCGTCGACCACAATCGGCCTAAGGGCCTCCTATGGTCGACCCGAGGGCTCGATCTGGTCTGTCATCAGCGTAACCCATGGTCGGCCCGAGGGCCATCTATGGTCGAGACGAGGGCACGACCCTGGTCGCCCATGGACGGCCCGATGGCCTTCCATTAGGGATGGCAATGAGGCAGGTCGAGGAGGATTTTGCGATCCCATCCCCGCCCCGATTTTAAGCACCTTGCCCCATCTCCGCCCCATTCCCCAATTCTTATCCACTTTCCCCGCCCGTAACCCGTGCCGACGGGGTTGGGAATCCCCGATCCCCATAATTTCCCCGAATTGATTGTACTTTTTGTCATGAGATCAAAACTAAAATTGCAAAAAATTATTTAACGAAAAACAAATCTCAATCATAAGTAGATTATGAACCGCGATTACAAAATATTATAGTGAAAAGAAAGCATAATCACTCAAAATAACAAAATGTTTAGTAATAATTATGGAAAATATGCTAATGTTCAATGAAAACAACTAGCAACATTGTTCCCAAGTGAAAATAACTCCAACTCCAACCCACAAGCTGCTAATGTTTATAACTCAAATCAATTCCAAGTTCAACCAACTGGCATACATGGCTTGGACATTTTCACCTGAAAACCAAGCAATTTAAAATTATATTAGAGGCAGAAACATGCAAAAGTAGAACAAATGTCTAACTTATTGATTCAAAAGAAAACAAAACTTACAAATTGAATTTTTTTAATTATATAAGTAGAACAAATATCAAACTTACTGATTTAAAACAAAACAAACTTACTGATTCAAAATTTTTAATCATATTCAAAACTCAAACAACTTCCATTGTCACATTTGTTTCCTGGAGTAAAAACAATCATTGTCAAAATAAACACAACCAAAATATTTAATTAAACAAATGTATATTTTTAATGATATACCATATCGTCATCTTGGTCATAATCAAATGTTTCATGATATGGATCGAGTTCAACCTCCGAAGTACAAATATCTACATACAAACAATTGAGAATAAAATAAGTATTATTACATTTCTATAGTAATTTAAAATAATTATAAAACATAAAACATTAGATGTACCTTCTTTCCAGAACCAATTTTGAGCACACATAAGTGACTCCAAAGTGTTTGGATGAAGTCTATTGTGATGAGGACTCGTCCATCTACCGCATGTACTAAATGCAGATTATGATGCCACCGTTGAAATTGGGATAATTAAGATGTCTTTAGCTATTTTTTGTAAGGTTTGCCACTTAAACCCATTTGTTTTTCACCAAAGCAAAATATCAAAATTCTTATTTCGCGGTTTTGATTTTCTCTTCCAAATAATGCTCTAACTCGGATTTTGGTGACATAACTTATGATTCAATAACAAATGCATCAAAAGCTGACATTGTACCACTTGCGGACTCCAAAGTGTTAGGAGTTTGCATGTGAGAAGAAGATGCTTCACTTAGATGTCGTTGCTTTCCAGAATCTCTAGATTTATACATAGCAAACAGGATAAAACAAAGTGTTTTAATCTTCTCAAGCTCTAGTGCATTTTCAGTACCATAGAGTTTAGGAAAAATAAACTCCAAATATTTAAGGGTTAATGACACTTTGTTACACCTAAATATAGTGAAATGACACTTTCATACCCTAGTTATTTTTTTTCTCTTTTTTAGTACCCTAACAATTATTTTGTGACAATCTATGCTAAAATGACTAAAATACCCCTAGTCAGAATAAGATTGGTCTAATTTGATTTATCAAACCAGATTTGAAATGGTTCAAATTTAATTTTAGATTTAGGGGAATAATTGTAATTGCATTTTAAATATAAACCAAATTGAACCAGATCAAGAAAATTGAACCAATTCAATTTATAGTTTTTTAAACTAAGGGTAGTTTAGGTATTTTAGACACTTTAGAGCTGGATTGTCACAAAAAAATTTGTCAGGGTACTAAAAAGAAGAGAAAAGTAGTTAGGGTATGAAAGTGTAATTTCGCTATAGTTAGGTGTAACAAAGTGTCATTATCCCAATATTTAATCTTCAATCTAGGATCCAAAACTAAAGCAACACTTAAAATACCATGAATTGTTTCCCAATACTTTTCAAACTTGTATGACATTTTAGATGTCATGGACCTTATCATTCAGATGGAGAAGATTGCCATGAAATTAATGATAATCGAATTTCACATATTTCAGGAAAGAAAATGTTTGCAATAGGATATTTGGTACCTGAAAACTTTTCAGTCACCACATAAAACACTTGCAGCTTCTTACACACCTTTTCCGCCACATCCCAACCCTTTTTTGATGGGCAAAACTTGAAAAGATCCTCTTGAAATTTCAACTGCATAAATACCTCCCTGTATATTAATGCAACCTTCAACGTAAGATACGTAGAGTTCCAACGTGTCTTACAATCAAGGCACAATTTTTTATTGCTTGGGATATATAATTGACGGGCATACTCCTCAAACTTTTGCATTCTTTTGGGACTCGAAATCCAAAAGGCAACACTATCTCTGAACTTTCTCTATGCCTTGACTTATCATAGACAACCCATCCTGCACAATCAAATCAGAATATGTGCACAACACCTCATATGAAGTAGTTTACCATCTAATAAAAGCGAACTAGCATGAATCTTTTCCAATAAGTTCGTAATGATGGCGTCATTGGTTGTGCAATTATCTACCGTAATCGTAGATAATTTTTTATCCCGATTCCAATCAAGTAAAAGAGTAGTGGAGAGAACTTCTGAAGTCTGTGGACAAGACACATAGACAAACCTAAAATAATCACACCAAATTTACATATTAGAAACTAACGTGTGATAAAATCATATAATGCAAAAAAAATTAAGAAAACGTAATATAGAGTAAATAGATAAAAAAAATTAACTACCTCATAATTCTATTTTGCATCTTCCAATCATTGTCGATAAAATGTGATGTGATTGCCATGAATCCCTTTCTTTGATGGCTGATGTCCACATATCAGTAGCCATTGCAATTCTACCTTCAATACTCCCTAACAGGTTGGATATGTTCTTCTTCTCATGTTCATAAATGTTTTTTTATATCACTCCTTATTGTAGATCGTCAAGAAACCTTAAATAACAGTTGAAGATTTGTTATGAACTTTCAAAATCCTGTATGTTCAATCATTGAAAGAGGATATTCGTGTTGAATAATCATTTGAGCAAGATCATTTCTTGAATCCTCTTGTTCAAAATGATAATTGCTTCCAGTATCTTTTCCATCCTTTTTATTTTGTTCCTTCACCAAAATGTGTTGACAGATATCTCTAACAGTACACCTTGGACACCTCGCAAAATGATCATGTAGACATTTTGTACCATTTTTGCTCTTACAACAAAGTTTTTTCTTACAATAGTTTTATTCAGCCGTATCTTCTCCTTTTACAATCACCTTTTTGAAGTGGTTCCAAACCACAGACCTTTTTCTCTTTTCACCAACCGCAACCGGTGTATCCTTAGTAGGAGCAAGAGAAACAGTTTCCTCACAAACACCAAGTTCTTTGTTGGTTGGCATTAAAAAATTATTTAATTGTTGAGGGGATTGACTAGGTGCATCAAGTACTTTTGGTTGATTATCTTAATTGTCCATATTCTACATATAAAATAATAAACTACAATTAATAAAAATACTATAATACTCCATATAAAAGAAATCATAATATAAGTAACAACAATGCATTACATGCTAATCAAAATGATAATAAACTTACTAATAATATAAGTAACAAACAATGCATTATTACTTGTTAATTAAAATGATAATAAACTTACTAGTGTAATGAAATTAAAGTTAGTCAACTCTAATGACAAATAATTGAATATCATATACATGCAATTTTGTCTTGTGCATATAAAAATACAAATATCTATTCTTGACATGCATTGTTAATTTGATTAATAATAAAATAATAAACAGTCATATATGATAGAATGAAGCTAGATCATACATACAATATGTATATGTACACACACGCGAGCAATACCAACACATGCAATAGATAAATACAGAAAGCAATGGATACATATGGCATAACTGAATTACAGAAACATGATTTATAAATATCATGGAATGAAACCAATAAGGCATAAATAATATATATATATATATATATATATATATATATATATATATATATATATATATATATATATATATATATATATATATATGCAATGAATATACACTAGTAATGTATATACATTAGCAGTAAGTATATGCGACAAACATACTGAATGGAGACATGGGTCGGCGATGCCCTTACAAAATGATGAGTACACGTGTGTTGATTGTTTCGCCAAGAAGGAGTTGGACAGAATTGCCAGGAAGGATCCGCTCCGAACCTGAATGGGTCGGGGCCACCGGATCTCCACGGGTACGAAATTTTTTTGTCATCCCTACCTTCCATGGTCACCCAAAGGGCTCGACCAAGGTTGATCATGGCTCGGCCATGATCATCCCTAAACCGATCCAAACCCTAAACAAATATTTAGAAAATTTCGATTCACAAAAATTCAGAATTTTCAATATTCATGCATCAATTAATCCCTAAAGTAATAATAAAATAATTTAACAATTTATTCATGCCATAATCATGCTTAAAATTATTCATGCATATCAACCAGCTTCTAATACCACTGAAGAAATTCCATGATTTTCAAAATAATTAATTTCATGCAGCAGAGCGTAAATTTAACCATGGACTCCGAGTTTAAAATTAAGATCATCATGCACAATATTTTCAGCAAAGCAGTAACATGAATGGAGATCACTACCTTGAGGAATTGAATCAAAAACACAAAGAAATGTGTTCTCCAAAGCTAGTCCATACAAACAACGATGATCCGAAAATCAAACCTCAAGCAAAATTACTAGACTTTGCTTGAGGAGCAAAAAACCGAAAAGAGAGATGTAGAGGGGAGGAATTTGGCGGCACCAGGGGGGAATGAATAAGGTTTTCGTAATCTGATTCATTCTCTCTTATTTTGGTTTATTAATTAATTAAAACTAATAAAACATAAAAGATCATCAATTCTAATCCACTTAAGCTCATTTAATTAATTTTTTCAAAGTACATTAAGACTTAAATTATAATTAAATGACTTGATTAGATCAGCCCAAAATTCACTTATACTAATTCTCTTAACCGCCTGGTTTACAACCTATATCAAAAGTTGTCTAAACCGTTTCGGTCTAACTAAATCGGAAAGTGGATTTTCTCAATTCTCATATCTCTCTTATTTGGACTTTCCAAGTCCGTTTTTTCATACTCATCACTTTAAGTGTGTGACCCTCTAGACACACGACACGTTGGCAGATCGGCGCAAAATTACCATTTTGCCCTTTATATCATAAGTGGCATTTAGTAAGACATTATGATTACCCAACGTTCGTGATTATCAATGATTTGATTTAACCTCATATCGTACATGTTACTATCCTTTTATCACAAGAAATCCAGATTGATCATAAGTTATAGAGCCGTCATCCTTATTTAATCAATCGTCGTTTCTTGATATGTGAGATGACTGAAACCCTGATACCGCGTATCAATAGCATGACAATGCATTTCCTTTCAGTCATTCTCATCAAGTGGCCCAAACAGATATCATTATCATACGGAGTATGAGGGATAAATCCCGTAGCCGTCTTTTGCGTTCACTCATGTAGTCCATAACTGAGCCAATCACAGCCCTTATGATAACCCTTTTACAGATAACGTTAGGCAATGTCAAACTCAGATACTGACTACATAGTAACTGCAAAGACTCATTGGTCTAAGGATACAATGACAATCTACGATATATGAGTATGCTCATGACAACAACTATGCTACACACTCACCATCAGGTCGTCCAATATCATTCCCTAAACGATATCTATGATCTAACTCCGACACTCGCCTTGCCATAATCAGTAGAGCGTGATCATATAGAGTTATCCTCATACTGGTCGCTTCTAATGAAGCATATATGACCAGGGACTCATTAAATATAATTCTTTCATATCAACAGTTCTACTATTATTGTTGATACAAATAATGATATAGATCAAATCACATTTAATATATTACTACAACATATTACTAATATGATATCGTTATATTTATTAAGAAATATGATAAAACATTACATAATGTAGATCCTGTAAGAGTTGTGTGTTTAAGTGAATTAATATATATAAGAGTTATATATAGAGAAGAAATCATGTACAAATCGGACGAAGTGTCCAAAGTGGTGGAATGTTCGTGGAAAATGGTGGAATGGTTGAGAACAAGTGGAATTTTTGTGTAAAATGGTGGAATGTTTGAGATCCGGAAAAACAACACGTGTGAACTTTTTGGCCACGTGTCATACGTTGGGACAACGCGCACACATATTTATACTGATCCAACACATGAGATTGGTTCAGACGATTTGAACGTTTGGGTTGATTTGTATTGGAGTGCATATATATATATAGGAGATATTAGCTACAAACCAAAAAAAAGTCCAAACCACTCATATGCCCGTCCAGTTTTTCGCGAGCAACGATCAAGCGACATGTGGCAAAGACAGTTCGCTAACCCCGTTAGTCACAGAGAGAATGAGAGTTGAGAGCACGCTCGTCAATTTGCGCATTTGAGTTAAACGATTAGTATATTATATTATTTAACTCGGCGTTGCCAAATCGCGCAACCGAATTGAAATTTTGTTCCGATTGAATCTGTGTGCATATAAATATTGTTTGCGGAGGAGGAGAGTTCAGCTTGATTCATTCATCAATTTCAGTAAGTAATTATTTTTTATTTGTTTTTATATTGTGATTGATTTTGCATGATTTATTCTTGATTTTCAGTAGATGTTTGTTTGATTTGAGATACGAAAAATGTGATTTTGGAGTTTTTTGTTTGATTTGAGATTTGTAGAACTTTTAACAATTCAAATTTTTTTCTCAGAGCAATCTCGATCCATAACTTCAACACACATTTGAACAACATCTACAACAAATCTTAGGTGCAGAAGACGATGACGACGAGGATGAAAGCGACTGACCACTGTCGCTGCATGTTTTTTACACATCTCTTGTGACATTATTTTTTGTAAGCACTTATCCTTCGGAGAAAACTTTATATTAATCAAGTTTTCAACTGTTTTTCTGTTTATGTATAACATAAATAATGTACCCTGTATAGCATGTCGCCATCACATAAAACGATTAACCACTTCAAATATTTACGTGTGACTGTCTGACTTATTATGTAGAACATGGTGGTGTACCATGTATAACACGCCGTTATATACTATATAACCAGTGTAGTAAGATGATGTTCAGCAACACATAAAACGATTACCCACTTCTGAACTACTTTATGTGTAACTGTCTGATTGGTTATGTCATGGTGGTGTACCATGTATAACATGTTATACATTGTATAACCAGTGTAGTTAGATAATGTTTAGCAGCACATAAAACGAATACCCACTTCAAAGGTTTGTGTATAATTGTCTTACTGTCTATGTATAACACGTCGATGTACCATGTATAACACGATGTTATATATTGTATGACCAGCTTAATCAAATAATGTTCAACAACACATTAAACGATGAATGATCGCTCTTTGGATCTAACATATTTTTAGTGTGAATCGCTGAATGATCGTGCTTTAAATGCGTGATCGCGCATTTATGTTGCCTTTTTTTAGTGTGAATTGTTGAATTATCACGCTCTAAATGCATGATCACGTCTCACGATCCAATTACAATTTTGCCCAGAAGACAATAACATAATGGATTAAATGTGGCGTTTATTTTAAGAAGGCATGATCTCCATCATGGCATATCTAACAGTTCTACATGGTTTGGACGTTTGGACGTTTTACATGAGTTTGTAGCCGAGTGTGCCTTATATATAATTGAATTAATATTGATTTTATCAGTTGGTTCTCACTGGAACTCTTCCCTATATATGTATAGGGAAAATCATGTACAAACCTTAAACTTGATACAAAACATACAAACTCGAGGAGAGTCGTTGGATGAAGGGACGTGCACATTCGGGATGACACGTGGCATGCCTAAGGTGGATGCACGTTGGATGGGGGTTGTTGATGTGGACGTAAGTGATTATCAATTTATTAATTAAATACCATAATTTATATTATCAACTAAATTATTACCATAATTATGAATTTCGTAACCATCACAATTAAATATTATCATTCAATAATTAATATAATGATATATTCAATATTAATTGATAAAAACTATACTTACTGAATTTATAACTACACTATTATAATGTCTTCAATGTCTGATATGAGGTATTCTATGTCTGGAATATGTCCCAATCACGTAAGAACTTATACCAAAATAGTTAAAACCCAATATCAAAACAGTGAAAACCTTATAATAAAACACTCAAAACATTATACTAAAAAAAGGTCGGTACCCCCCTCCGCCCGTGCCATCAGGGTTCGCCACCACCTCCATCGCCGACGGCGGAGCTCAAACGAAGGGGAATACTTAAAAAAGGTCTTATTTTCCCCTTATTGTCCCTCAGATGGTGGTGGACAATGCGTTGGGTGGCTATGTGGGTTGACCGTGAGAACGTTGACCATGAGAACATTGTCTACTTGATTTGTCACTTCCTAGCATTCAAGATAGGAACGAAATATATTTCTTCCACAACCTCGGTTCCTGACCAGTGGTCATACTAGAGAGTGTGAAGGCTAATCAAAACAGTTCGTGCCAACTAAAACATGCCATCGTACGGAGAAGGCTCCCGGAAGCCCGTGTTTCGGTATAATGGTCAGTGTTGTGCGCTTTTTATGGATCCAAAGTTTGTGTACGTGGTGTGTTACTAGCTTTATTCGGGGCCTGATGTTGATTCTGATAAGTCAGAGAGGGAGTAATTCGTTCTCCTGCAACCCACAATTCTAATGCAGTATCCCCTCCCCCAAGACGGGTGAAAGTGCTAGTTAGGAAATCATGATTGGAGGCCCATGAGATGCAGTCTACGACGAAAAGCTAATCCCAAGCAACGTGTTATGGTGTTGAGCTCTACGTAGACCCTCATACCGCAACAATATGCTTCTAGTGGGTAGATAGTTGGAGTGGCGGTTGATGCATTCACCGCGATCAGACAGGGTGTTTGGCGACTATGTGAGTTATTGACGAGGATAGTGTCTATGCAACTTGACGGTTTCCAGTGTTCAAAATAGTCCCGAAATATACTTCTTCCACAATCTAGTTTTCGTTTTAGTGGACGTGTCAAAACACATGGACAACATATTCAAATAAAGAGTTTTTGTCAGCCAATGTCTCGATCGTGCTGGTAGGGCTTCAAAAAGCATTTCCTTTGGTGATGGTCCATTGCGGCGTCACAAAAAATCGGTGCTTGAAAGAGTTTAAGTGCTTATTGTTGTGCTCCATGTTAGGCCAAATAGCATGGTTAGACATGCGACAACATCCCCTTCTATCAATTGGTTGGCGGGGATGGTTTTCGTGCCCAACGGGGTTGGTATGCTGGTGGTGAGGGTTGGCAGGCTACACGCTAGTGCGTCTAACTGTCGCCCTTCACCTTTTACGGGTTTGTTCCGAAGCAGTTCTTTGTGGGGCAAGGTCAAGTTCATGTGTTGCTTACCCAGCAAAGAGAGGATCGAAGTCCCTAGTTGCCTTGAATATGATGTGTGCTATTCTTGGGCGCGTGTTAGAGGTGAAAGTGTATCCCTTGCCCCATTAACTCTCCGCCTTGCTTTGGGGATTCAGTAGTGCATGGGTTTGGCTCGTGGTCCCGGATGCAGAATGTGGCATTGGCATGGAGCGATGTATTCCTATAGCCAAAGAAACATGTACTCGTCGCTCTTCTGAACGACACATGTGCATGCAGTGACACACCTTCTTATGGTTGGCGTGTTCTTGCGTACGTCGTCTTGTCCGTGAGGATCCATTGGAGGGCAAGTTTGGAGCCAGCAGCCGCAGTAATTTCAGCTCCAATAGCGTATATTTAAGTTGTTTCAGTTAAAAAACCCGTAATTAGATATTGAGTTGGGTCAGCCAGTCTGCCTTTATGTGTGCACCACCCACCTTGTCCTTTCTACCGGCGATGCGGTTCTAGTTTTAATTGACCAGGTCGTGCCTCTGGCCTTATTATTTTAAAGAAATTAAAGTGCTTAAAGTAAGTCATCGCTCTATGTACGTTAGAACGTGATAACACAAAGTATTTGAGTGAGCTTTTCCGAAAATTAAAATATATATTCAATTTTTTTAGTTAATAATGATGCGAAAAGCTGATTCTGAAAGGAGTATACTTATTTGGAGTCACCCATTTTTACCGTAAAAAAAAGAGGAATGATTTGGTTAATTGGCAACAAAACGAAATAGAAAAAGAAGATAGTTGACCGAAGGCGAAAATAGTAAGTGAGGGGAGAGGAGAGTAGAGGAGAGGAGAAGAGAGAGTGTTTGAAGTAGAAGACGGAGTTAGAGTTATGGGTTCGTCTCCTCCACATTCCACCTCTGTTGCCTCCATTTCTGAAAGCTCTGCTACTCAACCCAACCCTACCCCTTCAAACCAACAACTGGTTCTATCTCTCACTCTCTCTCCTTGTACAATAAGATATATGTTTTTGTTTTGTTTTAATTCGATTTAATTTGAAATTAGGTTGATGGTGTAACAGGCAACGGAATGGCTGTCGAGGTTGAGAAGAAACCCCAACTCAGCCTGCTCTATGAGTCAGTCTCTTTCTTATTTTCTCTACCTCCACCTCTATCTACCATGTTATGAATTAATATTGCATTCTACCAATTTACAGACAAGGTAATGCTATCCTGTTTTTTTCCTAGTGATCTTTACAGCCCCGAATACATGGAAAAGTACAGGAAATACGAAGCTGAACATACTCAAATGCTGATGTCAACATACTTCTCTGAGAAGAACTTTTATGGAGGTAAATTGTATGTATCAGAATTGATTTACCCTCTAGGCAAGGATTCGAGTGTTCGTTAACTGTTCCTTGTATGTTTCTCTTCATTACCGTCATTTCTGGAACAACTATTTTGTTAGTTTTGATCGTCTTACTTCCTTCAACACTGTATTTGGACATTTTATTTTATAGGGAAAGAAAAACGAATCCATTTTAAATTACTTCTTGTTAGTAGCAGTATGTATTCCACTTGATATATAGGCAAATTTACCAATTAGTATCCCAAGTAAACATTAGCTTTCCCTAACTTCTCCAAGATAACTGAGGCCTATTATCAGGTCAGGTACTTTTTACTAGTGTTGTGTTGCTACATTGCTGAGCTTGATCCGAACTCTTACTTTCTACTTTGGAATTGATGAGATGGATTCTACAGATGCCTAGACAGTTCACTTTATTTGTACAATTTCGTCTAGGCTGGTACTTGAAGCAATGTGCCGGTTCCTTAACCCACACTCAACCTGCTAGCTGCTAGAACAGTGCCAACCTTACTGATATAAATTTGGCTTTGTTTGGGTCTAGTGGTGCCTCTACAAGTTTTCTGTAGTTGTGAGAGAAAAGTGTATCAAGAGAAAGTTCAAAAAAAGGACTGAACCAAATAAACTTCTGTTATACAACTGAATGCTTTTATCCAGTCTAGTTCTTGCTTTAACCCTAAGTATACATGAAGAGCAAGGTGTAATTATAGATGTATTGCACTACAAAAGAAAAGAAAAAGGTGTTTTTATTTAATTAGGAGTTAAGAGGTTGTCATGTTTATTACTTTCTCCATTCAATGTATACGTGCCATTAACTTGTTGGGAAGGGTTAAAGATTATGGGAGTTAATGAGTGGTTTTCCATTTCACCCCCATGATATTCATGTTCTACTCCTGTGAGTGATAGTATCCAACCATAAGCAATGATTTCATCTTTAATTCTACCTAGCTAAGAAATGGGACACAATTGAGACACTTATTTTGGGATGGAGTGACTGCATAGCTTATAAAACAAAAAAGGTACAAACTAATGCAACAGAATAATACCAATAGTAATCCATTAAACCAACCATATGAAAACATATGTTCATATTTTTATGGCAATACTTTGTTGTTGTTATTATTATTATTCGCCTATCACAATTGTTTGTTCTCTCTGTATGGAACCATTGGTAAGGGGTTATATCTTCTTATATATATTTTTTTCAAGTGCTTGTGTATTTATTTTTCAAAACAGTCTAGCATCCTTCTACAATTTCTCTTAATATCTCCATGCAAAAGTATGGCACTCCTTTGTGTTATTATTATGATCAGAGAAAACTTTATTATTTGGACTATTGATTTCTACTGCAGAGACATTCATTAATTTCTTGTTTATGCATTAGATAGATCTACTACATGTTATTTCATATTTATTTGCTTATAGACTTTTATAGCAAGTGACACCAAATATTTGGTTTACAGTAAAGCTTATTACTGTTTTCTTTAGGGAAAGTTACATGTTACACCCTTATGCTAGTTTCTTAAATCATGTTACACCCCTGTACTTTAAAGTGTTCATGTTGCTACCCTCTACTTTAGCTTCCCCAAAACATCCATCACTCTAAACAAAAGTTGTGAAATCTCTAAACTGGTCCATTGGTATTTCCGAGTGGCTGAGTTTTTCGGCAGCCCCTAGCCGTGCTCTAATTATGATCTCATTATAGTTTGCAAGGAAGAGATTTTGTTGTTACTGGGAGACATAAGAAAGAGGCCTACAAGAAAGCCAAAGCTATAAAAAGCACCAATGGTAGTCCTCCCGGCACGAGTCGCTGAGCTCCAAGAATTATGGCCTCACCTCATCTCTTCTAAAAAGCACCGTCCCTTATGGTGCCCGTTGTTCAGCATTTTTCTTTGGCACATTTGGCTAACAAGGAATGCTCTCATTTTTGAAGGCGCTGCTGCCTCTCCGTCTATTACCTTCCTCAAAATCAAGCACCTGAGTCTGTCAATACACTTAGCCAGGAATCTGGATAGGGACCGACTACAACAATCGCTCCAGTCTTGGAACCAGTCTCCTCTACATCAGCAGCCTGGGACCTTTCTACATCACCTCTAGTCTCCCTTTTGTCTTTCTCACCCCCCATCGGGATGGCTCCCGTATATGTTCTGGGTAGTTTTTTTTTTAACAGGGTTGTTTCAAACTTATGTTTTCTTCTGTACTTTGTCTTTTCTTGCAATAAATTTCCGTAGCTTATCAAAAAAAGAAAGCCAAAGCTAAACCATCCGCTAATGTAGATGCTTTTATGCTATGTAAGAGGAAAATGTGTTCGCCAAGAATAGCTTCGCCACCAGTGTCAACTTTGACGAGGAGAGCAAACGACGTTGTTGTGGAGCGCTCCACACTGGGGCGTAAAGATATGATTTTTTAGTGTTTCTAAATTTTGTAGGGTTTGAGATTTGGGGTTTATTTGGAAGGGTAATTATGCCATTTTCAGAAAATATGAAGTCAAATAGTCTTTTTCAACGATGTTAGAGTAAAGTGGCACAAAATTTTGGTTCAGGGTTATATCATGACACTTATAAGTACAGGGGAGTAACATGATTTAAGTGACTAGTATAAGAGTATAACATGTAAATTCCCAGTTTCTTTACTACTTTATACGAGTGACATTATCTTATTCCAGTTCGTCTTATTCGTTCTCTTTTTGGTTGGCTTAGTTTAAATGATACTTAATCCGTAGTGTATTTGACAAACAAAGCCTTAAGCTTTGATACCTGTAACTCAGATTAGGGGATGTTAATATAATTACAGATGAGTATTTTAATACATGCAGGTGACATTTTCAATGAAAAAACAGCAATAGGTGGTGAGGTCATACAGTCAAGCAGGTATAAAGTGTAAATAATCTCTGTTTCAACTTGGAATTTGTGTGGTTCCTAATGAGCACTGGTATGAACATGTAGGTGGCCTTGTACACGAGCGTTTGCCGACCCAGTGCAGGGTTTCGAAGATCAGAGTAGCAGCAGTTCAACTTCCGTGGATGAAGTGCCAAATAATCTCTCAAATGGGAACCCCGCGAGTAAAGACTAGGTCAGGATGCATTTACGTAAATGACTTGTCCGATCTACAAACTCATCAGTAGCCATCTACTAATCAACATTTGTGTGAGACAGAAGCTGCCAGGATAATACTTGCTGGTTTCTCCATCATATTCAAATATGTGCAAAAGTGATCCATTTTGGGCACTGTTAATTGGGTTTCTGTGTAACACTTTTAATTTCTTCAATAGTCAGAATTTGGTAAGTTATCTAAGTGTTTTCTTTAAGATCCTAGTGTTGTCAACTTGTATTAATGCCTTGAAATTTTCTTATTTGAGGTGTCCACACAATTACGGACATTATTATTTACTAGAATGTTGTGATATTCTTTCTAGTATTGACAGGTTTGGTTTCTGATTTAGATTTCGGGATTGTGGGTATGAATTTCTGAAAAATGTAAAACAACCTTCCTTGCTATATCATTCATAAAATGCATTACAACTCTGAAAATATATAATATGGCAAAGCTTATAGAAGCAAATCCATGGAGCGCGTGATGCTTCTGTTAGAAGCTTCAGCGGGTTTGAGGCGATTGACGCTATGAGGGACTTCGTCGATACCTCTGAGTGGGATGAGAACGTCGGAGAGAATTATTTGAAGGGAAGATACCTTTTCTTTGAGGTGCGCATTTTCTTGGAGGATCTGGTGGTTGCACTCGAGCAGGTGGATGAGCCTTTGGGAGAGCTGGTGATTGGCAGCCTGAATCTGGTTGACTTGGCACTGCAGCTCCTCAATCTGCTTCTTCTTGCGCATCCGCGATCTCCTGGCCGATTCTCTGTTGGATATCATTCTCTTCAGCCTCCTCTCCAGTTGGAAATCAAACCCTCCGGGATTAGGTTCGTTGTTACTGAGAGACGATGAGTTTGGAGAGAAAACATGGATTTGAGAGTTTGGTATGTAGAAAAAAGAAGAGAAATCAGCACTAGTGTGAGATGGGTATGAATAGGGAAGATGAGAATGCAATTGCATGGGGTCTAAATCTAATGGGAGACTGGTTTTCTGATCATCACCAGGACATGGATCCATCAACTCTCAGTCTCAGAGGAAGGCAGAGAGAGAAAGTAATTGAGATTTGTAATGGAGGAGGAAGAAGAGGATCCTTATAAATGAACATATGTGATATCATCTGGGCAGATAGAGTCATAATAATTATTCAACAAATGAATAATAATAATATGCATAAAGTTCAAATGAACAGATCACACTTGCCAAATTCTGCATGACCAATTTTGGGTTTTGCACTGCTAATTGCTATTATTACCTACTCCCGTGTTTGCAGAAATCAAAATAACTCTAAAACAAGCTATTTTCATCCAAATCTGGGAAAAGGGAATTTCAGAGTCAGCATGATCATAAAAGGAAGAAAAGTGACAGCCACATACTAAAATCATATGAGAAAATTAAGCCTGAACCAACAACTTCATCACTACTAAACTTGTGACACTGTTGTATCAAAACTCCATGCACTGCACATACATTACCCACTAAATAGTTCACAACTGTTAAAAATAAGTCAAAACATGAAGCTCTCACAAAAAATAGCAACTTACTCACCAAGCAATATTACTCCATAACAGGATAGATACACAATGCAAGATTATTTTATTTATGAAGATTACTTAATTTATCATATGACCTCAAGACACATGATCAAGCACGAACCAAATAAAAACCACCCAACATAATTGCAAAACACTATTTTACCAAAAATATTTCCCCTCAAACAAAGAAGCCCTGCATGCATAGAACTAAGACTATGTTCCCTAAACTAATTCACACCACAGCTCCTACTTAACTAATTCCTGATTGCTCCAAAAAATGCATGGATCTCTATGCTAATGATTTTACAGAGCACATCAAATATTGCACCAAACAATTATATAAATATGATATATGACTGACTGTATTTAGAGGGCACTCTTCCACTATTTTCTCTTTTCATTCCTATGTCAATGCCCAATCCCATTCACTGTCTCCTCATTCTCATTTTACAAGATCAGAGTCAAAGTAGAACAATAGGAGGGAATGCGAATCATACTGAAGATGAATAGTTACTTGGTTACAAACACATGAAGTCTTATTCTCATTCAATTCCCATTCCCATACAAACAAAAATATTCATATGCAACCCACATATCTGTACATTAAACACTTTAGTAGAAAAGTTCTTCAATTAAGGCAATATCATAACCTATTTTTTCTTCCAAGACAATAATTGTCAAAGATTATCTCACTTGTATTTTCAGATACCCATTGGATCCCTTTTATTTTCCACAAAATAGAAAAAATGCTTTAATAGTCTGAATGGGCAATATCATTATCTATCTCTTCCTTCATGCAAAAGCTAACCACAAATAGAGCCTCAACCAATAAATTGCGCAAGAAGATCATAGATTAAATTGCCATACAATTACGTAATTCCTATCAATGAAATATTTAAACTTTACGCGTAGTCACATAATTTAAATCTAAGGAGGTACTTTTTTCCCTTAAGATGTCATTTGAACTTGAACAACAGATGTGAAAACCAAGAATTCATTGAAATAGTATCCAGACTATCATCAAAGCCAGATATAACAAGGCAATTGATGCTTTTGACGAGGTAGTACACAAGAACTCTATTACATTTTCTAGCTCATTTGATGTATGTGATACTTAACACACTTTCTAATCTTCACATGTTTACTTAAATAACATATAAGGTGAACCAGATAACAGAACCAGCTAATGACTGCAGTAATAAAATCCGTAAAAATGTACAGTTTTTTTATAAAAAAAGAAATAGAATACTACTCAATACTTACTCATTTTTGGTTTCATCAATTTCAAATGCAAGTTATAATTACAGACCCAAATAAAGAAAACTCAGTCCCATATAGCTAACAGTAGAAGTTGCTGACTATTACAATTATGAAATGGAAAAATGAGCACTTATAATGCCAAATATAATCTGCCTCGCTGTTCATTTTTATATTGGCAATAAACACGGTAAAAGCTAAATAACATGTATTTTTCATTAGCATGCGAACCTTCTCCCTTCAAACTTACAGAATACGTGTATAAACCTACGAACAATGACTTCAGAGGATAAATAAGGATTATATTTTAAAACAGACTTCAGTTAGGTATCAGCTTTCCAGCAAGTTTCACAATCACTCAATTATGCGAAACTAAAATAATTATTATTGTTGTGGAAAAACCCAAGAATACAACCTGAAAGTATATATTCTAACAAAACCACATAAAACCACCTGGAGTCTCATGATCCTCACGACATAAAGTTAAAACAGTATCTACATTCTACACAACCCAATGCTCAATAAACACAATATAAAATCATATCTGACCTTACAATACCATCACATCCCACGGCGAGCTCTCAAGGTCCTCCTCCTTTCGTAGTCAGCGTCATCCGTAGGCAACTCATGCCGACATACAGGACAGGTATTACGGATCCTCAGCCATGGCACGATGCAATCCCCATGGTAGCGGTGAATGCAAGGTAGCTGCGTTGCTTTTTCCCCAACATTCATCTCATCTTTACAAACCGCGCAGAGGGCATTATTATCATCTAAATCCTTTTGAGTTAAAACAATGAGAGGAAGATTCTGAACCACAGTTAGGGAGGCTGCAGGACGGCCCACCAGCGAATTTTCAATCTCTGTAAATTGCCCAAACAACAATTCATTATCTGGAGTATAGAAATAGTCATCCATTTCTCCAATATACGGTTCAGCATAGTGTTCCAAATCTGGGTTCCTCTCCAAATTATCAACATTCAGAAGAACTTCCCACTCCACGTTCCCCATAACCCCAATCCTCTCATCCACATCTTCTTCAGCTTCAAGTACGGGAGAAACTGACACAGAGACTGACCCCTCATCGTCCTCCTCGTCATCAGCATCGAGGAACATGCTCAAAACCTCTCTCTCATCAACCCTAACATCCACTTCCTCCCACTCAAAATCTTCATTTGTATCAGCCAATTGAAATGAATCCCAGCAGAGAGGAATAATAGTATCCTCGTCATTGTCTAACCCATATTCATCGCCGGAATGCAAATCGATCCCTTGCACCTCATTCTCCACCTCCTCGTCCGAACCGGACTCGAACTCATCAACCCTAACAATACCAGATAAGCCTCCAGTCGAAGGGCGATTGCCAGATTCCGAACCGTAACCTCTCCTCTCCAGAAAGAAATCGTCGTCGTTATCATCAGCACAAAACTCCACGACGAACCCGCCATTGTCGCGATCATCGGTCTCGAAATCGAAGCCCAACCCTAACCCTAATCCCAAATCGAGATCCAAATCGTCCACACCCAACTCGCCGTTGCCATCGATAAACCCGAAATCGGAGCCGTTGAGGGCATCGGAGACCAAATCGGAGGGAGCGAGGACCTGAGACTGCTCGACCCGCTGATGGAAGAGGTCCATGACGAAATGAACCTGGTTCTCGCGGTGGGAGAGGAGATCGGGGGAGGGGGATTCGGGATCGGGGGAGAGATGGAGGTGGAGGGGTTGATCGGAGGGAGGGAAATCGGAATCGGAGACGAAGACGTCCAAGTCGTGATGGGACCAGAAGGGGAGAGAGTCGAGGGTGAGGGATAGATCAGGGTCGTCGTCGGGATCGTGGAGGTGAAGGTAGGGGACATCGGCCATAGCCATCCGTGAAAAAAGCTTTCAGGCGATCACCAGAAACAAAAGGAGAGGTAAGATTTGAGGTTAGCGGTTAATATTTGGGAAGGGAATCAGTACTCACTTCCAATTCCTCTTACTCTTTCAACCACTCACGTCTCCACCTCACCAAAATATTTCATAATTCATAATCCATATTTCGGGTAATCTCAACTCACTAGTCACTACAATTGATTTTGTAATTTTTTTTTCACTTCACTTCGCTACATTTTTGGTTTATTTGGAGTTTCAATTAAAAATGTCAATTTTATTGTAAAATAACTAAATTATCGCTAATTGTTACTCAATATTTCAAAATACTGTAACTCGCCTCTTTTTCCTTCTCATTTCTCCCCGCTCTCTCTAAATAAGGAGTCAAGGAGTCTTGTTTTAATTTTGAAAAAAAACATCCATACAAAATTCAAATACAACCATTAGTACTATAAGTTACAAAACAACCACCACTCCATGCTCCACAATCAATCTTCAAGTAATTGAGGTCACCGAAAAAAAAGTCATGCGTCGAAAAACTCAAGAGCTCACCGGAGAAATAAACAAAATCTACCCAAAAGAAACATCACCACCATAAAAAAAACACCGGCAAGAAACCTCGACTGGAAATGGCTGAAAAAATTTCACTTATTCTCTCGGCCTAACACCAAACACCGTCAGAGAAGAGTCTTCAAATAAATATCGAAAAACTCGTCCAAAAAACCTCTTGATTCGCCTAAAAAATCTAGTGCCGACAAAAGAAGTCACTAGAAATCTGCCAAAAATCTCCTCCTTTCAATCTAAACAACCAAAACCCCAGAAAAGCCATGACACAAAGAGCGATTTCAAGGGTCCTCTTTTATCTCCTAGAACGGCGGCGAGAACCTCATAGGACTCAGTAGAAAGTTTTGAGAAACGGACAGAGTTTCGTCTGAAACGAATATGAAGATTCACGTCTTGAGCTCCACAGAAAATGGAGAGAAGAAGCACAATGGATTCAAACACATGAAAATCTACCGCAAACACGTGAAAATCTACCGCCTCCACCATCGATTCCACCCAAAACAGAGTCTGAGATACCAAATCTTGTCAGGAACGTAGAAAAGAGTGGATGTCTATATCGCTGGAAATAATGAATGTCCATATGAAATCCCAATTAAAGTCAACAAAGTGATAGAGAATTTTTTCGGAAAAATCTCATGTCTCGTTTGGGACGGAGAAAAGAGTAGGAGCCTTGATCGCCGAAAAGAAATCACGTCGTGAGGTTGTCGAAATCACCGGAGAGACACGAGGCACGCTTGAAATTGCATAGAAAGTCACCAAAATGAGAGAGAAATTCTAACTCTAGGTGTTAAATTAAAAGTAAACTTGAATGAACCTTAAAAATCAGAAGTAGAGATAGAGAGGAGAGAGAGGGAGCATAAAGGAAGAAAAAGAGAAGGTCAAATGGCATATGCTTAAAATTTTGAATGACAATCAAAAGTATATTGGTCATTTCACATTCAAATTTTACTGAAAAGTAAACGTAATGTAGTTGAGTGACAAAAAAATTATCATCACACCTATCATGAAAAAAAATTAATCGTAGCCAAGTGAGAAAGATGTCAATTCAATTGTACTTATGTGACATTATTCCTATATACTTATAATAAATCTCATTTATCGCATTATTATTTGACAAAAATTATAAGAGAAATTACACACCACTGCATCCAAATATATATCTTTTTACTTAACCATTTTTAAATTCACTTCACGTGAGTATCCAACTTTTTGCAAATATGATAATGTAGTTGCGATGAAATTTGACAAGAAAGATGCATTGAGTTAAAAATAAAACATTGTTCGTCATTTGTCCTCCTAAAACCATACATGGTTGAAATCAATCAAACGATTTGAGTTTTTGATGCAAGACGCACTAACATGTTAGTGAGGAGAGAAGAAGGCGAGACATAGAATAGTGGAAAAGATCAAAAGATGACGAGTTGGCACCCCGTCTCTTTGGTTCTACCTCCGACTTATGCTCCTCGTTCCCAATTATCCTCGTTTTCATCCAAAACTGATTTACTTGCCTGAAAATTTGATGGACAACCCCGTGATACATATGTAGCATAAAATAGAAAAAAAATATCCAAATACGGGACGAAATCGAGATATAGCGAGAAGATTTGCATTAGCAATAAGTAGAGATTTCTCTCACATCATAGTTGATAGTGGATGAGAAGGGGAACTAGTGGAGGTGTTTGGATGTGTGGTGGGAGAGTTTCTTCTCGTCTACTTGAGATTTTTATTGAGGTGAATTAGAGAAGGGTATGGACTTGAGAGCCAGTGGTAGTAAAGTTTAAGAACAAACCAAGACTATGACATGCTAGCTTGATATTTTTTGGAAGACTGGATTTTTCTCTTCTTGCTTATGCGATAATTTTCATGTTGGTAGTTGTACTTATAGTTTTCATGTTGATGAACGTATAAGAAATAAGAGTATGTAATAGAGAAAGATCGTGGAATGTATGATGATGTAATGATGACAAATTGTATTAACTTCTAGAAAAAGAAGCCATTAGTTGAACTTGATTTTATTTTTACAATTAGACTCGTGGTTATCTTATCTAGCTAATGCTTCTAAATCTATTAGTAGTATATGAATATGTAAGCAAAAGATCATATATGTGATAGCCAAAATACAACACACAAAAAATGTATTGAACCTCAAGACTCTTGGCAATGTACCAGTCTCAAGTAATATAGAATAGTAAGATTACGACCCCGAGTTATCGAATATAAAGGACAAAAATTATCTATTTTAAGCACTTGAGTTTAATTTTAATCTCAGTAAATCGAAAGTGTCTAGAGAATAATACATCAGTTAAAACACACGTATGAGATTATAGAAATAAAATAATTCTATAGTCAAATTGAAGAGGTTGAGGCGATGAACATTAAAATAATAAGTCCGGGAAAGGGAAAAAGAATACATGCGTGAGGCATGTTATCATTTACACAAACGGCAGAACAATTCAAGGACATCGCGTCTATTGATCAACTAGTAAAGTCGACATGTTTTCACAAGGGAATGTTCAAAGGTACCCTCTGCCTATCCTATACAGGTATTAACCGTAGAATATATCACCATATCTTGTCGAGTCTACTCGTGCTTTTTTGTGTCTTTTTGGTATCGCTCAATTTCATTCATGTGGGGGATTGTTGGAAAAATATAATTAAATAATTATATTTATCCCAATTGAATGAAATTGAAATGATTTTATTTATTTATTTTAGAGATATGATTCCATGACGTGCATTGATATTCTTAAATAAATATGTTACAAAAACCTTTCATTTTTCGAAATTAATTTGCATTAATTTGAGAAGTCTTTTGGTTGAAGGGTTGATGACTATAAATAGATAGTCATTCTCTTCTAATGTCATATTATCTTAACACCAAGAACATGAATTCTCGGTTTTTCTTCTCTTTCTTTAGTTTCAAATGTTCTTCGTAAGTATGGTGATAGAGAAAGTCACAAGTTCAAATTCGTCAGAACTAGACCTTTGGTGTAATGTGCTAGTTCGAAGTTGTTGTATCATGAAAAGTGTACGCTCGTTGATTTTAACGCACAAAGGAGAGCGAATACACTTTAAGGAAAATGTACAACACACCTCGACTATTTGCCGAGTTTGTATCCATTGGTTTATAAGAATTTATGTATTGTAATACTTATATTTTCTTACAAAGTTTGGCTATAGGAAGTCCATCACTAGAATATTTAACCACAAATAAAGTTATTATAGGTAAGCCTTTATTAAACCATGTTGCAATGGTGTTGAATTTCTTAAACTTGTTCGATGTTCTACTTGTTTTAGATGGAAAGGCTAGGTTGAGAGTATTACGTCTTTTTCGATGAGTAAAAAGGTTGAGTTACAAAAATATTACCAAATGTTCTGAAAAAAGTGATAAATGAAATACAATAACAAGATGCTGAATTTGATGATATAGTACGTACTTACATGTGAATTTTTGGAATATTTTTTCATGATAGCAAATGAGAGTGCAGACAATACAAAAATCAGATTTTACTTTTCGAGCAACAATTAAGAGATTTATACAATTACTGGATTGTCCAAAATGAGAAGTTAGGAATAATAAACAATATTGACGTCCATAAAACTAAACCTGTGATAGTAACAACAAGACCACGTGATTAATATACCCAAAATCATAAAACTAAACCCTAATTAAGGAATACAAAAATATCACGGGCCTCTATATTGGGTGTATCTAGGTTTGGATGATTTTCGGGTATTGGTTCGTGCAGCCAAACAACCGATAGAATAGACGAGTAGGAGGAAGACGATGATGGAAAGATGGATTATGCCGAAAAGCCTCCATTTTTTCCTCACGAATTTGAGAACTCCAACCTTGCAAGAACTGCATTCGTAACACAAAATTGTATGCTTGTTACTCCATTTCTTGCAATCCGGATCTTTTGATTTTGGACCCGTTTCCGAGATTAGCCAATATGTTATGTTCTTCGATGTGTATCCACACGCCGATGGAGGCATGCAACAACCCAACTATACACAAACATTTAAACGTTAGTGAACTTTAACTTTTGGAATAATGTCAAATATCCATCTTAAGTATAAAATTATCGCTTAACACTTTTTAGCATTTTCTAACCCTAAGTTTTCTAAGTTACAATTTACCCATTTCTGTTAATTTATTTAAAAATTATGTTATATTATTTGGAAATGACGAAACTACGACTGAGTTAACAAAATACAAAAATAAAAAAACTATATTTTTATTTTTAAAAAAAAATGAAAATAATAGAATGAAAAATAATGTTAGTATTTAAAAATAGTTTTTTAAACAAACAATGTTTAAAAATAATTTAATTTTCTAATATTTATTTTTGAAATATTAAAATAAATTATATTTTTGACAAATTTTGTTTTTAAAAACAAGTTTAAAACATTAATTTTTTCAAAATTTATTTTAATACAGGGTATTTTGACAATTTCCAAAAAAAAAAACTAAGTTAATTTTCAAATAGGTTAATAGAGAGGGTTAAAGTGCAACATTAGAAAACTTAAAAAGTATAGAAAACATATTTTAAATAAGAGATGTTAAGTGAAAAGATCGAGTACTTGAGAATAGGTATTCTGACATTTCTTTAAGAAAATTAATGGATTTAATAGGTAGAAATAATGCATATAATTAATCACTAGAAGTTGTGAACCTCATTTTTCAACTCAAAACAATTCGACATTTGTTATATAGTGCTTACTCTTGACCGATCCATTGTAATTAATTAAGATAATTGCAGGTAGGTACACATGTCGAAAACACGTTTGCACTTAGGTACATCTAAACTTTTTTAAATTGTTAGTTAGGTCACCCAAAATTTTTTATTATGTTTTTTTGCTATACAAAAGTACGATTAAAAACTTTTCTAAATTTGTAACGGAATTAGAAGTAGAACGAAAATAAAAATTTTATATGGCTTGACAAGTTATAAAAAGTGTTAAGTGTACTTAACTACATTAGTGAATTCCACAGGTGTAGCTAACTGCAAGTATTTCTAATTAGTTATTAATTGTGAAATTTAGGCTTTAAGGTTGTTTTTTTTCTCGCTCTCTTTTTAACAGCTTCATGTTTGGAAAAAAAAAGTGTGAATCCACAAAACACATACAATAAGCAAACACAATCTAAGTGACTACCATGTTCTAAACAAAGCCTAGAAAAAATATGAAAATAACATAATATTAAGGGATGATTAACAAAGTAATCGGCGACAAAGAGGAGGGATGGTAAATTTTGGATGGTAATTGAATGAAAATTTAAAATCCAACCCATGATATTCTGGTTGTTTCAGCTTGAAATAATGATAAATAGAATGGTGTTTTTGGTTATTTCTGAAATTTTAATAATAAAATATAAAATCTAACGGTGAGAAAAAAAAGTTTTTAGATGACGTGCAAAATTTAATTAAGTGACTTATATGATAAGTCGAACTATTCAGGTATGACTAGTCACAATTATTCACTATCTAACTTAATATTTGAGAAAATGGCAGTTTACTATCTCTAACTATACTATTTTAGTGCACTAACTATTTTTCTTTTTCTTTTTTTAGTACAATAACTATTAGTTTGGGACAACATGCCTCAAAAAAAATCTAAACTACCTCTGGTTTAAAAAAATAGTCCAATTGGACCGACTCAAATCAGCAACCTTGGTCAAACACATTCTCTCCCAAAAAGAACCTCGTGCGGTCTTCTTCTCGAGGTCACCGTATTAGCGGTCTAATCTGATGAATTTTTTTTCAATTTAATTGGTTTCCTTGATTGGGCCGGGTTTAATCATTGGTAGTTTATGTATTTATGGTGTTTTAGAAGTAGGATGTCCCAAAATAATAATTAGAATATTAAAAAGAGAAGAAAAAAATAACTAAAGTACCAAAGTGTCAAAGTGATATACTTAGTTTTTCTTATTTGATCACTTAATCATAAGTGACATCACAATCACATTAATGTTTAATTGAAAACATAGAAATATTTGATGAAGGAATTAGGAGACACACCTGTACGGGAGAAACTTGATGATGAGCAGATCCAGTGTCAATTTGCTGTAGTTTATTGCAGACTTGAGCTTGAACCAAACAGCTCTTGATGTGATCCCAGTGGCCGGCATCGACCACATGGTTGCGCAACCAGTTGGAATAATCAGCTAGGCGATACTCACCAAAGCCGCGCTGGGACACGACCTTCCCCGCGGTTTGGTTGGTGATGATGAAGACGAAGAGGGTGAAGGCGAGGAGAGCGAGGAGCATGAGGAACATGACGATGAGGTAGAGGTACATGAAGGAGTTGTGGCAGCAGGAGGCGACGAAGCCGCAGATGGAGACGACGAGGAAGAAAGCGCCAGTGAGGAGGAGAGGGCTGGCCAGGAGCTTGTGGCAGCGGCTGTGGCCCGCCGCCAGGAAGTAGAGCCCGTACCCTATGCACCCCACTGATATCACCACAAAGCAGCAATTCAGCAACGCCACAAACACGTTTGGCACTCGCGGAGCCATGTTTTTGATGAACAAATTAAACTGATGATAGTAATTGGGATTGATAGAGAGAGAGAGTTGTGTTGTGGATGAGAAACAGGCGGCCAAGAAGGTGATGTAATAACAAGTCTTTTGGGTCTACACTTAATTATGCAGACATTTCTCTAACAGTTTCCTTTTTCTTGAGTCACTGTGTAAATGTTTTCTGTGCAAGTAAATAATTTATTTGGGTGGAATGACATATGGCATATGAAGAGATGTGTTTTGTGATACTATTGACCTAAGTGGAATTACCCTCGTATATTTTATTCTATCAAAATAAATATTCGATTTGATATAATATGAGTCTGAAACAAACTTGTATAAGAGAGTTACACTATTCAAAAGTTTTATTAAATTATTTAATAATTAATCATTACAAAAAAATAATATATTTTTATATAATAAAACTTTAATTTATTAACAATAAAACAGTTTTTATAATAATAATATCATTATTTTATTTAATAAATATTATGGGATTATTACTTTAATTAATAATATTTTTAATGATTATTTAATAATAATAAATATTTTGAATTTGAACCGGTCCGACCGGCTTGATTTTAAATCATAACTATTGAGGGTGTTTTGGTCTTTTTATCTCAAAATTTTGTTAGATTTAACCTTGTTAGAGTTAAGTGAAACGAAATGTAACTTGGGTGATTGCAAAATCGAGTTTTATATTTGGGTGTAATTATGTGAGAATGACGTATAGTTCTGATGTTATCTTTTTTATTTCTCCAAAATTGTTTAGCACTACTCGCCTAGCATCATGTAGGGTCACGACCTCCATCTCATACGAATGGAGAAACCCTGTGATTCCGCTACAAAATACTTTAATCAAGCATCCATGATAACCCCGAAGACCAATCAACTCGAACCAGTTAGCATCAAACAAAGTCACGACCTCCACCTCATACGGATGGAGAAACCCTGTAATCTTACTACAGACCGCATTCAACCAGCTTACTCGATCATCCCTGCGAACAATATGGGAATTGCGACACCAGAGACCCTCGTTTCCTTCCAGTTCCGATCCAATGGGACAACTAGGTGTCGTATTAAAGTTTAAGAATCCAAGACTCCCTAGTTCGTTATGTTTGCATAAGTCTGCCCACCAAGGCTAGAGAACTCTGGTCCCCTCCTAATACCGATATACCAACCGACCCTACCTCCAATAAGTCCCGTCCCAATCTGTTTGCCCCGATCACCACCGTTCCCGCAACCAGCTGTTCGCTGGAATTTCTCTGCCCATCCACCGCTGACCCCCTCCCGGACCCATCTCCCCTCACAGATAATATCAAAATAATACCTACACAATTTGACCATCGCAAACTAACCAACCCCAAAATCAGATCCAACCTTAACCCGACTCGTCCAACCCTACCCGGCTGAAACCACAAGCCACTAGACAGATTAAATAGGTCTTCTCCGCCCAACTGGACAACAGCTCCTCTAGCCACCGACGCTGCTCGTCTCCTCTGACCGCCGTCGCTCCCCGTTCTCAATCACAGACGCTACACGCTGCAAACTCGTCACACTAGACGAAGCCCTAGTCGTCGATCACCACCGCCTTGTTTCCAGACGGTGCTGCTCGTCGCCTTCCTGCTACCAACTGGTAACCACCACCTCGCAGACGCTTCCGTCGCGAACTCGTCAACAGAGGACGAAAACCTTAATCAATTTTACGCGAAGAGTACATAAGAAATTTGGGATAATAATTTGATTTAACTTTAAAGTACAGTTTCCTCAACAACAAAAAAAACTTTTAAAGTACAGTGTATTAATGTAAATTTCCTCCAAAACTAAATTAACAGCTCGTAAATTAATTATCGGTTTATAGTCCGAAAAAACGAAGTCTTATAAACTTGTGGTCCTAATGCAATAGTGTTGGCAAGCCAAGGTTTTCAGTCTCTCATTCGCTGCCTAGTAATAGCATTCACGCGCGTACGCTCACTCTCTCTATAAAGGTACATGAATTGTGTCTTGTTACTCTTTTAACACAAACATAGACCACAGTCCTCTCTCTTTCTCGCTCTCTCCTTCAATTCAAGGTTCGCTTCCTCTATTTTCTATTATTGCAAGTTTCATTTAATTATCCTCTTTTCTTTTTAACTTGCAAATTTGATTGCTTGGACTGTAATTTACTTTCTTTTTTCCGGGTTGGTTCGATTTTCTGGAGCGAGATTAGTGTGAAATTTTCATTTACCAGACCTTTGCAAGTGAATATGCGTTGTTACTCGGAATCTCTTTGGCGTTCATCAGATCCGTGTTTATATGTTAGCTCTCTTTGCTGATTTTGAGTTATTATATCAAGTTGCAATCAGAAGGATGTTATGAGTTGCAAAATACCAATCAGTTGCATTAGAAACCATGTAATTTAGTGTTCTTTAATGTATATAAGTGCACCGTAGTGGTTCACTACCTCTGATTATGTGAGGTGATGTCTTGGATGACTGGTGCAGTATCTTAAATTGGATGTGTTTGATTTGGGTTTAGTACCGTGAGATGGCACTATGAATTCTTACACGTTTCAAGATTATATATACACACACACACACACACACACACACACAACTGCAGAATGAAGATGGAGCTCATGATATGTTGGTTATGATTTCAGTTGATAACATTGCAAAGAGAAGTATAGTATATATGAATTACACCTATTTTAAACTCTAGGTGGAAGAGGCGATATTTGTGTTCATTTGTAGCATGATCCTTCAAATGTAGGATTCATGCTGAGTTGAATTAATTGATGATGACTAGTGTAACAGAATCGCCGCAATCCACAAACTATCCATTCTTCTTGGCAATCTAAGATGCATTGGCATGTTGGAGTCCATATAGTCACTGGTTTATTGTACCACGCCGAATCGGTGGTTGCTGTACCATGCAATATTTGATAACCATGGCAGGGGCCGACATGGGTAGAATGCAAGTCACGTTGTACTACTAGTGGCTCTACAAGCATAATATGTTGGAGTTGGTGCGAATTATTAATTTATTTTTCTATCCAAACTAGCAAGATGAAGTGTCGGATGCATGTGGATGTTACTCCCTTCACCCTAAAACATCGGTTCATTTTCATTATTCAGCAATGAATTATTTAGTTTTCCAGTAATATCCTTAATATTAGGGTAGTTAAGGGTGCAATTGGAAAGCCAATTTTTGGAGTTTAGTAGTTTTGTCACTTAACATTGGCCACTTGTTTGACTTTGATTAGTTTTTTCCACAGTAAACAAAGAAGATATCGTCCATCAAATGGCTCAGGAGACTTCTGGTGCTGACTCACCTCGGCCACGATCAGGTCTTCTACGAGATCAAGTCCAGCTGATTAAAAGAAAGGAATGTGATCGCTACGAAATTGTCCCAATCCCAGACACACTATCGTTTGAAAAAGGTTTCTTTATAGTAATTCGTGCATGCCAATTGTTGGCCCAAAAGAATGATGGAATAGTATTAGTTGGAGTAGCTGGTCCCTCTGGAGCTGGGAAGACTGCTTTCACTGAGAAGGTTTTGAACTTCATGCCCAGCATTGCTGTTATAACTATGGACAACTACAATGATGCTAGCCGTATCATTGATGGTAACTTCGATGGTAAGTTATTATGTATCTTTATATTTCCTAGTTATTGAATTTTGCATATTCAGAAGTTTGTTGATCTTTCATGAAGTAAAACTTTGCATGTTGATCTTTGGCCACTTTTCCATAGCTTATTATAAATTTCTGTGTTGAATTTCTATTATATAATTGTATTATTGATGAATACTTATTATAAATTTTAATAGGAGGTTTTTTTATATTGGGAACAATAGGAAGTAAACTAAATAAGGAAACATAAAACTAATAGGGAACCCTAACATTTATCAACTATTCTAACATTTCTGCTTTAGAAAAGTATATGCTCCTTTGAAGCTTTGGGTGTGGCTTATTAACAAGTTGAAATTGGCCATTTACATGGTGTTTATAAAATTTTGGGAGGAGATAGCGAATACCCGGTTCTTATCAGTGTTGTAAATGGTGGCCGTCATGACCGCCATGGCCCCGAACACCACACGGGTGCCACGACGTAGAGCCGTAGCGTTTTGGCCGCTTTGAGCCGGTTTTGTACTCATTTTAGCTGATTTTGGACCAATTTGGGCTGGTTCTATCCAAACTAATTATTTTTTTTGTAAAAAGTTGAAATTATTATAACTTATAGCACAATATGTATTTTTTTATTACATATGTAAGTTAATTTATATTAAAAAAATTAAAAATACAAATTTGGCAATCCGCCATGACCTCAAAGGCCCCTGTCCGCCATCATAGCGCCGTGGGCCATCTACAACCTTGGTTTTTATACATTTTCAATGATAACGGGTGATGATAGCCCACAATGAAGTCGGGTTTGAACAAAGTGCCATGACAAACACTGATTGAATCCACAAGGAAGGAAAGTCAAACTAGTAGCTTGAGTCTAATTCCTTACAGTTTAGACATATCAAGTTTTTGGTTTGCATGTAAACTGAATTTCTCCTTCGAAATAAATGTTAAATAAAATGAAAATGTAGTTTGAAAAACTATGGATTAAGGCCCTAAGATTTAGGGTTCACCTGACACAGCCAACTACAGAAGATTTTAACCTAAATGTTCAATGTTGAGCTTGATAGAATCCAACTTGCACCTAACCTTATACCTACCCCAAGATGTTCTCACATGGAAGGAATGAATTGAAAAGGATTTAACTCACAGATCCGATCAATTTCTCAATTCCTTCTCAGATAAATAATTGTTCTAATGCAAACTAAAAGTCCACCCATGTCAACTATTGTGAAATTTTTTAGAGGACAGGTAAGGCATAAGCTGTTTTACAAGCATCAAACTTGAGAAGCCCTAAATCTAATCTAGGCTTGTCAGACCTTAATCATACTAATCCATGGTAAAACATGTAATAGAGAAATCAGCTCATATGTTCAATTATACGATCACACAATCTTGTTCATTTAGTACACATAATCAAACAAAGATTGAAATCTGAATAGAACTAAAATTGCAGTGAAAATAGAATATAATAGGATATACATTATGCTAATGAGTGAGTCTGGATTTCTATCACAGATCCTCCAAATCTCTACAGGTTCTCTCAAAATCTATACCAAGACCAAATCTCACTAGTCTGGATGCAACTAGCTAGAAAACAGTATTCTAGATCTAAAATTACAACTCTTACATGCAAAAGTAAGAAAGCAAGAAATCTAATTCTGCGTCAGCAGGCAAACAGGCCAATTCTACTTTGGACATGTTACAACAATGCCATTACACTGTAGGGCATACTTGTTAGGCATGCTTGGGATACGCAGTCGCACAAGGGTGGCATGAGGTCACACCTAATGTTCTATTGCATTCAGCGCAGATGGTCTGCGGTGGCGCGAACACACTTAAGCCTACACCTTCTTCTCAAGAGGCATCAACACACATATGACATGGTTGTGTATTGAGCTCTGATACTTTCTCTTGATCACATATGCTCCAAATTATGTTATAAAAACGTGGCATTGGGCTACAAAGTACCAGAAATATTGAATCTAATAAGAACATGGCTCCATAATTAAAAGTTGAGCATGCTAGTTAAGTGTGACTATTGCCTTTATATAAAACTTTTTATGCTATCTTATCTATATTTCAACATAATCAAAGAAGCAACACAAATATGGTATGCATCAACCATATTTTCTACAGAAGTTAAGATATTGTCCTTCTTGGTGCTTTTTTCTTTATGAATGAAGAAAGAACGTGCAATGTAACGAGAATAATGGAGTGGAAGCAGTGTTCTCAAAATTCGCGACTTGTCCGATTAATCCCCGATTAGTCCTCTATAATTGACAGTTAATCCTTTAATTAGATTGCCTTTCTAATTATTCCCCGACTAGTCCCTAAAAGGCCCTCTCCACCCGACTAGCGCCTAGCACTTTTTAGAACACTGGCTAGAAGTGAAGGAAAACAACACCATACGAAGGGAATACATAAGAGGAAGCCCATGCAACAAACCAACGTGTAGCATATGTGAGTCTTAGCCACATGTTAGCTAGTTGGCTGGATCTAAACCAATTCTCCAACTATTGAAGAGATTGGTTAGTAGGTTGTTACATCAATGTATTCAGCAGAAGCCTTAACCAAAACTGGGCTTGGCTCTAATATCATGTGAAACTCTAAAATATAATAGTATTGTTGATGATTAACTTGATATTGAATTACAATGGAGGGTTTCTTACATAGGGGACAATGAGAAACAAATTAAATATGGAAACCCTTTCCAACAATCTGAAACTCATGCATTCACTTCAGAGCCTGTCATTCTGATGAGTCAACTTAAAAACAAGTATTCAGAAGTCTCTTCTCCGGTTCTGGTTTTGCTTCGTGTTCATAATAGATGTACATCAATTCAGCTGATATATGTGATGATAACTTACTCTCTTATGTCTAACTGTATACTGTGTATGGGTATATGTATGATTTATTTTAACCACTGAATATACTGCATTTAAGTTTATTTTATTTCACAATTATATGCTTGGGAAAAATTCCTCCTCATTATTGTCATTTCAAACGTCAACTGAAGATATTGGCATTGATCTGTCAGTGAAGGTTTCTTGAAACATTGTTTTATATTGTTGTGCTCCTTTGTGGCATTCATTAGTATTTTATCTTTCTTTTCCAGTGCATTAATGATTGTGGATGAAAGAATCTTTACTGACCAAAATACGACTAATACTTTGAAGCAGATCCACGGCTGACAGATTATGAAACACTGCTTGAAAATATACATGGTTTAAAAGCAGGGAAGCCTGTTCAGGTTCCATTGTACGATTTCAAGTCCAGCTCCCGCATAGGCTACAGGTTGTTTATCTCACCTATCTTCGAACCACCTTATCTTTTGTGATTGTTCCCATATTGAGAACAAAGGAAATGAAAAAACGATGTGTGGCGAAGGAGGACTTGGTGCTGTTATTTTATGTATCCTTCAGGTTACTGGGGAAAAGATGAAACCTTGCAGAGATTATTAGGAATTTATTTTATATCTCATGCCTAATGCATGAATCCTGTGCATCCTTGGCTTCGTGTTGATGTTATCTTAACTTTATGAAAGGACTTCTAATACATTAACAAACTCAATAACTTTCTACTGCCAATTTTCTTAAGAGGGGTATTCATGCTCCAGGACAGTTGAAGTCCCTAGCTCCCGCATTGTCATTATTGAAGGCATATATGCCTTGAGTGAAAAATTGCGGCCTCTGCTAGATCTTCGTGTATCTGTCACCGGTGGAGTTCACTTTGACCTTGTCAAGCGGGTTTTGCGGGACATTCAACGTGCAGGGCAAGAGCCCGAGGAAATAATTCACCAGATATCTGAAACGGTTTATCCATTTATCCCATGTTAGATATGTTTCTTTATTAATTTAAGTGTGTTGCCTCAGTATATCGTCTAAGAACGATGAACTATTCATCACACAGGTTTATCCTATGTACAAGGCTTTTATTGAACCAGACCTCCAAACAGCGCATATCAAAATCATCAACAAGTTTAACCCCTTCACTGGATTTCAGAACCCTACTTATATACTCAAGGTGTTCTTTGATTTTTTTCTCTTTTATGTATTATATGGCTATTGGTGCACATCAGTGTGAGATTCTTTGAATTTTAACATTGAAAGCTTTTGGGTATTGTAGTCAACAAGGTCTGTGACAGTAGATCAAATCAAAGCTGTCATGTCTGGAGATCACAAGGAATCCACTGAAGAAACCTATGACATCTATCTTCTGCCCCCAGGCGAAGATCCTGAAGCATGTCAATCGTATTTGAGGATGAGGAACAGGGATGGAAAATACAGTCTCATGTTTGAGGTATGGTGTTATGCAATATGTATTTCAAAATGTGGTTATTACTTTCATAGACTTATCAGTGATTCAGAATATGGGATCCTACAGTGTCATAATTTTGTGTGCATGAATACACTCCCACGTCAAAATAATATTCAATATGAATAATTTGGTTATTTTGAACCTTTTGGGAGACAGTTAATCACAGACCTTTTCGACATCTTGTATTGGATGCTGTACCTCAAGTTAGGCATTCGATACTCATAAACCCTGCTTGCATTTTTTATAATGTTTTAAAATGTTTCTGTTATAAAGATGAATAAGGGTTTGTCCCATATCATTTAGTAAGTTAATCGAAGAATATGCTTACCAGAACTCATAGGGATTGTTTTCAAAACAGGTTTAATGTTCCAATTCAGTCATATTAATAACGAGGAATTAAGTGGAACTGTTTGTCCCATTGTAGGACGGCCTACATTATAATAAAACTATATTGAACTTAAACTCAAGGATTAAATTGGAACAAAGACACATAACTTTAGAGGTATTTTTAAGAGAACGGATAAACTCAGTACTATTTTGCAATAAAATTTAAACGCAGGACTAAATTGGAAATTCCCCTAAATTTAGGACTAAATTGAAATAAACACAAACTTAAAACTATTATGGAGTTCTTGAAGTGCCCAACATTTAATGAATGTGGATTTTTTTTATAAGCGAAATATTATTGATGCACTAAAAAGTACAATGAAGAGCAGCTCTGTATGAAACAGAGGCTGAAGAACAAAGATAAGAAACGAAGTACAAATGGTAACCCAGAAACATATGGATTCAGCATAAGCATCTTGGGGTCTTAACCTAACTACTTCAGCTTGTAGGTAGATTGAATTTTAACATGATATCAGAGCTTGATTTGAGCATGTGATACATTTATGTTTCCTCTCCATTCATTTATCCTTGGTAGTTAGTCCATGTGTGAGACTCGCATGGAGGTGGACTGCCGAGGAGTACCACATTGACAGAATGTGGATTGAGTGATCCTTTGACATACGTTTTGGGCTTTCACAGATCACCTTGACCTTGTAGGTGGATCGGCGGGAATAGTTTCTCAAGTTTTTGTATGGAAAGATTGTCACATTTGTCTTAGAGCTTTTTGTTTATTCTCTAATTTTCTTATCCCAAAACAGAAGCTTACTTTCTCCAACCGTGATTTGCTCTCTCTTCCCCTTAAGGATGGCAAAATGAATTCTGACCATCTTACCACATATAAGGGTGACAAATAATTCTCTCATCAACTTATTTAGATGAGAAAGAAGAGCCTTTGTAAGGGTGACAAACTTGAGCTAGTTAGTTGTGACAGGTGTAAGTAATTTAATATTAACACAATCAAAGAACCCGATCTTACATTTCTAAATCCTCTTCACTTAGCAAATGACTTTAAGCCTGAATATAAGGCTGGATGTGAATGTCATGGTATATTCCTCTCTTCCTTTTGACCATTAAGAATTTTATGTCTTTTAAAGGGTTGGTTGCCTATGTTGCTTTTCAAAATTAAACAGCATTTGTTTCACCTATGAATGTTTGCCTGCAATATGATAATAGACATCTAAACGCATATATTTGCCAATGCACATGAGAAGCTTGATATAAAGCACAATAGTAAGTTTCAATCACTGCATGCAATCTGTGCATTGAAGTTAAGAACCCAGAAATAAACCTTTGGTACATCTGTACTGAAATATAAAGTACACGGATTGGAACATTTATGTAGGGTGTTTGTTGATGTGTATGAGTACCTTTTTTTTATCAGCAAAACTCTTTTTTAGTTCCATTGAATTATCAATGGAGATTGTTTGGAGAAGTAAAATGTTTCTTGCTATTTGTGTTTGCTTTCAGGAATGGGTGACAGATACTCCATTCATAATATCTCCTAGAATAACTTTCGAAGTAAGTGTGCGTCTTTTGGGTGGGTTGATGGCCTTGGGGTATACAATTGCCACCATCCTGAAAAGAAGCAGCCATATCTTCTTTGATGATAGGGTGTGTGTAAAAACGGATTGGTTAGAGCAACTTAATCGCCAATATGTTCAGGTATGATGCCTATCTAATGCTTTTATGAAGACGAGGTCCTCATATTAGTTTTATATTTTAATGGTGCTGTGTGATCTGTCATACTAGTCAATATAAGTCTATCAAACCTAGCACTTTGATACCATGCAAAATATAGCGTTCATGATATTATTAATCACTCACAATTTAATAGATGTATATTAATCCTAATCAGTGATCTAAAACTCTGATACTCGGCAAATTTGAACCACCGGGAATGACAAGTGAAAATCGGTCAGCTTTTATTTTTTATACATAAAATTATTCAATTGTTGGCAAGTAGT
This sequence comes from Geranium rotundifolium, assembly GCA_963920655.1. Classification (NCBI taxonomy): domain Eukaryota; kingdom Viridiplantae; phylum Streptophyta; class Magnoliopsida; order Geraniales; family Geraniaceae; genus Geranium; species Geranium rotundifolium. Next base: position 29,264,612 of record OY987316.1, on the reverse strand, counting down.
CCTTGTCTCCTCCATGTGGAATAGTCAAATGTGGACACGTTTTTTATAAACTTAATTATCTATGTTTATCGCTGTTTGAACTAGTTTCATATGCTATTTTTGTTTGAATTATGATTTGTACAAGAATCAGTTACTCCTGTATTTCGGGTTGTCGTTTAGATATATAGTAGTGAAGTTTATCAGCAACAGCTGCTGCTGCTCTCTTCATTTTTTTTTTGCCTGAAAGCCACTTTATAATGCAATTACCAAAATAGTTGGTTCATTATAGTTGGAAAGTGAAGCTCTTTGTTTGGTGAAGTATCAGTAGTTTTACAATACATGTAGGCTCCAAAGCAACATTGTCAACTGTGTACTCCCTCAGACCTATGCGAACTGTCCACCGTACTACTACAAGTGATGTCCTATTTTAAGTGTCCACTTTCAGTTTTTAAAAAGGGACTCATACTTGGTTTTCCAATAGTATCCCATTAAAAGGTTAGTCATGACAGCTTTGAGGTTGTTACGACTACGGATACATGTCTCTATCATAAATTTGTACTGCTCAGAATTTATGATATTACAACTTATGATAAAGTTTATGCATGAATGCTCGATATCATGTCATAACTTATTATGTGCATTTTGTTAGGCTTAGAGACCGTGAATCTCTTACTGATCTTGGTGTACAGGTTCAAGGGAAAGATCGTCTATATGTTAAGTTTGTTGCAGATGAGCTGGGTTTGGATGGTTCGTTTGTTCCTCGAACTTACATAGAACAAATTCAGTTAGAGAAACTTGTAAATGATATCATGGTACGACTCATCCAACTTGAATTAGACTTCTTTTTTTCAGCCAGAACAGAACTTGTCATGCATTTACTAGCTTAAATATAGTAGTCCTGATATGATAAATTCACAGGCATTGCCAGATGATCTGAAGACAAAACTGAGCATAGACAATGGTATGGTTTCAAGCCCTAAAGAAGCTCTTTCTCGAGCTTCTGCAGATTGGAGAATGAAGTATCTCAACCGGTACTCTCTGGTGCTATCAATGCTCTATATTACGCGTGTGTAGAAATTTGATCTGGGATAATTCCAACGTTCACCTGCTATAGCAATGCAGAATTTTAGTCATGTCGCTATCATTTAAAACTTAACCTGAATGATGGACCTCCAAGTTGTATTTCTTTTCCCCGATTTTGGGGAGTGTTTTTAAGGAAAATAACTCTTCCATCATTTGTGTGCATCAACCAGAATTGTTATTTTAATTACTTTGATGTTCAAGGAATATACTTATTTTTTCTATTTCCTTTCCTTTTCTCTTGCTAAAAAATTGACTTATTTCCACAATATTCTACATGTTTTGCAGTGGTATTTCCCACTCATATTCAAATCAGCGGGACAAGAATTTGTCCAAACTGACAAGACTTGCTGTTAATAGTAGAGGGTTTGATAGAAGAACTCCGGAATCTCCTGCAGCTCTTGGTGATCAGGTAAGTATGATATTACCTTAAGAAATTATACTTTCACTATTTTCATCTGATTGTCCATTTCAGTGAAGTGAACCTTTCTAAATTCCCCACAATTTCTGAAAACTTTTCACTGTGCCAGATCAGCCACCCATAGTGCAAGTTTTTATTTTATTTGGTATGAATGTTCATGTGAATGCTTAGATTATCTAGATGCCTACAATCATTAATCAAAGCCTCAATCGGTGAAATCATACTGAAACGGCCTAATTGTAAAACTCTTGCATGTAGACAAGATATACAGTCCAAAGCTCCCAAAACATCTAATCCACTTGGTTACATAAAATTCACACTCCCCTTTTTAATGATCTCTGTTTATTTTATCAGCATCATTGTCATGTAGATATAGAATTACTGTTTACTTTGAGATTTGCTGTTGGATTTGTCAGGGAGTCATCACTCAACTGTCAGAACAAATTTCTACACTGAATGAAAGAATGGATGAATTTACATCCCGGATCGAAGACCTGAATTCCAAGTTTACTGTTAGGAAGGTTTCAGCTAGCCAACAGAACTTGGCTCTACAGGCTGAAGCTTGCAATGGATCAGGACCTGCTTCTCTTTTCACAAGTAATGGTAATTTGACTGGAATGCTGCTGCCAAATTCTTCATCATCTTCTCAGTTGGCCAGGGAATCTCCAGTTATGGAAGAGGTACGTACAATGACTGCTACATGTAATCTCCGTCATATAATTGATTGACTTGACAATTGTAAGATAAGAGGTAATGCAGCGAGAGCTTATTAAAACACCCCATCTGAATTATTGAGGGAAATAATCTACAAAGCTGGAAAAAGGGAATGTCTTCTTCAATCAGGAATAGGCTAACGAGGGCTTGGATTTTCGTTACTCTGATCAGCTGAATATTTTGTGCAGATATTGCTTATTGCACGAGGGCAACGCCAAATTATGCACCAGTTAGACAATCTAGGGAATCTTGTGCACGAGTACAGGGAAGCGAGATCACGACAAGGGAGGGCAGAGAGGGCAGGCAGATCAGTCGACATAGACTCCATTAGTGTCCCTCTGCTACTAACTTTGGCCATTGGAGGTCTAAGCATTTTTCTGTACAAGGGTTTTGCAACACATCAATCATAAGCACTCGTGCTCTTTCTTTCAGATTGAACTGAACCCCTAGCCAAGTCTCCTATGACTGACTTGTTGATTTTCAGATCGAGTTAGTCAAACATACAACTGTTAATGTATATGTATCAGTAATCAGTGCACTCATCTCCCTAAAGATCTTATATGTACAATGCATTCATATGGACTGCAAAATGAATAAGAGGTCTTTTTATATACATATATAGAGTGAGAGGACAAACATTGTGTGAATGTGTGAATTGCATCACGTGTTTTGGCTATTGGATATGTTTGGTTGTTGAAGTGACACTTCGATAGTTATCGCTTCAATAATTATCATAACTGAGCGCGCTTGGTTTTTGAGACGGCACTTGAATAGTTATCAATTCAACAGCTACTATAGTTACATATTCAATAACTATTTGTCAATAAGTTAAATAATATTAAAACTACCCTAAGTGAATTTATAACTATCATAACATTGTTTACTGATAATACTTTATCGTTGTTACCATACAATAAAAAGTTCATTTACACGTGGGACAATAAAAGAACTAATCCCAATACTCAAACCTAAACTCTAATGGGACTAACATAATATACTAATAAGGTAACTTTAATACTATGGTGGAAGTGACGATAACTGGTATTTGAATTCGAACATCAGAGAATTTGTAGACCTCAGAATTTGAACTCATAACTCGGAGATTGGAGCTTGAAGAATTTGGGGATTTATATCAAACTAGGATATCATGAGAATTTATACTCATACCTCGGAGATTGAGACTTTTGAAATTTATACCCAACTTGGAGATGGAGGCCATAGACAGAGTTGAAGACCGGGTGCGCTATGGCGTTAGCACATCCTCTCACATTAAAGAGATGATTTATATTAGAGAGACAAAAACTCTCAAATCATGCCAATGAACACGAAAATTGACCGAAATTCACATTAGCAAATGGGATAGTGGAGCAAATCGGAGTACGTCGGCTGGAAATCGGGCAACTGAGGGCGGATGGTGGATAGCGGTGCAGATGGTGGATGACATATTTAGAATTCCTAAATCAAACATCTGATGGAGGATGGTGGTGTGGATGACAAATTTGTAATGCGTAACTAACGAGTGGGCAAAACAATAGTCGCTCGAAGCTTAAACTAAGATTTAAAGAAAAGTAACCAACTTCTGATACCATATCAATCTCAAGGTTTATTAATAATACTTGATCATCACAATACAATAGAAAGTTGCTTTACATAGGGAACAATAAGAAAGTTAATCCTAACACTCAAACTTAAACCTTAATGAGATTAACATAATACTAATAAGGTAACCCTAATTTACCCTGATTGGCATCGACAATTTGTTTGCCCCTTGTTTTTTTCTTCGTGAAAATCAAATCAAACTAGTCATTTCACAAATCAATAAACTACTTGCATAAATCGGACAATTTAAACAGTATAGACAGAAATCAGACAAGTGCTTATACAAATAAAACAAGTGGTTACACAAATCAAATTATTCATCGCACTAATAACTCAACTCAAATATTAGTTACACAAATAAGACAAGTTCTTGTACAAATCAAACCAATCTTTGGATAAATCAGAAAAATTGTTACACAAATAGCACAAGTAATTGCATCATTTCCCCCTCGCTACACCATTATCCTAAGAGTCTAGTCTCTATTTCAGGTTGTCATAATCAACCTGATCTCTCATTACAATAGTTGAAACTGAGTGAACGAGGGTCTGGAGTTGTTATAATCAGTATGAACCTTCGTTGCACCCGATTTTCCCCTCGTTACAGTATCAACGCTCGTTACAATCTGAACAATCGTTATACTTATGGTTGATAAGGTGTTCTATTTGTGCAAAAAGTTGTCTGATTTGTGTGTACTAGGCTATTGCGTTGATAAATTAATTATCATAAGGGTAGTTACTAGATTCATAAATTAAATTATAAAAGTTATAAGACTAATATGATGATCAAAATAAAAGACAACCAAGTGTCATGTCAGCAATCAGAATTCGTACTGTACGGATGAATTCTATTGAGAACCAATGGATCAGTGACAACATCAGAATAAAGGAGAATGTCAGAATCTTGCGGTCGTAATTCATCCAAAAATGTCAATAAATAAATATTTTATTTCGAATAAGGGTATTTTTGTCTTGACTTATGAAATAAATATTCAGTTAATTTGAAAATAAATCTTCAATAAATAGCCAATTAATTTGGCAGTAACTCTTCAATTAATTTGGCAACAAACCGTCAATTAATTTTGCATAACGGTTTTTTTGGAAATATAGATATTCAATTTATAATTTTCAACGTTTCAATATTTCTAGCGTTTTGTGATGTATTTCCAATGTCTCAAAATGTGTGTCCACTCATTCAAAATGTATTTCCACCTATGCTTTTTCATTACTATTGCGTAATCATGTGATGTTTCTACTAATACGACATGTATTCCCATTGGACATTTACTTATATTCGTTAAAACTCACTTATTTTCATTACGTTCATATTGGACATTCACTTATTTTCATTGAGCACTCACTTATTTCTATTAGACATTCACTTATTTTCGTTAATCATTTACTTATGACCATCGGACATTAACTTATTTTCACTAGGCAGTCACTTAGTTCCATTAGACATTCATCAAATTTTCGTATGTTTAGCATATTTCCATTAAATGACAATGTATTTCCATAATAATGATGTGTGTGCCCAATGTTAGTTCAAAATTAACAAATGAAATGAAAAAAAATTGTGTGAAATATACGATAAATAAATATCACATACTAAACCAAAATACTAGAAATAAGTTCATTCAATATATTAACATGAATGACATCCAAATAAATCCTTCATCCACCTCACGGGTGTGTTGAGTACATTTCAGGTGAAAAGAGGTCGATTTGGAGCGAAACTGAGTTATTTGATTCAGTCAGCACCAATGTACTGAGCAGGATACCAACTTGCCAGGGTATCCTCACTCGATAGGCAAAATGAGTACAAGATGGATCAATCCAAGATGCAGAGTAACTTACCGACTCAACTCGTTAACCTACTTGGTACTCTACCCAGTGTGACGTTAGATGATAAAGTATAGAGTTTTATTGCAAGTCAACTATTTATCATCTAGCCAGGGGCGGAATTATAGGAGGGGCAGGAGAACAACCGCCCCCCTTGGCCTGAGAATTTAAGAATATCGAATGAAAAATTTGGTTCAAAAATTGCATTTGCCCCTTCTTCAATTCAAATACATTTAGAAGCTCTGTAAAAATAATAAACAGTTTTCATTTCCACTTTCACATTTTTGAGTTCAATCCCCCAATTTACAATACTCTTACGCTTAAAACATGAGAGTTAGAAATGCATTTCATACTTCTCAAAATTGTTTTGATGAGTGAAAATTAAAGTACTGGCATATTAAAATTTGAGGTTATGGATTAGGCTTGTTCACGTGGATTCTTATAGATGATAAACTTATAAATTTTACAAGAGATCGATTTTCATCGTTATCATTGATTTATTCGAATTGCATGGATCATGTAAAGGGTTTTCGTGATTTTCTTAAAAAAATTTCGTTATGCTTGATATCCCGCGAAACTCAACACCTTCCTCATCATTCTCTCCCCCCTTGCCTCATATAAGACTTCCTTGCATAACCGTAGAAGAAACCTCCATCTTTAAGAGGACGAGGGAGGAAGACTAACTAATGATCAGGCTAACCGATTGCATGCTTTGATATGAAAAGAGTTATGTGGAAAGAAGGCTGGAGGAAAAATAGGGTTGGCGTCAACCTTAAGTTTTTCTTAAGAACTTATTTTTTTTTTTCAGGGGCATTTTAACCACTTTATAAACGACTTGTCACGTGAACAAAAATTCAATATTTTTTATCTAAATTAACTAAGTGTAACAAAATTTAAGTTAAAGATTCTGAATGAATACACTAATAAATTTACCGATATAAATTATAAATAGTGTTTAAAATACTGTTGTGACCCATAATTAACCCTTTATATAAAGCACACCATTTTCATTTCACCTGTGTAAAAGGCTAGGATACGGAAACAGTCTGCAAGAGCATCTACAATGTTTTGTCCTAAGAAAACGATAAGATGAATTAAAGTTCATGTCGACAAACTAGTTTATTAACTGTTGGCTGTTTCATGCAATAATACAAATAATAAACACAGTTCAAATCAATGATCCACACCCAAAAACTATGGCGTAAGATTTCAAAGGGAACTATAATAATGATCCAAGGATCATAGATGAAGCGGTCATGAACCAAGCATGAGGTCACTGTTTGTTCAAATGTAATGCACAGTAAGAGCCGAAATCTGCATCATACACACGTGCCTGCCTAGCTAGTATTCTGATTCTATATATATATTATGCCTAACAAGGAAACTTTGCGACCAACTTGTCAACGTGAATGATTACATCATCAATGCGGGGGCGGATAGCTACCTGTGGCTGGAGCATCCATGTCACAAACTGGTGAAAAGCATCTGGATATGGCGGATTCGGCCCAGCTGGCCATTTTACTTGTGCATTCACAATTGCTTGTTGTAAGCTTCCTTCTGATTCTCCAAGTGCATAATCAAATGGAGACTCCCCATACCTATACACCACACAAATTGTTCAACAACATTTTCGCAAACTATTTTTACCTTTTTGTTCCCTCTTGATATAAAAAGCACAAGGAATTGGGACATTCTCATTGCCAATCGCATTCTATGATCCCAATTCAGCTTCAATTTAATTAAAACACTATGTGACGGTCAGTATAAGACTTCCTTAGTATCTACAACTAATCAGATAAATGCCACTGCAAATGAATCCTAACGTTTGTGTGGCCCGTGTGACAAAAAATACACCCACACATGTGCACAAACACATGCAACTACTGTGATAATGAACAATAGAAAAGTTGCTTAAAGGTCAATAAATCAATCTTCGAATAGAAGTAGTACTCACATTAGTGCATATAATGTGCATCCTAAGGACCAAATATCAGTTCTCTCATCAATATCTGCTTGGCTTGGGCAATCCCACAATTCAGGAGCCCGGAAAGGTGCAGAACAATGCTCAGATGCCCACTCCTGTAAAAACGATCACAAATATATTAGATGAAGCAATGAATTAAAATAAAATTGTAGGATGTAAGAGAATAAGGTAATATAGGCATGCATCTCTACGTCTTTTTCATGCATGGAATTTTAAACTGAGGTACACATATCGGGTTTAACTCCATGACTAAAAGCCAATCTTTAATAGTAGAAGTTGACTATTCCCCTTATATGTATATATTTTTCTCTCTGTTCAATCTGAAACTTTATACTTCAAAACTTCCCTCAAGTGTCGGGTTGGACTTCTACGTGTAGGTAATGGAGGGAAATGCATCTGCATATGGATTGAAGATCATAGTGGGACAATGAGATACCTTACTTGCATGATATTTTCTACACTACATCTCTTCTTTTTTTGCTTGGCAATAAAATAGTAAATACCATCCTATACAGTCTAACCCCTTCCCTTCCCACCCCAGCTAAACTAGTCTAATTGTAACCATCACCCTACGCCTGCTCCCAAGCAAGTGACCCACTAAATTTCAAACACTACATCTCTTAAGTTGTCCATAAATTGATGTGCGGCTGTATAACGACTTGCCAGTATCTTACTCGATATCAACCCTGTATCAAATATAACCGAATGTCTCTCAATATTGTTGGATCATCCTGACATGCAGGCTTGTATTATTTGTATTAGTGTTTGTATGTCTGTGTGTGTTTGCAATGCACAGATACCTTTTTTCTATAAGCACTAATATTTATTAAATGGCAGTAAGCCTGATTTCCACGAGAAATTATGATTATGGTCAGCATAACAAAGAATGCACGTATACCGTTTTCTTTATAAGCTATGGAGTATTATTGCAATAAAAAGAGAGTACAATAATAATAAAAGAGAATAAAACCCAGATACAAAGGAGAGCTATTCCTAAGCCAAGCGTCACCTAAACCACATATACCGTATTTGTATACTTGAGAAAGGAGTTTCAATACAAACGATTCGTGTCAAGACGGTCAACCAATCTACGTGTTGGGAAGTTAAGGCTGTAGTAATTGGCATTCCATCCAATATAACCTGTATAATTTCAGATGAAAAGAATGATTGGTATTACCAATATTTCTGTCCAATATCTATCACTTAAACCAGCCCGGATATTTAACACTGATATAAAGATTTTGCAGGTCTATGCCGAACAATTATAAGGACATGTTGGAAAAACTATAACAATGTCTATAGCCATAGTGATTGCCTTGGACAATTCACATTGGTATTATATGCTTCAAACGAAATTTTTGAAGTCATTCATTAGTTGTCAACGTTAGCCATGAAGAAGCAAGCCCATCATGACATTCAGTAGAGCGCAAATAACTGATAAAGACAAATGCTAGCTAACTGTTTTATCATGACGGATAAAAATCACCAACATATTCACCTGTACTGTGAATAATACTATTATACGAAAAAATAGGGCCAGCAAACTCATGACTGCTTACGAAGCTCAATTAAGCAGCCCTTAAGATTTCCTATGAGAATTAATATATGGGTGAGGGCTATAGAGCTCAGAGGTGTGAAACAAGTACTTCACGAGTTCAACAACCAAAAGAACTATATACTATATATACAAATAGAGATAATGACACTTTGTTACACCTAACTATAGTGAAATGACACTTTCATACCCTAACTGCTTTTCTCTCTTTTTTAGTACCTTAACGATTTTTTTGTGACAACCTATGCTAAAATGACTAAAATACCCCTGGTTTAAGAAATCAGAATAGAACTTGTCCAATTTGATTTATCAAATCATATTTGAAATGGTTCAAATTTATTTTTAGATTTAGGGGCATAATTGTAATTGCATCTTAAATATAAACCAAATTGAATAAACAAAATTGAACCAATTCACTTTATGATTTCTTAAACCAAGGGTAGTTTAGGTATTTTAGAGCTAAGTTGTCACAAAAAAATTGGTACTAAAAAAGAGAGAAAAGTAGTTAGGGTATGAAATTGTCATTTCGCTATAGTTAAGTGTAACAAAGTGTCATTTATTCATACAGATATAAACCTCCAAATTCATCGAGCACTGAATAGTTCAGTGGAAGAATTTAATAATGCTAATGAAGCTTAAAATCAGGATAGAATAATGTAAATGCAGCAAAAGATAAAAGATAATGAATTAAACAGTGAGCACCTGTAACTGAAGTGCCTCAGAACGAGAGCGAATCTGCTTCCTAGCAGGCCGTGCACTTCCGAAATCCATCAGTATGGCAAGAGGTGGTTGTCCTTTTCTAATTGTTATCAACACATTACCTGGTTTAACATCATTATGTGCATATGGCGGCTCAAAACTGTGCATATTCTTCAGCCCAGAACAAAGCTGACACAGTTGGATGATCTTAGTCAAATAACTTTCCATGCAAGAAAATTTTGTAAGATAATAACAGAAATACAGTAAGAAAATACTAAATAAATAAATTACTTCGAGAGGGAAGGGATAAGAAGTAAACGATTCAGAAATAGTAGAGAGAGCTCTAAATGCCAAAACCACTGTCAAGCAGAGTTGACAAATACAATTACAATAGGAAGTAAACAAAAGTTCCAAAGATTTACAGCTTAACTTTACGATAAATATCCACTAATGATAGTTAAAATTGCAAACCAAATCAAGACATGTGAGCAAAGGTTGATATATTGACCTTAGAAATATTGCATTGAGGTAATAATCCTGCCAAGTTTTGTAAAATAACATTTATGGCTCTCATTTACCTGCCGAAATATTTTAAGAATGTCAGACGTAGAAAAGAACTCCTTTCTAGCTTTCATAGCTTTAGCATTATCTAGTAAAGTTCCATCCATATGAACTGGAAATAGCAAATATGCTTCATGGTTCCAATTTCCTTCTTGATTTGCCTAAACAAAAAAAATCTTTCAGAGGAGTAACCAGTCACAAAAAGGTTAAGAAGAAAATCATGAAATATGAAGCTATTTAAGGATTACAGTGAATGGAAGTTACTCCAAGTGGCAATTCTAAATGTGCATGCATGTATATGGTGTCTATATGTAGTGTGTGTGTGTGTGTGTGTGTGTGTGTGTGTGTGTGAGAGAGAGAGAGAGAGAGAGAGAGAGAGATCATGAACAGGCTCCGGCACAACATCTTAAATTTGGTATGGTTCTTTTTGTAACTGGTTCATATTCCCTATAATGTGCAAATTTAGTAAATTGTTCTATGGGCTTCACATAAATTGGTATGAGAGCAATAAGTGTATTAGAACTACCCATCCAACAAAGTTTATCTACCAATCAGCACAATGTTTAAGAACAATTATTTCACATCATTTAATGGATGCCAATAATGTATAATCAATGACGAGTGAAGCAAAGTACAGTGTTCCAGAGTCAACAGGACTGAAATGAGTATAAGTAATAAGGGATAACTTAAGAATAATTAGATGGTTACCATTTTAATCTTTAGATTTGAATTCAAGAAGCTTGGGCTCAATACAGGAGATTGCAATTGTATATTTATCTGTTTATTTTGTTGGTGCTCTATTACTGGGATTTGCAAAGTAGTATTGCTTTGGTTACTTGAGTTTTCAGCATGTCTTAGCTTTGTACAAAATTACGAGTTATACAGAATAGCTATCGTGATTTGTGCACACGAAGAGCTTCCCATCAGTGTTCTTGATGTGTGTGAGTCTGTATTGCCCATAGAAAAATTAAGTGTAACTTACATAAACTTTACCATGTGCTTATTCTGAACACGTGGGCCTGAATAACTGATCCTAAAGTTACTGTAATTTCACAACATAAGAACAGGAGGGTACTTGAAAAGGATATGGGCTGCTTGTCTGAACCACGAAAGTCCTACTCAAAGTTCTGAGGTAATGACTAATCCAAAATGTTGTTGACAGAAAAGTAAAACTCATAATTCAACTGATTAAAAGAAGGGAAAATAGCAAAAAGGTGTCAATTACTATGACACTTTTGCAAGAGGATGTTGTGTCTTGGCTAATGGCAAAAAAGGTGACGTTAACTTTGTTTTTTTCCTGAAAAATGTATGACGAAAATTCCCCTGGAATTATAAATTAAAATTTTCTAATTTTTTAAAAGGTTTTCTATTTTTCTTTCAATCAAAATTTGTATAATTAAGATTTTAAAAATAAAAATGGTAGAACTTTATAACTTATTTTGTAATGTTTTTATAAATAACTATTCTTAATTGCAGGGGTAATTTTATCATTTTAAAAAATACATATATTTTGCACGAAAGAGTGAAGTTCACATCACATTTTTGCCATTAACAAAGTCCGCGACATTCTCTAGCAAAAGTGGCACAGTACATAGCACATTTTTGCCATTTTCATTTTAAGAGAATACTAACAGCAGTAGGCTACCGTGTCATTAGAAAGTCTCCCACATTTCAACAAAATGCATTCACCTCATGGATTGATATTTTGACCCTTTCTCTCTTCTAAGCAATTGTCTCAAGCCAGATGGGTGTGCGAGATAGATTCAAGAGTAATTACCTTGGTCTTAATTATAGCATGATCAAGGAGAGGAAGCAGATTGGGGTGATTGAACAGCGACGAGACCCGAATCTCCTCCCTCACTAATTCCAGCTGCTCCGTGCTCTGAATGAGAACTTTCTTCATGGCATACGTGCCATCATCTGCGTAGCAAATCAATCAAGATTGGGTTAGTAAGAGCCAGCCACATTGCAATAGAGATTTGTACAAATAAAAATGAAAACACATAGATATCCCTATATCAGACACTGATCATGAGCATTAGCATTAGCATCAGCAAGAGAGAAAACAAATAATTGGAGCAACAGTATCGGATAATGCAAACTCAATGGATAAAAGAGAAGAATAAAGAAATAGATAAATCGGAAGAAGCAGAAAGAGTAGATGGGGGATTGAACCAGAGAGATGAGAGGAGGCCTTGAACTTGGCAGCGAGGCCAGCGGCGGAGGAGTCGGGAAGGATCTCCTTGACGAGGAAGACAAAAGCGAAGCCTCCATCGCCGAGCGGCCTCAAGATCTTGAACCTGTTCTCGTTGATCCACACGTCTCCGCCGCCGTTGACGGAGTCGTACATCGCATTCAGGCCGGAGAAGGAGCAACCCATTTTCAAGTCTCACACACAGCAGATAATTGAAAGTGTAGGTGTGTTTTGTAATCAATCTATTCTATTTGGTTTACTTACAGCTTGCTAATTAATTGTCTCCCTCCTCCCTCGGATCTCGCAAATCTCACTTAAAACACATCGGCACGAGTACTCTTCCAGTGCGTGGGAGATCTGAGTACCGACACTACATTGCAAGGTATGAATGTAATAAATGTATTGAAAATGACACTTACTATTTTCGAGTATAACTTTGGTACACTAAAATTTAACCTTTTTATTTTCGTCATTTAAGTTATTAAAAATAAATTGTACACTTAAATATATATTTTTGACACTTTGATATCCTACCTTTTTTTTCATTATCTTGAATTATTTTTTGGAACATGGAGTTAACTGAGTTAACAGAGAGTATGAAATGACATTTTTATCCCTCCTCTAATTAAACTCAACTCAACTCCTAATATTAATTATCATTTTGACTTTGTTTTCACACATTCAACACAACAGAAGAAACACAACTCACCAGAGAGAGAAGTAGGTCAGTGGAGAGGAAGAGACGAGCGCGCTTGTGGAAGGAGACGAAGAGACTTGCGAGTGTCCGACGACCAGGACTTGTCGGAAAAACAGGTCGGCGCCAACGTCAAGGAAGAACAGTTCAGGAAGAATGCAAAAGGCAAATTTGTTTGGCCATAAACTTCGATGCATGTTCAATCTTCTATCCTCCATGTTCTTGTTGGTTTACAATTTGTTCAGCCTTCAATTTTCAGTCCTCAATTTGTATTCATTACAGTTTTTTTATTAGTTTAGGGTTTTGGCAATTTTAGTTAGGGGTTTGATTGTGTATGGTTTTGTTGATAAGGTAAGAGGAAGTTTGTTGAATGGGAGAGTTCAAATGTACATTTCATAACTCGTCAAATGGCATAGGATATAATGCAAGCTTGGTATGATTTATCTGAGATTTCCTACAAGGGGAAGAAAGTTGCAGTGGCAGAGGATATTAGTGAGGAATCAGGGGGCTGTAAAGATGGTGAAAAAGAATCTAGTAGAGAGAAAACTGGTAGAGTAAATGAGGATAGTGAAGATGATTGGCGTGACTCGATTGGTTTGAGGATATACAATTTGACTCCAACGGGGAGAGATTGGTGGATGGGAAACGTGGTCGAAAAACTGGAAAAGAAAGAACTAAAGGTGATATACCCGTTGATGGGGATGAGTTACATAATTTAGTGGATTCTTATGATAAGATTGATGAAAGAGGATATGATACAAGTGATGATAGCGGGGAATACAATATTAGAACAAGAGGAATGATTTGGGAGATAGACTTATGTATGAAGAACATAAAATTGGGTTTGTATTCGACATTCTGAAACCCTAAAGTATTTTGGAAGGTGTTCAAGTTCTATGCACTGAAAATTGGTTTCGATTACGACTATAGGCACAATCAAAAGAATAAGATTTTAGTGAAATGCCTTGGAGAGAATAGCCGGTTTTGGTGTTAGGCCGGCGGTGTTGGTCAGAATGAAATGGTACAAATTCAGGTTTGGAGGGATGAGCACTCGTGTGGTCGGCCTACGAATTTCAAGAAGATGACTTCAACATTCATCGCAACTAGGTACGTGTTTCAGTCACTAGCCATTGCTTTAATAGAACTCCAAAATGAAATGATACATTTTGTTCTTAACTCTCCAATATGTTTTTGTCAATGCAGGTTCCTAGAGAAGATACGTGTATGTCCTGACATTAAAGTTAAAACGTTGGATGCACTTGTTAAAAAAATATTTGGTGAATGTTCATAGGAAAAAATTGTATCGAGCTTTGGGTAAAGCAAGGGAGTTGCTAGCTGGGGATGTGGATAAACAATACGAGACATTACTCATGTATTGTGACGAGATCAGAAACTCAAACAAAGGGAGCACCGCCAAAATAGACTTTGAAAGCTATCAAGTGGGGGAGGAGACATAACCACAAAAATATTCTGGCGTATATATATATACGTTATGAAGCACAAAGGAAAGAGTTCCTAGATGCTGGTAGGCCATTTATTGGAATTGATGGCTGTCATTTGAAAGGGCGATATGGAGGACACGTATTGGATACAGTGGGATGGGATGCGAACAATGGTATGTTCCCATTGGCCTTCGTTGTGGTAGAGCAAAAAACTTAATCTTCTTGAAAATGGTTTTTAGATTCATTCTTCGCTGACTATGGCCTCGGTGTGATTCGTAAATAGGTGTTTATATCAGATAAACAAAATATTAGTTATTACTTATTGAATTTCATTAGTTTGCTATTATTTACTTGATTACATACATGTTTAATTATTTAAATTATGAATTTTACTTATTTGTGTATGCTTAATTATTTAGTTGTTTATACTTGATTACTTACTTGTTTAATTATTGAAATTCAAAATATTACTTATTTGGTTATGCTTAATTAGGTAGGTCATTATTTACTTGTTTGAATATTTACTTGATTATAATTATATGTGATTACTTTATGGATTGGTTGAACCATTCAACAACGAATATGATGGTATTGAGTATCACTATTGTGTTCGACACATGTATAAGAACATGTACATCAAGCACAAGTATACAGAACTCAAACAAATGATGTGGTCTTGTGCTCAAGCCATTTCAGAGCAGAAATTTAAAGAAGAAATGGAGAAGGTCAAGATGGTTGATGAGAGAACTTTTTATTAGTTAAGACTACGACATAAAGAAGAGTGGGTAAAGGCATTCTATTCACCTGTAGCTAGAACAAGCATTCAAGTTAATTCCTTGAATGAGTGCTTCAACAATTGGATCAAAGACGGGAGAGACTTACCGATATATGACTTATGCGAGCTCATGAGAATAAAGATTATGGAGATGTTGGCTGAGAGGCATGGAAAAGCTATGAAAGAAAGAGGACAAATATGTGAGAAGATACAGAAGATTGCGGATAAAAACAGAAAAGAAAGTAACACGTGCACAGTTATTTTTGCTGAAGATGGAGTGTATGAAGTGCGCGAGGGAATAAGTGACAATATGGTTAGGATGAATGCGAAGGAGTGACAATGCTTGGAGTGGCAACTCACAGGCATCCCGTGCAAGCATGCAGTTGCTGTGATTGGATTCCTCAGGGAGAACCCTCAAGATTATGTCTACAAATTTTATTCGGAAAAGAGTCAAAGGAAAGTACTGACAAGTGGGCGTCCAATGTGAAACATCCCAAGGTTGAGGTCCCAATAGTACATAAGCCACCAGGAAGGCCTCGAACAAGAAGAACGAAGGATGTTGCGGAAAAGCTCGAGAAGTCTTTTGCAAGTCAATACACAGCTCTGAGGACGAGTATAATCATGAAGTGTAGTAACTGTAAGCAACCAGGTCATAATAAGAAGACGTGCTCGACCAAAGACTATGGTGAGACTACATCCGAGAGAGCTCCAAGGAAAAAAAGTATGGAGAAGGGGAAGAAATCTGGATTTTACAGAAATTATGAAGAATATGATGAGGTAATGGCTAACAGGATTTAGAGGAGCAAGAATGCTAAAATACAAAAGGAGCCTTCATAAGGGGAAACTTCACAGAATCAGTCTTCACAAGAGGAAACTTCAGAGCAGCAACCTCGGCAATGCACGGATGCGGAAATTGCAGAAAAGCTGCAGGCAGCTCTAGAGAGGCGTGAACAGCATGAAGATTCACAGAAATCTAGGCTTTTCACAACTGATGAAGAATTTGATGCTTTAATGGATTACAGTAGTTAGAGGAGCAACAATGGTGAAATACTAAAGAAGAAAAATGAGTGCACATATGCGGAAACTGCAGAAAAGCTGCAGGAAGCTCTAAAGAGGCGTGCTTAGCGGAAAACTCCACAGCAGCAACCTTCACATTCGCAACCTCAAAGGATATCAAAACTCCAAGTGATAAGGTGGTCATCTGTTGAGTTATCACTTTCTCAATCTGTTGGATCACCACTTCCTCCAAGTGTTCCAACATCAACTCATAATCATGGTCTTGCTCAAACTCAAGTAAACAAACTCTACAATCATGAGGTACTTATTTACTTGTTTTGAATGTTAGAAAATACAAATTTTAGAATTAGAATAGCATATCATATGTTTTTCAAATTTCTGAAAATATGTGATAGAAGAGATGCCTTTGCAATTTATGTGAAAAATAAAAAATTATCTTTGAAGAAGAATACAATTTATATGTATACATATGAGGTTTTGCGATAAATTTAAGAATATTTCCTAATTCTAATAACAATTAGGGAATATATGTTCACCTTGAGGTTTCCGAGAATTACTTTGACAGTTTGAATTTTGTGAGATGTTTAGTGGCAGTTCACATCTCTGTACTACAAAGAATCGGGAGGCGAGAAGTAATTAGGGAAGCCTCGTGTGGATGCATCTGGGTCCATATTTGTTCAAGAGACAAGATTCAAGAAATTTTTGAATTGAGGAGGGAAGATAGGCGTGACAATGGAGAGGGTATCAACCAGATCTACCACCAAGAAATTAAATAGCAGCCAACCATCAACCCATCCTCCAACCACTCCCTTTAATGTGTCCACTAGCATGAGTCAGCCATGATTTGTGGCCCTTGTGTTGTCTCATCTCATTTCACATGTGCATCTGCTTGTCTTTTGGAATTTTGGAATACTTTTATCGTTTTTGCTTTCACTTTAATATGTAAAATATGACAACTTATGTCAAGTTGTGGACAATATATGTTTTTTGTGTATGTGAATGCACAATTTTGGTGATTGTGAACTTTGAAATTGTCAATTACAGTGATGGTTGTAGGGATGTCAATTTTGAACATGTGATTTTCATTCTGCATCTGTTATGGTTTACATGTTCTGGTTATAGTTTGAACTTGTGATTGTTGGATTTCTTGTGGTTTGCAGGTGCTGGTTTACAAACCAAAACAGCTAAGTCATGACCAATTTTTTTCAGCTTCTTTTCAACTTAAATGAACAAACATTATCTACATTCAACACAAATTCACTACAATAAACTCAAGTTAAGTAAATTTAACTCAAATAAACTTAAATGAAGTAAATTCAACTCAAATAAACGTAAATGAAGTAAATACAACTCAAATGAACTTCAATTATCTCATTACAATACACTTACATCAAGACATGCCAAACCAATATACAATTACACCAAATAGAACCGTAAGAAACATCTTCTCACGATCTTGTACTTTTTCTTCACTCCATTTAATTCAGCAATCAACTCAACAATGATTTCATCTTTTTCCTCCAGTTCCATCTTAGATTGTCCAAGCTTCGAATTCAACCATACAACCTCTTCATCACTGTTTTTTTGTTTATTTTCTCCTGGTCTTATCCTTTCATATAGACCTGGTAACAATCTCTTCCCAAATGTACATGTCTCCGGATCGATCCAATGGAAAAACTTGCATTTTGAAGGGTTCTGTAAAATTTGATTTTGTTAACATCTTCACTATTTCATCAATTTAACAAATATTACATTAACTTACCAATTTCTTAACCAGATTATTTTAATTTCCCCAATTGTGTAACCTAAATTCCCTAAATACCCCAATTTTCACAAAATCTTACCCTATTTCCCCAAATTCTTAACCTAATTTCCCCAACTTCATCACCTAAATTCCCTAATTTCACCAATTTCTTAACCTATCAACCACATTGAAATTTTTCGCTAAGATTTTTTAAAATCATCACATTTTTGTAATAATCTATCAACCACATTGAAATTTTTCGCTCCTCCATGTTCGTCATGAACCCTTTTATTGGAATTATTGAATTAGGGCGTGTG